>JARGYO010000162.1:26058097-26434312 GCA_029206835.1 Rana muscosa
CAGTAGTGACAAAGAGATATTTAAAGATGCAGGGGGCACAGTGGGGTGTTTTTACATTTTAACGTGGGGTGTCGCTTTTAACCCCCGCTAGCGGACGAAGAAAGGGTAAAATGTGACTGTGTATCGCCGCTGCTGAAGCGCCCCCTCCGAAAACATTTCAGCGGACGCCCATGGACCTGACCTCTTCAAAAAATATGATACTGCTTGTAGGCCAAGTGTATGTGGGATGGAGGAGTATAAACTGCAGACATCACATGTTATCCAACAAAAATTCTCATTCCATGACACATGTTCTAATTTTAATAGTAATTGCTTGGTATCACATATATACCCCGGCAAATCCATGACCAGGGGTTGCAGTTGCTGATCAACCCATTGTCCCAATCATTCATTTAAGGAGTCAAAACCTGCCACAATAGGTCTACCAGTTAGTGGGGTGAGCCCTCTGTGCAACTTGGGAAGATGATGGAAGATTGGCATAACCGGGAAAGCGGGAATAAACATTTCTTTGTCTTTAATTGTCAAAATTCCAATGGAGACCGCTCTGTCCAGAAGAGAGGAAAGTTCTCCTTTAAAGGCGGCGATGGGATCACCACCCCTTTCCCCCGAAACTGTACGATGCCGCAATCGTACATTTCCGGTCGAATGTTCCGCCTACAAGCTAGCTATAGTAGAATTCTAATGTTGTATGACTAGTAATAATTATATTTTTTAATTATTATTACTAGTCAACCAACATTAGAATTTTTCTATAGCCTATGGGTGAATGCATTTTGACCGGAAATGTACGATTGCAGCGTCATACAGTTTAGCTGCTCCGTCGAATCTTCTTAGAACTTTCGACAGACACCATAAGCCTTCAATGACAGATTCAACGTTTGTATGTTTTTCGATGCTTTGTCGAATCTTCGTCGTTCATGTTGAATTGTCAAGTTAGTTCTAGCTATTTTACTGCTCCTCCTCTTTGGTCACAATCAGCCAATAACATTCATCATCATCTTTTTTATTTTACTTCCCCCACCCAATTCCAGCAGCGATCTTTTCTCTCTATAATGTTGAATCTTTTCTCTCTATAATGTCGAATCTTTTCTCTCTATGTAGAATAATCTTGGACTAATAGAGTTAAGGTTAGGCACATTCGACCACAGGTTCGATAGACACAGATTGTTATTGTCAGCGTCATGTCGAATCTCCTATCTATATCGAACTGTTGTTGCAACGAAAACTAAAATAAAGCATTTGTTTATGTCGGATCTTTCGGGTTTCCGATTCTGCGCTTTCGTTTGTTAAAACGATAACGAAAATACCTGAAATTCGGACGAAAATGCAGTCGGACGAAAACAAATGCACATGTCTAGTCTTTCATAATTACCGTTCACAGAGACCATCATCCAAGAAAAGAGTAAGCTTTTCAGACACGGAAGGTGACACATTTGCTGCCACGGGATCAGATTCCTCATCAGATCATAGTCCTTCGACCATACACGCAAAGACCATACGGCGACTTTAAACCAGGACGGCCGTGGCCGCAACAAGAGGAACAGAAAAAAGAAAGGAAAACGACAAGAGGTGGCAAAAAACACAAAAGAATCCAAAGAAAACCGTTATCAACTGCGGGGTCGGAAGTAAAAGAAACTCTTAATGTCATTAACCTGTCAGCACGTCCTCTTACCAATGCAGACGTTTCACTCTTATCTAGAGGTTTGAATTACTGTCCATCAAATAATTTTAAACTCTTTGGCACCATTTTGGACGTCAATAGACTGGCACGAGTGTTAACATTACAGAAACATCACTTCACTGACCCAGAGAACAACCGATCTACCTCATCCTCATAACAATCATCCAGTGGCAAGTCTTTTCCTTCCCCTAAACTTTTTTCTGACACTTGTGCACTTATAGATCTTGCGGATCTTGCAGCAGAATCTGATGTTCACATTGATAGTGGTCACACGAATCATAATCCAGTGTCTTTCAAAATCAAATCAGATTTCTATCCGGTTAGCTCTAGAGTAAAAGATATGGATTTATACCAAAAACTGGTAGAAAGAGTCCATCTATTGTTATCAAAAATGCCGATAAAGGTGGAGTGGTAGTGGTTTTAGATGCCATCAAATATAAAAGAAGAAGCCCTACGACAGTTATCCGATCCAATTACCTATTTAAAACTTAAAGGTGATCCCACCGCCGCCTTTAAAGGAGAACTTTCCTCTCTTCTGGACAGAGCGGTCTCCATTGGAATTTTGACAATTAAAAGACAAAGAAATGTTTATTCCCGCTTTCCCGGTTATGCCAATCTTCCATCATCTTCCCAAGTTGCACAAAGGGCTCACCCCACTAACTGGTAGACCTATTGTGGCAGGTTATGACTCCTTAAATGAACGATTGGGACAATGGGTTGATCAGCAACTGCAACCCCTGGTCATGGATTTGCCGGGGTATATATATGATACCAAGACATTACTATCAAAATTAGAACATGTGTCATGGGATGAGAATTTTTGTTGGATAACATGTGATGTCTGCAGTTTATACTCCTCCATCCCACACACACTTGGCCTACAAGCAGTATCATATTTTTTGAAGAGGTCAGGTCAATTCTCTCCGGTCTTACAGGAATTTATTGTCATGGGCCTAGAGTATATCCTTACTCACAATTTTTTTATGAGGCTATTACCTCCAGAAGTGCGGAGCCTCCATGGGCGCTAAATTCTCACCATCCATGGCCAATCTATACATGGGATGGTGGGAGAGACTCCGTATTTTTGGACCGGATAGCCCCCGCCGTAAAGATACTGTCTTTTTCTGCAGGTATATTTATGATCTTCTGTTTATAGTCTCTAATCAACATATCAGTTTGGATACATGGTTGGAGTACATGAACGACAACACGCTCAATTTAAGATTTACAGGGATTTCAAATGTTAAATCTATAGAGTTTTTGGATGTTCATCTAACGGGACATGGAAACACCATTGTCTCCACCTTACACAGGAAATCCAGTGCAGCCAACCCGATCTTACGGGCTGATTCTAGCCACCCTGGTCATACTATCAAAAGTATCGTAGTGGGCCAGTTCCTCAGACTCAGAAGAATCTGCAGCAAAGAATCAGGTTTCGATTATGAGGCTGAGAGAATGGCTTCTAGGTTTGAGGAACGAGGATACCCAAAATCAGTCATAAATAGAAGCTTATCCATAGCCAAAACAGCACCCCGGTGCAATCTCCATAGTGATAAACCGCCCAGCAAATCGAAATCCAGATCTAGACATACCGATGGTTCCCAATGTACTCCTACTTTTTCAACTCCTTACAGTATAGAGTTTAACAAAATACAGGAGATTGTGACCAAATATCTCCCTGTCTTGTCTCATGATCCCATATACTCCCAAGTTCTGGCAAAAGGCATTCGCACTGTATCCCGCAAGGCACCATCCTTAAGTAGCATATTGTCACCAAGCCTTTTTTCTAGCACAGCCAGCTCCAATGACTGGCTGTCCTTTAAAAGTACATATAAATGTGGAGGTAAAAACTGTGTTTATTGTCCATTTATAAAAAAAGGTGATTTGGTTACTTCTACATCTACGGGTAAATCACATAAAATACATTCATTCACAAATTGCAACACACGTTACATTGTATATGCCATTACCTGTACAGTTTGCTACCTACAATATGTGGGTAGAACAATGCGGAGACTCAAAGATCGCCTCTTTGATCATCTTTACGACATAGACAAAGATCACATGACCAATGTTGCCCGACACTGGAATACGGTTCACCAAAAGGATACGTCCAGTCTTGTCATACAGGGTATTGACCGGATAGTACGACCACCTAGAGGGGGTGATTAATTTAACATACTTTGTAAACAAAGTTTGTAATCCGGTGGATTTTCCTTTTAAACACTAGACGTCCTCACGGACTTAACTTTGAATGGGATGTTTCCCATTTTTATTGATCATATGCCAACCACCCAGTAACTCTCTCTTTTGTGTTTGATCATATAACTCCATTCATTCCAGTACCGGTTTCATTATGGTCCTGTTTTTCCTTTTCCTTCTTCTTTTCCTACATCTAATATTTATACTGACATTATTTTCATTATGCGGGTAGGTTGTATACAGTTGCCATGTCTTTTAAACCTTTGTGAGCGAATATTTCTACAGCATAAATATGCATTTTTGAAGTTTTTGAACCTTATATCACAGTGTCTTAACTTTCCGTGGTTACATGGGCTTCTGTAGCGGATGAAGTGAGTCTCTGTGTTTAACATTACATGCTTGTTTGCCTATAGAAATTTTTCCTAATGCATCTGTTCTTGTTTATTTTTTTTGTTTGAGTATAGTCCATTTTGGAGTAAAATAAGGGTAATATGAAGCATGTAGTACCATTCATTTATGTTATATGGATGTAGGTATACACACTTTTGATTCTAAACACCCCTTTTCCTAAAGTAAGGGGAATATGAAGCATGTAGTACTATTCATTCATTCATTTATATATGTGCATGTGTACACTTTTGCTTCTAAATACCCTCTTTTCCTTTTCTCCTTTTCTCTCCCCCCCCCCTTCCCTCTTTCCACCCCTTCCCACTTTGTTCTATCCCTCCCTCCCTCCCCTTTTTTTCTTTTCTTTCTTTTTTCTCTTTTCCCCGCCGCTTTCCTCCCCCCTTCCCTTCCTGGTTACTGGACTTATTTATTCTAAATAGTGGTGGAAGTTCGGCTACATTTCCGCTTTGTCTCCTTCTCTTCTTCTTTCCTCTTTTCTTATTGTTTCCTTTTTTCTTTCTTTCTCTCTTATTTCCCTCTTTTTAGTTTTTTTTGTTTTTCTTTTATGTTTATGTTTATTGCCAGTCCTTTTTTTATTCTGCCTGGTTTTCAAAGGTCTTTTTGTATAGTTGCATTTCAACCACATTATAATCTATTGTTCTAAACGAACGAGTTGTAAATGGACCAATTTAATTTGAAACCAGTCTTGGCAGAATTCAAGTATCTAGATATCTAATAGTGAATATACACATTGATTGCATTCCATTCTATTATCTCTATATCTGGATATCCGGCAATACGTAAAAATAAATTTTTTGATATACTCAATCATATTCCCTTTGGACCTTGAACTTGGTTTTCAAATAAGTTCCATATTGTTTTTAATCCGAATATCAAATTTTTATAATAATCAGTTTTTTGTCCAGTGGTAACATATATATATATATATATATATATATATATATATATATATATATATATATAACTTTTTTACGATTACATATTTTATATACACCATTGAACGATACAGTCCGCGTGACTGCCCTTAATATTTATCACATTTTTAAAGTGGTTCACACATACACTATCACGGACAACCATCATTCATTATTATTATTTCCTTCACTTTTACTATTTTTTCTTTTCTTTATCTTTCTTGATGTCTTTCACATTAATACACACATGCCCTTTTCTTATATGTCCAGCAGTCCCACTTTTTACTTTTAAATATGTATACACATACAAATATTTATTGTTTGGACTGTTAGTTTTCTTCACAGGTGTGTGTTTTCTTGTGATTTTGACCTCACCAGATTCAATCATGTGTTAAGATGTTCTCACCTGATTTTGCATAATTTCTCATTGGTGGGTGGTCTCTTCCACTTCCCTTTTATACACGATTGAATCTTTTGTTCATTTAGCTATGAGTAAGCATCCTGTGATGTGAAACGCGTTAGCCTTGTCCATGTTTTCATTTTAAGTTTTGTATGCTGTGCTGTGGATTTTATTTTTCATTAACCACTTGCTTACTGGGCACTTAAACCCCCTTCCTGCCCAGGCCAATTTTCAGCTTTCAGCGCTGTCACGATTTGAATGACAATTGCGCAGTCGTGCGACGTGGCTCCCAAACAAAATTTACATCCTTTTTTCCCACAAATAGCGCTTTCTTTTGGTGGTATTTGATCATCTCTGCGGTTTTTATTTTTTGCGCTATAAACAAAAAAAGAGCGACGATTTTGAAAAAAAACACAATATTTTTTATTTTTTGCTATAATAATATCCCAATTTATTTTTATTTTTTATATTTTTTTCCCTCAGTTTAGTCCGATACGTATTCTTCTACATATTTTTGGTAAAAAAAATCGCAATAAGCGTTTATTGATTGGTTTGCGCAAAAGTTATAGCGTCTACAAAATAGGGCATAGTTTTATTGCATTTTTATTAATATTTTTTTTTTTACTAGTAATGGCGGCGATCAGCGATTTTTATTGTGACTGCAACATTATGGCGGACACATCGGACACTTTTGACACCATTTTGGGACCATTGTCATTTTTACAGCGACCAGTGCTATAAAAATGCACTGGTTACTGTAAAAATGACACTGGCAGGGAAGGGGGCGAGGAAGGGGTTAAATGTATTCCCTAGGAGTGATTACTACTGTGGGGGGAGGGGAGTGCCTGGGGGAGGTGACCGAGCTGTGTCCCTATGTACAAGGGACACAGCATCGGTCCCTCTCCCTGACAGGACGTGGATCTCTGTGTTTACACACAGAGATCCACATCCCTGCTCTGTGTACACGCCGATCGCGTGTACCTGGCGGACATCGCGGCTGCCAGGCACGCGCATCAGCATCTCAGTGATGCGCCGGGCGCGCGCGCGCCCCCTAGTGGCCAGAATACCCGAGGCCATATAATGACGGCCTCCCGGATTTCTAGATCCGCATTGAGGCCGTCATTCGTCAATGGCCCGGGTCTCAAGGGGTTAAAGAACGTCTTTAACAGAGTGCGGCAGTCCAGCAAACCCTAATCTTAGTGGAAGCCAAACACAGAATGAATAGAGCACTTATTCACGCAAAGATGTCAGCCATTGTAGATAATAAAATTAATAAATTCCGTAAGATTTGTCAGCCTTGGATAAAATACTACCTCCCCACTGACTTTGACCAGTCTTTGTTGTCTCCAAACTAGTATACAAAAAATATTAATCAAGTAGTATATATTTGTTTGTCGTGAGCCAGACCACCACCCCGGGTGTTTATTATTATTTTTCCCTTATTATTATTTATTCTTATTTATTATTTTTCCTTTATCTACATTATATACATACCAACTACTGTGAGCTATTAATTGAATATATATTGTATTAAGCGCATAGTACAACATACTTTGAATATACCCCATGAATATAGGTCTATGTACTTTTGCATATTTCCCTTTCTTTTTCCTTTCTGTTTCCCTCTCTGTGCCTTTAAAAACTTTCTACAATGCAGAGGCTTTTGCGCACAGTAAGCTTATTCACATTATCAAACATATTCCAAGAAGCTCCTGCTTCAGATGTATGAGTGTGGGGGATACAAAAACTTCAGCTGCCTCCTGTAATACTGCCTTCTATGTCCTCCTCATTCTCTTCTGTATCTGCCTCATCTAGAGTAGGCATTTTGGGATCTGGGCCAGGCAGAGATGGAGGAGCTGGGGTAAGGGCTTGTTTTTTTTATAGACCGAGAGGGTATTAAAGCGGTTTGTAGTCCAAGGACTTGTGCAAGATGCAAAAAAAAAAATCAGCTTTTGGTACTTTCAGGCCACTTGATGCCTAAAATAGAAATAAGATCGGAGGCAGAGATCAGTGTTAAAATTGGTTCCCACTTCAGTGTAAGGGAAACACAATCACTTGGAGATTGAGGGTTGTACAGACTTGCAGCAGACTGCAAGCAGCTTTTGCCAAGGATTCCTTTCACCTGGTTTCTGCCATAGCAGGTAAGGTTATTTGCCTGTGGGGTACTCACTAAGTAGGGTGCAGAATATAGAGTAAAGCCCTGTACACACGATCAGTTTGACTGATGAAAACCGTCCGATGGATTGTTTTCATCAGACAAACCGATCGTGTATGGGACCCATCAGTCTTTTTTTCCATCGGTTTTAAAAAATAGAACATGTTTTAAAATTATCTGATGGATAAAAAACTGATGGCAATTTCCGATCGTCTGTGGGGAAATCCATCAGATAAAAAACCCAAGCATTATCAGAATCAAGTCGACACATGCTCAGTAGCATTGAATTTCATTTTTCTCAGCTCATCGGAGTGTTTTACGTCACCACGTTTGGAACGGTCGGTTTTTTGACTGATGGTGTGTAGGCAAGACTGATGGAAAACAGTTTCATCGGATTTCTGATGGACAAATCCATCAGACGAAAATCCATAGGATATCTGATCGTGTGTACAGGGCTTTAGTGTATCGGGAACGTGTGCACAGCAACTTCAGTGTAGACTGTCCTGCAGTGAAGTCCTTGTGGCAAAAGTGTGGAAGCACCCGAGTACATTAAAGTGGTTCTAAAGGCTCAAGTTTTTTTTTTTAGAATGCATGAAGGTAAAAATCCTTCTCTGTTCAACAGCCCCCAATACTTTTCCTGAGTCCGATCTTCCTGCCGCACTGTGCCTTGGCTCTTGGGGGCCTCTCCCTCCTGACTGAGATAGCAGCGGGAGTCATTGGCTCCCGCTGCTGTCAATCACAGGCACTGAGCCAATGAAGAAAGGGGCAGGGCACCAGAGGAGGAACGGGGCTACTTTGTGCAAAAGCACTGCACAAAGCAGATATGTACAGGTTTATTATTTTAATTAGAAAAAAACTGAAGCTTTAATATCACTTTAAAAGGGCTCTAGGCAAAGGTGGAGGTAGTGTGACCAATGGTGTGATGTAACACCTGGTCATCCACCTGAGACTATGCTCAGGGGTGACTAAGTCAGGGGTGTCAAACTGGCATATCTCAAGCTGTTGCGGAACTACAAGTCCCATCATGCCTCCGCCTGTGGGAGTCATGCTTGCAATGCCTCATGGGAGGGCTGCCAGTTTGATACCTGTGCTGGTGGGGTTTTAAGTACCAGGTTTGAAAAGTTTACAGTGGGAATACATTCCAAACATACAACCATTTGTAATTTATGTGTAGAGTATGTTCTTATTTCTTTGTTTTTTTATTCTTTAACCACTTCAGCCCCATGTTTACCCCCCCACCCCCCACGACCAGGCCATTTTTTGCTATATGGCACTGCATTACTTTGACAATTGCGCAGTCGTGCGACGCTGTACACAAATAAAATTGATGTCCTTTTCCCCCACAAATAGAGCTTTCTTTTAGTGGTATTTGATCAACTCTGCATTTTTTATTTTTTTTGCGCAATAAACAAAAAAGGCCACAATTTTGAAAAAAAATGTAAATAAAAGAAATTTATATATATATATATATTTATTTTTTTGTTTACTTACTGCTATAAAAAACACATCCAAAAAAGGCCAATATGTATGTATTCTGCTACATATTTATGGTAAAAAAAATCCCAATAAGTGTATAACAATTGGTTCGCACAAAAGTTATAGTGTCTACAAACTATGGGATATGCTTATGGAATTTTATTTATTTTTTTACTAGTAATCGCAGTGATCAGCGACTTATAGCAGGAATGCAACATTGCAGCAGACAAAATCGGACACCAAGTGAATTTTTTTTGGGACCAGTGACACTAATACAGTGATCAGTGCTAAAAAATATGCACTGTCGCTGTACTAATGACACTAGCAGGGAAGGGGTTAACATCAGGGGCGCTCAAAGGATTAAATGTGTCCCTAGGGAGTGCTTTCTGTGTGGGGGTGCTTTAACTGTGGGAGGACAGAGATCCGTGTTCCTGCTTAGCAGAAACACAAGATCTCTGTCTTTCCATCCCAGAACGGCTTGTTTACATAAGCAGACCGGCGTTCTGCCTCTCTCGGGAACGATCAGTCGGTCCCCTGGACCCGCTGATTGGTTCCCGCTGTGTTCAATCACAGCAGGAGCTGGTTGCCGATGGTGCACGTACATGCCACAGACCCCGGAATAGCGGAATCACGTACAGGATTGTAATTTCGCGCAGACCTGCAACCCCATAGTACATATACGTGGGGCGGTCGGCAAGTGGTCATTGTGAATAATGATCACCAGGAAAATGGCAGTAGCAGGCTTCAACAAAATGGCCACTTTGTTCCAATTGTCTTCCATGGACTAAAAAAACATAAGCAATTACACTGGACCCTTACCTCTTGAAAAAGTCACGTGATTAGTGATGAAACACATCGGGTGGAGTCTGTGACGTCATCATGCACTACCAGGAAGCAGATTGCCAGCCACTGGGGATTACAGGGCCAAGGATCTGCGGCTGTCTAAGTGACCTGAAGTGGACTTAACACCCCCATTGTACTATGCAAGCCACCTGTGTGCACCAGAGTTAGTGCACCTACAAAATGTGATTATTTTATTTAACCACTTCCTTACCGAGTCATAGTAATATGACATCGGCAGGAACCCTCCCTCCCTCTGGGTGGACGTCATATGATGTCCTGAGCTTCGCGGGCCGCTAGGTGGCGCACGCGCGCTTGCCGCATCGCCCGAGCCCCGTTGCACGTGCCTGGTGGCCGGAATGTCCACTGGGCACCCATGATTGCCCGCAATCATAGCAGGACCATGGATCTGTGTGTAAACACACAGATCCATGTCCTGTCAGAGGAGAGGAGACCGATGTGTGTTGCCAGTACAGAGGAACACACATTGGTCTCCTCCCCCAGTCAGTCCCCTCCCCCTACAGTTAGAATCACTCACTAGGGAACATTTTAACCCCTTGATCGCCCCCTAGCGTTAACCCCTTCCCTGCCAGTCACATGTACACAGTAATCAGTGCAGTTTTATAGCACTAATCACTGTATAAATGTGAATGGATCCAAAAACGTGTCAAAAGTGTCCGATCTGTCCGTCGCAATGTCACAGTCACAATAAAAATCGCAGATCGCCGCTATTACTAGTAAAACAATTTAAATAAATAAAAAGGCCATAAATCTATCCCCTATTTTGTAGATGCTATAACTTTAGCGCAAACCAATCAATAAACGCTTATTGCGATTCTTTTTACCAAAAATATGTAGAAGAATACGCATCGGTCTAAACTGAGGAAAAAAAAAATTGATATTTATTAAATCAAAAAGTAAAAAATTGTGTTTTTTTCAAAATTGTCGCTCTTCTTTTGTTTGTAGCGCAAAAAATAAAAACCGCAGTTGTGATCAAATACCACCAAACAAATTATTTGGGGTACTGATGGATACCGGCATTGGGGCACTGGAACTACTGACTAACTTCGGAGTCAACCCGTCTGGGGTCTCCTCTTGTTTTAGTCTGCTGCCAAAAAAGGGAGAGATGTGACGGTAGTCACTATGGGTGGGGGTATGTAGGTGTGTGTGAATCCGCGCTAAGGATTTTTAAATACTGGCAGAGATAAATAAATAAATATGTAAATAGAACTGCAGCCTCTACCGGTTACTGTCACCATAGGTGAAGTAAAGGAATTGGAGAGAAAAGGAAAAAGATAGTAGAGTGTGGCACTGTTCTATGTGATACCAATCAATAAATAATTCTAAGATGTGTAATGACAGACATCATGTGGTGTAAAAGATAGATGAATAACAATATATATGGTCCAGACTTTAAATGGTACAAAAGTGCATACGTGCTTGGTGCAAATAATGCAAGTGAACAATAGATATAAATAAGTGCTTCTGTGCAGTAAATAAACTAATGTGCAAACAAAAACAGAAAAAATTAATTAAAAAAAACTGTCAAAAATGATAAATCACTGCAATCAATGCAAAACAGCTGGTGCAAGCATATTAAAGTGCATTTGTGATCTTGTATGTCAAAACAGCTGTAAACAAGTCCATTTATGGTAGGTGAAAACACAAATCCTGGAAAGATAATTTCCCTCGTGCTGGATGCTTTTTGATGCGTTCTTGGTGCTTAGTGAAAGTGACACTTCTATTCTCTACTCGGAGAGGAGACATTGTTGGAAGCTGTAGCAGAGAAGCTGGATTGGAAAAACCAAAGCAGCAATAAAGTTCGGACTGATTGCCAGAGAGTGACACAGTGACTGACACTGTGAAGGTTCAACACCCCAAGAGGGGGTGTATATCTGGTGAGTGTGGGCTTTACAGGGGCACGGAGTGCAGTGACCACCCACTGAAAATAGAAGTGTCACTTTCACTAAGCACGCATCAAAAAGCATCCAGCACGAGGGAAATTATCTTGTGCAAGACACATGAAAGCCCGTATGGAGTTTGCTAAAAAAACACCTGAAGGACTCCAAGATGGTGGGAAATAAGATTCTCTGGTCTGATGAGACCAAGATAGAACTTTTTGGCTTTAATTCTAAGCGATATGTGTGGAGAAAAACAGGCACTGCTCATCACCTGTCCAATACAGTCCCAACAGTGAAGCATGGTGGTGGCAGCATCATGCTGTGGGGGTGTTTTTCAGCTGCAGGGACAGGACGACAGGTTGCAATCGAGGGAAAGATGAATGCGGCCAAGTACAGGGATTTCCTGGACGAAAACCTTCTCCAGAGTGCTCAGGACCTCAGACTGGGCCAAAGGTTTACCTTCCAACAAGACAATGACCCTAAGCACACAGCTAAAATAACGAAGGAGTGGCTTCACAACTCCATGACTGTTCTTGAATGGCCCAGCCAGAGCCCTGACTTAAACCCAATTGAGCATCTCTGGAGAGACCTAAAAATGGCTGTCCATCAACGTTTATTATCCAACCTGACAGAACTGGAGAGGATCTGCAAGGAGGAATGGCAGAGGATCCCCAAATCCAGGTGTGAAAAACTTGTTGCATCTTTCCCAAAAAGACTCATGGCTGTATTAGATCAAAAGGGTGCTTCTACTAAATACTGAGCAAAGGGTCTGAATACTTAGGACCATGTGATATTTCAGTTCTTCTTTTTTAATAAATCTGCAAAAATGTCAACAATTTTGTGTTTTTCTGTCAATATGGAGTGCTGTGTGCACATTAATGAAAAAAATGAACTTAAATGATTTTAGCAAATGGCTGCAATATAACAAAGAGTGAAAAATTTAAAGGGGTCTGAATACTTTCTGTACCCAATATATATATATATATATATATATATATATATATATATATTGTAATCTGCCACATTTTTAAACATATTATTAACCACTTGACGACCGAGCCATAGCCGAAAGACGGCTACATCGCGGTCGTGTTATTCTGGGTGGACGTCCGCTGGACATCCTCCCAGAATCTTGCTCCTGCGCGCCCCCGGAAATATCCGTGACCGCCGGGTCCGGAAGACCCGGCGCATCACAGTAAAAGGCCGCTGATCGCAGCCGTTTACCACGTGATCGCGCCGTCAAATGATGGCGCGATCACTTATAAACAAACCGGCGTCATGTGATGACGCCAGTTCCTCTCTCTCCTCTGTGTACCAATCGGTACATTGTGAGAGGAGAGGGGGAGGGATCAGATGGCAGCAGCGCTGCTCTGTGACAATTGCAGTCACAGATCCATCCCTTCCTGCAATACCTTGCCATACCCTGCCATACTCTGGGTATGGCAGCCATACCCAGCCATAGTCTGCCATACCCAGCCATATTCAGTGATACCCAGCCATATTCTGCAATACCCAGCCATGCTCAGCCATACTCGGCTGCTGTATGTGGCCAGGCTGTGGAAGTCTCACACATGTCACACACAAGTCTCGCCATACTCCGGAGGAGTAGGAGAATCTATTTTGGGGTGTCATTCTTGGTATGTACATGCTATGTGTTAGAAATGTTGTATAAATGGACAACTTTGTGTTAAAAAAAAAAATACGATTTTTGTACTCTCCGTAAAATCCGTTTCTCTGACATCCATGTACTGGCACAGCTCTAATACTGAAACACGTGGGTATATGTCCCTGCTCGCAGGAGAAGATCTAGGCAGAATGTTAGATGTTAGAAACATACCGTTCTAGAACAAACCAGAGCTGAACAGCCCCGCCCAGGGGGGCAGTCTCTCCGGACATAACCCTCCTACCTGCAGCCAGCAGCCTCAGTTTGTAACAAAGCAGTACAAACCTTAAAAGAAGGGTGGGTGCTGTGTCAGTCCATGGACGTCAGAGAAACGGATTTTACGGTGAGTACAAAAATCCTATTTTCTCTTATCGTCCATGGACTGACACAGCTCTAATACTGAAACACGTGGGACGTCCCAAAGCAGTATCAGAAAAGGGTGGGAGCAGTAGTAAAGGAAAAAACAAAAGTTCACTCAAAACAAGCAGAGCTCTTCAACGGAGGAGTTGCAACATTAAACAGCGGCCTGCAACACTTTGCGGCCGAAGGAAGCATCTGAAGATGCAGCCACATCAACCTTATAGAATTTAGAAAAGGTATGAACGGACGACCAGGTTGCCACCTTGCACACTTGTGCAACCGACGGTTGATGTCGGAAAGCCCAGGAAGCACCAATTGCCCTGGTGGAATGCACCGTAACCAGAAGGGGAGGCGCCCTCCCCTTAATGGCATAGGCCTGTATAACAATCTGTCTGATCCGCCTAGAAATGGTGGCAGACGACACCGCTTGGCCCGGTTTTGGACCAGAGACAGACACAAACAGGGAGTCAGACTTCCGAATAGAAGGAGTAGCCGTCAGGTACACCCGTAAGGCTCGCACCACATCCAAATTGTGAAGCGCAAACTCTCTGGGATGCGATGGGTGAGGGTACAAGGACGGAAGGACAATGTCCTCATTAAGGTGAAAAGCCGAAACCACCTTTGGAAGGAAAGACGGTCGCGGGTGCAACACCGCCTTATCCTTATGGAGGACCAGGTAAGGCGACTTGCATGACAGGGCCGCCAACGCAGACACCCGTCTAACAGAAGTAATGGCCACTAAGAAAGCTACCTTCTGAGACAAAGTTAAGAGAGGAATATCTCTGATATTCTCAAAAGGGAGGTTCCTGGAGAACCGAGAGCACCAAATTCAGATCCCAAGGAGGGAGAGGAGACTTGGCAGGGGGAATCACATGGCGAACCCCCTGCACAAAAGTGCTAACTAAGGAATGACCTGCTAGCGGTCGTTGAAAGAAAACGGCCAAGGCCGAAATCTGACCCTTAATTGTGCTCAAAACTAGCCTTTGGGCCACACCACGCTGCAAGAACCGCAGGATTCTGGGGACGGAGTACGTCCGTGGCCGCCAGTCTAGCTCTTCGCACATAGCGATGTAAGCTTTCCAGGTACGGTGATAGATCTTTCTAGGAGGAAGACTTCCGTGCCCTCAGCATGGTTGAAATGACCGAATCCGAAAGGCCTTGGTCCTTCAGCACCTGGCTCTCAATAGCCATGCCGTTAAAACCAGAGACTGTAAGGCAGGATGAAAGATAGGACCTTGAGACAGAAGATCCTCCCTCAAGGGCAGGCGCCAAGGGACGTCCGCGATGAGACGTACCAGATCGGCGTACCAATGACGCCGAGGCCAACCTGGGGCAATGAGGATCACCGGAATGCCCTCATCTGCTACTCTGCGCAGCAGATGAGGAAGCAACTGCAGCGGAGGGTAAGCATATATCAAGCGATACTGAACCCCACGGGGCCACCAACGTGTCAGGCGTCCGCCCAGGGATCCCTGGACCTGGCCACAAACCGACACCTTGCGATTGAGTCAAGACGCCATCAGGTCCACGTCCGGCGTGCCCCCCTGCCGACAAAGGAGTTGAAACACCTCCGGATGAAAAAACCACTCTTCCTGGTCCAGGGACTGGCGACTCAGATAGTCCGCCTGACAGTTTTCTACGCCCGGAATGTAGACTGCCGGCAGAGCCGGCACGCTTCTTTCAGCCCACCTTAGGATGTGGGCGACCTCGGATGCCGCAGCCGAGCTCCGAGTGCCCCCCTGATGGCTGACATATGACACGGCCGTGGCGTTGTCCGACTGGATTCTGACCGAGCGGCCCTGTAGCCTCTTCGACCACACGGAGAGACACAGTCTGATCGCTCGCAATTCCAGAACGTTGATCGGTAGACGGGATTCGTTTGGAGTCCAGAGCCCCTGAGCTGACAGGACTCCCCAAACTTCTCCCCAGCCCGTCAGACTGGCGTCCGTCGTGACCACCGTCCACTGGATCGGGAGGAACGACCTCCCGGACCGAAGAGCCGGGGATCTCAGCCACCACGTTAGGGACGCCCTGACAGAGTGACTCACCTGGATCTGAAGATCCAATGACAACGGGGACTTGTCCCAAATGGACAGAATTTCCTTCTGCAATGCCCGAGTGTGTGATTGGGCATACGGAACTGCCTCGAAGGAGGCCACCATGAGTCCCAGGACTCTCATGCAGAAACCGATTGACGACCATTTTCGGGACGTTAGGACCCGTACTGACGACTGAAGTGTCTAACTTCTCCGAGGGTATAAACACCTTCGCTGCCGAAGTGTCCAGGATCAGACCCAGATACTCTAAACGCTGAGTCGGGGCTAGGACCGACTTCTGCATGTTCAGGAGCCACCCGAAGTCCCGGAGAGTCTGACTGACTATTGTCACACTTTCCTCCAACTCTGAGCCATTTTCTACTCTTAGAAGGAGATCGTCCAGATAGCCCACGATAACAAGTCCTTGCTGTCTTAGCAAAGCAGGAACCGGGGCAAGCACTTTGGTGAAACCCTGTGGTGCCGATGCCAGGCCGAAGGGAAGAGCCACAAACTGATAGCCAATGGCAAAGCGCAGAAACTTCTGGTGACTTGCGCAGATCAGGACGTGCAAGTAGGCGTCCTTGATGTCCAAGGACGCCAGAAAATCCCCTTGGTGGAGTGTCGCGATCACCGTGAGAATGGATTCCATACGGAATTTTTGTACCTTCACATAGGCATTCAAGGCCTTAAGGTCCAGGTTTGACCGGACCCCGTCCTTCTTTGGAACAACAAACAGGTTCGAGTAAATCCCCTGAAACCTCTCCTGTGACGGAACCATCACAATTACTCCGCACCCGAGCAAATCCTGTACAGCCCTCAAGAGGGCTGCCCGGCGGGCAGGGAGGAGAGGGAGGTTTGAGGGAAAGAATCTGTTTGGGGCCCACGAGTGGAACTCTATCCTGTACACTGAGGTGACCACCTCGCACACCCACCGGTCGGAGATCCGGGAGGTCCACCGAACCGTGAACCTGCAAAGATGTCCCCCCACCCCAGAGTCGGGCAGGGGCAAGACATCATGCGGTGGCGGGGTTGGGAGCTGGCTTGGTTGGCTTACGCACCCAGGGACGCTTCTTTTTTCAGTCTGGTAGGGCTTACCCGTGGATTCCGACTGACGAAAAAACTTCTTCTTCGCCGGAAAGGAAGGGCCCGGCTTACGGTGGGACTCCTTTCCCTTAGCAGACTGAGGAAGGAAGGTGCTCTTACCCCCTGTGACATCCTTAATAATGTCATCCAGGGCGGCCCAAAACAGTCTACCGCTCTTAAAGGGCAAATCAGCCAGGAGCTTCTTGGAAGCTAGGTCGGTCGACCAGCATTTCAGCCAGATAAGGCGCCGCAACACCACAGCAGAGATAGAGGCCCCAGATATTAAAGGGGCCGTATCCAAAGTGGCATTGCACACATAGACTAAACCCTGCGCAAGTTGGTGAGCCAGGGCAATGGTCTCTGGAGGGAGATTATGCTCCTGCACCATCTGGTGCAAAATATTTGCCCATTCTGTGAGTGTCTGAGACACAAGGGTCGCCGCCATTATAGGGCGTAAGGCAGACCCCAACAGGGCAAACATAGTTCTACTCACCACTTCTAACCTCCTGTCAGTGGGGTCCTTAAATGCGGGAGTCCCCTCCATTGGGAGCGTGGTAGCCTTATTCAAACGGGCGACCGAGGGGTCGACCACTGGGGGGAGAGCCCATTTTTTAACCAGGGCCTCCTCAAAGGGGTATCTTATGGATAGACGCAGCGGGACCGTCAAAGTCTTCTGCGGCTTATCCCAGACTTGGGAATAAAAAAATATATGAAAAGACCTTTTTTGAAGAAACGGCTTTAAAAAGGAACCAAAAGGAGACAGCCTGCACCTGAGGTTCCTCAGCCGCACCATTCAGCTTGAGAGTGTCCCTCACAGCATCAATGAGTTTACTTACAAGCGCCCTGTCAGTTACTGGCTCAGAACTGGGGTCTTCCTCACAGGGAATGTCCTGTTCAAAAACATTAAAATCATCAGAGCTAGGGTCCTGAGCAGCAGCAGCTAGGCCCATATCTGAATCAGAGAACTCCCCTACTGGAGAATGTGTGGGGAGAGGGCGCTTTATAGCTCCCTTGTGCTCGCACACCGCTTCCATCCTGACAAGGAATGATTCCAAGACTGCCGACAACTGGTCCATAGGGACCGCAGGTGCAGGAGCACTGCCTGTTGCCTCTGACAAGTGTGGGGAAGCAGGTGAACCAGACTTCATACTCGCCACCCTCTGAGACCTTATACACAATAAAGTAAATAATACAGTCCACCCACTGGCTGCGCTGAGGCTGAGGAGGGGATACCCAGAGAACTCACCAACCCTTTTAAGGACCGCTCAGCTCTGCTGTATGTCACCGCACTGCCAGCGCGAGTGAAGCCTGAGGAGAGTGTGAGGAGATTCGCGCCACCGCAGCGGCGATAGAGGCCAAAACCGAAAGTTTTTGGAAAATGCCCGCCGGCCGCATGTAAGCTGCGCCATTGATCCCCGGCAAGATGGCCGCCAAGCGCAGTTGAACACAGCAATAGCCATGCCAGCCAATGGCGTCTCCAAACACCCACACCTCACAGTCCCAGCACACAGACATGAGCGCCCCCCGCCAGGCCAGAGTGACCCCCAAGTACCCCCACACAGCACAGCGCCAGAACAGGGTGCAGAGAGCAGCATAACAGGGGGGAGACAGGGGGAAACCCCCCAAACAGAGAAACACAGCCAGCATGTACTCACCTGAAGCAAGAGAGACTACTTACCCGTCCCATAGGGACCCACTGGCTTGTTTCAGACAGACCTATCACAGAGTAGTACTGAGTAGCTGTCGGCTCGGTCCATTGCGAAAGATAGAGCAGGTACCGTTTAATCTTGTGAGGACCGCGGGAGCATAAAAGCCACCCGGCCACCCCTGGAGTCTCACGCACACAAGGCGAGGATCAGCACGCTTGATGGTCGGACAGGGAAGACTACGAGGATACCAGTGTACCCAACCTGTTGCCCAGCCGACAGTTGATTGAAGGTCTCAAAAATAAAATAATAAAATTCCCAAAGGAATAAAAATAAAATCTTCCAGGAGACTGGCTCCTGAGAGAGCCACGCCTTCTCCTCCTGCTAGGCAAAAAAAAACTGAGGCTGCTGGCTGCAGGTAGAAGGGTTATGTCTGGAGGGACCGCCCCCATGGGCGGGGCTGTTCAGCTCTGGTTTGTTCTAGAATGTATGTTTCTAACATCTAACATTCTGCCTAGATCTTCTCCTGCGAGCAGGGACACAGACCCACGTGTTTCAGTATTAGAGCTGTGTCAGTCCATGGACGATAAGAGAAAATGCATTTTAACCACTTCCCGCCGGCCGGCCGTCATATGACATCCTTGACTTTGTGCGGGGATATCTGAATGATGGGTGCAGCTACAGGCATCATTCAGATATCAGCTTTTTTAGCCAGCGATAACCTACACCATAAGAAAGATCAAAGCGGCTGTTCCGCCGCTTGATCGTTCTTATGGGAGGCGAGAGGGGACGTCCCCCCCTCCCACCGCCCTCAGGTGCTTCTAACGACTCACCGCTACGATCGAAGCCAGGGTCGTTTTTTTATTTCAGGCTTCCCAGCCTAGAGGTGAGATGTGGGGTCTTATTGACCCCACATCTCACTGTAAAGAGGACCTGTCATGCCATATTCCTATTACAGGGGATGTTTACATTCCTTGTAATAGGAATAAAAGTGATCAAAAAAAAATTATTGGGAAAAAAAGTGTCCAACCTAAAATAAATAAAGTAAAATGAACAATAAAAAAAAAAAAAAATGTAAAGCGCCCCTGTCCCCGTGTGCTCGCATGCAGAAGCAAACGCATACGCAAGTCCCGCCCACATATGAAAACGGTGTTCAAACCACACGTGCGGTATCGCTGCGAACGTTAACCACTTAAGCCCCGGACCAATACGCAGCTTAAAGACCAGAGGTGATTTTACAATTTGGCACTGCGCTGCTTTAACTGATAATTACGCGGACATGCAATGTTGTACCCAAACGAAATTTGCGTCCTTTTCTTCCCACAAATAGAGCTTTCTTTTAATGGTATTTGATTGCCTCTGCGATTTTTATTTTTTTGTGATATAAATGGAAAAAGACTGAAAATTTTGAAAAAAAAATGATATTTTCAAATTTTTGATATAAGAAAAATCTAATAAACTCAATTTTAGTCATACATTTAGGCCAAAATGTATTTCGCCACATGTCTTTGGTAAAAAAAAATTCAATAAGCGTATATTTATTGGTTTGCGCAAAAGTTATAGCGTTTACAAACTAGGGTACATTTTCTGGAATTTACACAGCTTTTAATTTATGACTGCCTATCTAATTTCTTGAGGTGCTAAAATGGCAGGGCAGTACAAACCCCCCCCCCCCCCCAATGACCCTATTTTGGAAAGTAGACACCCCAAGAAAATTGCTGAGAGGCATGTTGAGCCCATTGAATAATTTTTTTTTGTCCCAAGTGATTGAATAATGACAAAAAAAATAAAAAATTACAAAAAGTTGTCACTAAATGATATATTGCTCACACATGCCATATGTGGAATTTCACCCCAAAATACATTTTGCTGCTTCTCCCGAGCACAGGGATACCACATGTGCGGGACTTTTTGACAGCCTAGCCGCGTACGGGGCCCCAAAAAACAAGCACCGCCTTCAAGATTTCTAAGGGCGCAAATTTTTGATTTCACTCCTCACTACCTATTACAGTTTCGAAGGCCATAAAATGCCAAAATAGCACAAAACCCCCCCAAATGACCCCATTTTGGAAAGTAGACACCCCAAGCTTATTACTGAGAGGCATGTTGAGTCCATGGAATATTTTACATTTTGCCACAAGTTGCGGGAATATGACAAACTTTTTTTTTTTTGCACAAAGTTGTCACTAAATGCTATATTGCTCACACATGCCATGGGCATATGTGAAATTACACCCCAAAATACATTCTGCTGCTTCTCCTGAGTACGGGGATACCACATGTGTGGGACTTTTTGGGAGCCTAGCCGCGTACGGGACCCCAAAAACCAAGCACCGCCTTCAAGATTTCTAAGGGCATAAATTTTTGATTTCACTTCTCACTACCTATCACAGTTTTGAAGGCCATAAAATGCCAAGATTTACAAAAACTTGTCACTAAATGATATATTGCTCAAACATGCCATGGTTATATGTGGAATTGCACCCCAAAATACATTTTGCTGCTTCTCCTGCATGCTTTAAAATTTCGCACAAACGCGCAGCGGCGACAAACTACATACATTTTTAAAAGCCTTTACAGGTTACCACATTAGATTTACAGAGGAGGTCTACTGCTAAAATGACTGCCCTCAAACTGACCTTCGCGGTGATACCTCACATGCATGGTGCAACTGCTGTTTACATATGATGCTAGACCGATGCTTGCGTTCGCCCTTGCGCAAAGGCGAACACTTTTTTATTTTTAACCACTTAAGCCCCGGACCATTTGGTAGCTAAAGGACCAGAGGTGAATTCAGAATTTTGCACTGCACTGCTTTAACTGTAAATTGTGCGGACATGCAATGTTGTACCCAAACGAAATTTGCGTCCTTTTCTTCCCACAAATAGAGCTTTCTTTTAATGGTATTTGATTGCCTCTGCGATTTTAATTTTTTGCGATATAAACGGAAAAAGACCGAAAATTTTGAAAAAAAATGATATTTTCTACTTTTTGTTATAAGAAAAATCGAATAAACTCAATTTTAGTCATACATTTAGGCCAAAATGTATTCAGCCACATGTCTTTAGTAAAAAAAATGTCAATAAGCGTATATTTATTGGTTTGCGCAAAAGTTATAGCGTTTACAAACTAGGGTACATTTTCTGGAATTTACACAGCTTTAAATTTATGACTGCCTATCTCATTTCTTGAGGTGCTAAAATGGCAGGGCAGTACAAAACCCCCCCAAATTACCCCATTTTAGAAAGTAGACACCCCAAGGAAATTTCTGAGAGGCATGTTGAGCCCATTGAATATTTTTTTTTTTTGTCCCAAGTGATTGAATAATGACAAAAAAAATAATAAAAAAAAAATTACAAAAAGTTGTCACTAAATGATATATTGCTCACACATGCCATGGTTATATGTGGAATTGCACCCCAAAATACATTCTGCTGCTTCTCCTGAGTACGGGGATACCACATGTGTGGGACTTTTTAGGAGCCTAGCCACGTACGGGACCCCGGAACCCAAGCACCGCCTTCAGGATTTCTAAGGGTGTAAATTTTTGATTTCACTCCTCACTACCTATCACAGTTTTGAAGGCCATAAAATGCCAAAATAGCACAAAACCCCCCCAAATGACCCCATTTTAGAAAGTAGACACCCCAAGGAAATTGCTGAGAGGCCTGTTGAGCCCATTGACTATTTTATTTTTTTGTCCCAAGTGATTGAATAATGACAAAAAATAAATAAAAAATTACAAAAAGTTGTCACTAAATGATATATTGCTCACACATGCCATGGTTATATGTGGAATTGCACCCCAAAATAAATTTTGCTGCTTCTCCTGAGTACGGGGATACCACATGTGTGGGACTTTTTAGGAGCCTAGCCGCGTACGGGACCCCGAAAACCAATCACCGCCTTCAGGATTTCTAGGCACAAATTTTTGATTTGACTCCTCACTACCTATCACAGTTTCGAAGGCCATAAAATGCCAAAATAGCACAAAACCCCCCCAAATGACCCCATTTTGGAAAGTAGACACCCAAGCTGTTTGCTGAGAGGCATGGTGAGTATTTTACAGCTCTCATTTGTTTTTGAAAATGAAGAAAGAACATTTTTTTTTTTTTCTTTTTTTTTTTCAATTTTCAAAACTTTGTGACAAAAAGCGAGATCTGCAAAATACTCACAATACCTCTCAGCAAATAGCTTGGGGTGTCTACTTTCCAAAATGGGGTCATTTGGGGGGTTTTGTGCCATCTGGGCATTCCATGGCCTCCGAAACTGTGATAGGCAGTGAGAAGTGAAATCAAAAATTTACACCCTTAGAAAGCCTGAAGGCGGTGATTGGTTTTTGGGGTCCCGTACGTGGCTAGGCTCCCAAAAAGTCTCACACATGTGGTATCCCCGTACTCAGGAGAAGCAACAGAATGTATTTTGGGGTGTAATTCCACATATGCCCATGGCATGTTTGAGCAATATATCATTTAGTGACAACTTTGTGCAAAAAAATAAATAAATAAATAAATTGTCTTTTTTCCGCAACTTGTGTCAACATATAAAATATTCCATGGACTCGACATGCCTCTCAGTATATAGCTTGGGGTGTCTACTTTCCAAAATGGGGTCATTTGGGGGGGTTTTGAACTGTCCTGGCATTTTATACACAACATTAGGAAGCTTACATCCACTCTTCTAACCACTTGAAGACAAAGCCCTTTTTGACACTTTTTGTTTACATGAAAACATATTTTTTTTTGCAAGAAAATTATGTTGAACACCCAAACATTATATATATTTTTAAAGCAAAGGCCCTACAGAATAAAATGGTGGGTGTTGCATTTTTTTTTCTACACAGTATTTGCGCAGCGATTTTTCAAACGCATTTTTTGGGGAAAAATACACTTTTTTTAATTTTAATGCACTAAAACACACTATATTGCCCAAATGTTTGATGAAATAAAAAAGATGATCTTAGGCCGAGTACATAGATACCAAACACGACATGCTTTAAAATTTCGCACAAACACGCATTGGCGACAAACTACATACATTTTTAAAAGCCTTTAAAAGCCTTTACAGGTTACCCCGTTAGATTTACAGAGGAGGTCTACTGCTAAAATTACTGCCCTCGATCTGACCTTCGCGGTGATACCTCACATGCATGGTGCAACTGCTGTTTACATATGATGCTAGACCGATGCTTGCGTTCGCCCTTGCGCAAAGGCGAACACTTTTTTATTTTTAATTTTATTTTTAACCACTTAAGCCCCGGACCATTTGGTAGCTAAAGGACCAGAGGTGAATTCAGAATTTTGCACTGCGCTGCTTTAACTGTAAATTGTGCGGACATGCAATGTTGTACCCAAACGAAATTTGCGTCCTTTTCTTCCCACAAATAGAGCTTTCTTTTAATGGTATTTGATTGCCTCTGCGATTTTAATTTTTTGCGATATAAACGGAAAAAGACCGAAAATTTTGAAAAAAAATGATATTTTCTACTTTTTGTTATAAGAAAAATAGAATAAACTCAATTTTAGTCATACATTTAGGCCAAAATGTATTCAGCCACATGTCTTTAGTAAAAAAAATGTCAATAAGCGTATATTTATTGGTTTGCGCAAAAGTTATAGCGTTTACAAACTAGGGTACATTTTCTGGAATTTACACAGCTTTAAATTTATGACTGCCTATCTCATTTCTTGAGGTGCTAAAATGGCAGGGCAGTACAAACCCCCCCCAAATTACCCCATTTTAGAAAGTAGACACCTCAAGGAAATTGCTGAGAGGCATGTTGAGCCCATTGAATATTTTTTTTTTTTGTCCCAAGTGATTGAATAATGACAAAAAAAAATAATAAAAAAAAATTACAAAAAGTTGTCACTAAATGATATATTGCTCACACATGCCATGGTTATATGTGGAATTGCACCCCAAAATACATTCTGCTGCTTCTCCTGAGTACGGGGATACCACATGTGTGGGACTTTTTAGGAGCCTAGCCACGTACGGGACCCCGGAACCCAAGCACCGCCTTCAGGATTTCTAAGGGTGTAAATTTTTGATTTCACTCCTCACTACCTATCACAGTTTTGAAGGCCATAAAATGCCAAAATAGCACAAAACCCCCCCAAATGACCCCATTTTAGAAAGTAGACACCCCAAGGAAATTGCTGAGAGGCCTGTTGAGCCCATTGACTATTTTATTTTTTTGTCCCAAGTGATTGAATAATGACAAAAAATAAATAAAAAATTACAAAAAGTTGTCACTAAATGATATATTGCTCACACATGCCATGGTTATATGTGGAATTGCACCCCAAAATAAATTTTGCTGCTTCTCCTGAGTACGGGGATACCACATGTGTGGGACTTTTTAGGAGCCTAGCCGCGTACGGGACCCCGAAAACCAATCACCGCCTTCAGGATTTCTAGGCACAAATTTTTGATTTGACTCCTCACTACCTATCACAGTTTCGAAGGCCATAAAATGCCAAAATAGCACAAAACCCCCCCAAATGACCCCATTTTGGAAAGTAGACACCCAAGCTGTTTGCTGAGAGGCATGGTGAGTATTTTACAGCTCTCATTTGTTTTTGAAAATGAAGAAAGAACATTTTTTTTTTTTTCTTTTTTTTTTTCAATTTTCAAAACTTTGTGACAAAAAGTGAGATCTGCAAAATACTCACAATACCTCTCAGCAAATAGCTTGGGGTGTCTACTTTCCAAAATGGGGTCATTTGGGGGGTTTTGTGCCATCTGGGCATTCCATGGCCTCCGAAACTGTGATAGGCAGTGAGAAGTGAAATCAAAAATTTACACCCTTAGAAAGCCTGAAGGCGGTGATTGGTTTTTGGGGTCCCGTACGCGGCTAGGCTCCCAAAAAGTCTCACACATGTGGTATCCCCGTACTCAGGAGAAGCAACAGAATGTATTTTGGGGTGTAATTCCACATATGCCCATGGCATGTTTGAGCAATATATCATTTAGTGACAACTTTGTGCAAAAAAATAAATAAATAAATAAATTGTCTTTTTTCCGCAACTTGTGTCAACATATAAAATATTCCATGGACTCGACATGCCTCTCAGTATATAGCTTGGGGTGTCTACTTTCCAAAATGGGGTCATTTGGGGGGGTTTTGAACTGTCCTGGCATTTTATACACAACATTAGGAAGCTTACATCCACTCTTCTAACCACTTGAAGACAAAGCCCTTTTTGACACTTTTTGTTTACATGAAAACATATTTTTTTTTGCAAGAAAATTATGTTGAACACCCAAACATTATATATATTTTTAAAGCAAAGGCCCTACAGAATAAAATGGTGGGTGTTGCATTTTTTTTTCTACACAGTATTTGCGCAGCGATTTTTCAAACGCATTTTTTGGGGAAAAATACACTTTTTTTAATTTTAATGCACTAAAACACACTATATTGCCCAAATGTTTGATGAAATAAAAAAGATGATCTTAGGCCGAGTACATAGATACCAAACACGACATGCTTTAAAATTTCGCACAAACGCGCATTGGCGACAAACTACATACATTTTTAAAAGCCTTTAAAAGCCTTTACAGGTTACCCCGTTAGATTTACAGAGGAGGTCTACTGCTAAAATTACTGCCCTCGATCTGACCTTCGCGGTGATACCTCACATGCATGGTGCAACTGCTGTTTACATATGATGCTAGACCGATGCTTGCGTTCGCCCTTGCGCAAAGGCGAACACTTTTTTATTTTTAATTTTATTTTTAACCACTTAAGCCCCGGACCATTTGGTAGCTAAAGGACCAGAGGTGAATTCAGAATTTTGCACTGCGCTGCTTTAACTGTAAATTGTGCGGACATGCAATGTTGTACCCAAACGAAATTTGCGTCCTTTTCTTCCCACAAATAGAGCTTTCTTTTAATGGTATTTGATTGTCTCTGCGATTTTAATTTTTTGCGATATAAACGGAAAAAGACCGAAAATTTAGAAAAAAAATGATATTTTCTACTTTTTGTTATAAGAAAAATCAAATAAACTCAATTTTAGTCATACATTTAGGCCAAAATGTATTCAGCCACATGTCTTTAGTAAAAAAAATGTCAATAAGCGTATATTTATTGGTTTGCGCAAAAGTTATAGCGTTTACAAACTAGGGTACATTTTCTGGAATTTACACAGCTTTAAATTTATGACTGCCTATCTCATTTCTTGAGGTGCTAAAATGGCAGGGCAGTACAAAACCCCCCCAAATTACCCCATTTTAGAAAGTAGACACCCCAAGGAAATTGCTGAGAGGCATGTTGAGCCCATTGAATATTTTTTTTTTGTCCCAAGTGATTGAATAATGACAAAAAAAAATAATAAAAAAAAATTACAAAAAGTTGTCACTAAATGATATATTGCTCACACATGCCATGGTTATATGTGGAATTGCACCCCAAAATACATTCTGCTGCTTCTCCTGAGTACGGGGATACCACATGTGTGGGACTTTTTAGGAGCCTAGCCACGTACGGGACCCCGGAACCCAAGCACCGCCTTCAGGATTTCTAAGGGTGTAAATTTTTGATTTCACTCCTCACTACCTATCACAGTTTTGAAGGCCATAAAATGCCAAAATAGCACAAAACCCCCCCAAATGACCCCATTTTAGAAAGTAGACACCCCAAGGAAATTGCTGAGAGGCCTGTTGAGCCCATTGACTATTTTATTTTTTTGTCCCAAGTGATTGAATAATGACAAAAAATAAATAAAAAATTACAAAAAGTTGTCACTAAATGATATATTGCTCACACATGCCATGGTTATATGTGGAATTGCACCCCAAAATAAATTTTGCTGCTTCTCCTGAGTACGGGGATACCACATGTGTGGGACTTTTTAGGAGCCTAGCCGCGTACGGGACCCCGAAAACCAATCACCGCCTTCAGGATTTCTAGGCACAAATTTTTGATTTGACTCCTCACTACCTATCACAGTTTCGAAGGCCATAAAATGCCAAAATAGCACAAAACCCCCCCAAATGACCCCATTTTGGAAAGTAGACACCCCAAGCTGTTTGCTGAGAGGCATGGTGAGTATTTTACAGCTCTCATTTGTTTTTGAAAATGAAGAAAGAACATTTTTTTTTTTTCTTTTTTTTTTTCAAATTTCAAAACTTTGTGACAAAAAGCGAGATCTGCAAAATACTCACAATACCTCTCAGCAAATAGCTTGGGGTCTCTACTTTCCAAAATGGGGTCATTTGGGGGGTTTTGTGCCATCTGGGCATTCCATGGCCTCCAAAACTGTGATAGGCAGTGAGAAGTGAAATCAAAAATTTACACCCTTAGAAAGCCTGAAGGCGGTGATTGGTTTTTGGGGTCCCGTACGCGGCTAGGCTCCCAAAAAGTCTCACACATGTGGTATCCCCATACTCAGGAGAAGCAACAGAATGTATTTTGGGGTGTAATTCCACATATGCCCATGGCATGTTTGAGCAATATATCATTTAGTGACAACTTTGTGCAAAAAAATAAATAAATAAATAAATTGTCTTTTTTCCGCAACTTGTGTCAACATATAAAATATTCCATGGACTCGACATGCCTCTCAGTATATAGCTTGGGGTGTCTACTTTCCAAAATGGGGTCATTTGGGGGGGTTTTGAACTGTCCTGGCATTTTATACACAACATTAGGAAGCTTACATCCACTCTTCTAACCACTTGAAGACAAAGCCCTTTTTGACACTTTTTGTTTACATGAAAACATATTTTTTTTTGCAAGAAAATTATGTTGAACACCCAAACATTATATATATTTTTAAAGCAAAGGCCCTACAGAATAAAATGGTGGGTGTTGCATTTTTTTTTCTACACAGTATTTGCGCAGCGATTTTTCAAACGCATTTTTTGGGGAAAAATACACTTTTTTTAATTTTAATGCACTAAAACACACTATATTGCCCAAATGTTTGATGAAGTAAAAAAGATGATCTTAGGCCGAGTACATAGATACCAAACACGACATGCTTTAAAGATTCGCACAAACGCGCATTGGCGACAAACTACATACATTTTTAAAAGCCTTTAAAAGCCTTTACAGGTTACCCCGTTAGATTTACAGAGGAGGTCTACTGCTAAAATTACTGCCCTCGATCTGACCTTTGCGGTGATACCTCACATGCATGGTGCAATTGCTGTTTACATATGACGCCAGACCGACGCTTGCGTTCGCCATTGGGCAAGAGCAGGGCAGGACAGGGGTGCTTTTTTTTTTTTTTTTTTTTATTATTAATTTTGCTTTTTTATTTTATTTTTAAACTGTTGCTTCCATATTTTTTTTTTTTTATCATTTTTATTGTTATCTCAGGGAATGTAAATATCCCCTATGATAGCTATAGGTAATGATAGGTACTCTTTTTTGAAAAAACTGGGGTCTATTGGACCCTAGATCTTTCCTCTGCCCTCAAAGCATCTGACCACACCAAGATCGGTGTGATAAAATGCTTTCCCAATTTCCCAATGGCGCTTTTTATATCCGGGGGGGGGACATTCCCTCCCACTGCTTGTAAAAGCAATCCAGAGGCTAATTAGCCACTAGGATTGCTTTTACATGAAAGCCGGCCGCTGGCTGAAAAGAATGATACCAAGATGATACCTAAACCCGCAGGCATCATTCTGGTATAAACATTCAAAGTCCAGCAACATACCAGTACGTTGCTGGTCCTTGTTGGACATGTATTGTAATCTTTTTTTTCATGCAGCCTGTTGGCTGAACGAAAAAAAAAAGATTGATCGGTGGGTATGCCCACCATTAGAATACCGCCCTTCATCCACCCACTTCTAATGATGGGCATACATGCACCATTTATATATGCCGAAGCATGGGGCATCTTCCCGCAAAATTTATGCCGCGTACACATGGTCAGACTTTTCCACGGGCAAGCCTCCGTTGGAATTTCGACCGTATGTACGCGGCATTAGGAGCAAAATCGCTCCTCCGCCCCTGCTGCCCCAATGCTTCGGCATATATGCTTTTTTTTTTTTAACTGTGGTGGCTAAATCACCTCCTACAGCACTGGAGTCGCAGGGATCAGGCCTGTCTCTGCGAACGCTGCAGTTATGTGTGTTGTGTTTTGCAAGTGACAGTGATCGATCGATACTGCACTTGGGTGGCCTGGGCTGGACGGAGGGGCAAAACGCAGGTGCTAGCAGGTATCTGGGCTGATCCCGCTAACACTGCATTTTTGGGAACCCTAAACTGCTGGGGACGCTAGTATAGATCAGATCAGATCAGATATTGATCTGTTCAGATACTATACCACTAAGGGAGGTGTATGCTTCACGCGTGGGTGTTAGCGTTACTGGCACTAACCTGACGCTGCCTGGGGTGTGACGCAGACCCTCTCTGATGCTAAAACCTAATTGATATCACCCGCCGGGCGATCAGGGGGTTAAACCTTTATTGGGTTATATACGGCGGGTGCACTGACACTATAAAAAGCAAACTAACTAACCAGCGTCACCCGTAACACTTATATGATGATCACTGGTGAAAGGGTTAACTAGGGACAATTAGGGGGTTAAAACCTTTATTAGGTAATATATGGGGGTACCTGACGCTATATAAAAACCTGACGGCGAACCTAAAAAAAAATTACTGGCTACCGATCAGCATCACCGACGCTAAGACATCGATCAGAAAAATGATCGCTTAGTGACAGCGGTGCTAGGGGGTGAAAGGGTTACCTGGGGGGTGATCAAGGGGGTTAAACCTTTATTAGGTAATATATGGGGGTACCCGACGCTATAAAAACCTGCGGCGAACCTAAAAAAAATTACTGGCTACCGATTAGCATCGCCGACGCTAAAACATCGATCAGAAAAATTATCGCTTAGTGACAGTGGTGATAGGGGGTGAAAGGGTTACCTGGGGGCGATCAAGGGGCTTAAACCTTTATTAGGTAATATATGGGGGTACCCGACGCTATAAAAACCTGCGGCGAACCTAAAAAAAATTACTGGCTACCGATCAGCATCACCGACGCTAAGACATCGATCAGAAAAATGATCGCTTAGTGACGGCGGTGCTAGGGGGTGAAAGGGTTATCTGGGGGGTGATCAGGGGGTTAAACCTTTATTAGGGGGGGTTAGGGGGCTACACTAGACCTAAAACTGAATGTACTGACACTTTTACAGTCACAAATGTCACTGATTGCAGTGATCACTAAATAAATGGTCACTGCAATCAGTGACACTGTGACTGGGGGCTGGGGGGTGATCTGGGGGGTGATCTGGGGGGGCAATTTATGTGCCTATGTGTCCTGGTGTCAGTGTAGTGTTGTGTGCACTAACCTGCATCTTCTCCTGTACGGCGCTCGGTATATGTGAGCGCCGCAGGAGAGATGACATCACTTCCTCCAGCCTGTGTAAACAGTACACAGGCAGGGGAAGCTCTCATTCGCCGGGAGCGATCGAGAGGGGGTGGCCGGAATCGAACGGCCGTCCCCTCATGCCGGATCGCTCCCGAAGGTAAAACGACCACTCACTGTAAAGAAGGGGGGTCCGATTTTTATTTTTTTTTGCCATTTTTATTGTTATCTCAGGGAATGTAAATATCCCCTATGATAGCAATAGGTAGTGACAGGTACTCTTTTTTTGAAAAAAATTGGGGGGTTAGACCCTAGAACTTTCCTCTGCCCTCAAAGCATCTGACCACACCAAGATCGGTGTGATAAAGTGCTTTCCCAATGGTGCTGTTTATATCCGGGGGGGGGGGGGAACATTCCCTCCCACTGCTTGTAAAAGCAGTCTAGAGCCTAATTATCTGCTAGAATTGCTTTTACATAAAAGCCGACCGCTGGCTGAAAAGAATGATACCAAGATGATACCTAAAGCCGCAGGCATCATTCTGGTATAACCATTCAAATCCAGCAACATACCAGTACGTATGGACATGTATTGTAATCTTTTTTTTCATGCAGCCTGTTGGCTGAACGAAAAAAAGAGATTGATCGGTGGGTATGCCCACCATTAGAATACCTCCCTTCATTCACCCACTTCTAATGATGGGCATACATGCACCATTTATATATGTCGAAGCATGGGGGCATCCTCCCGTAAAAAAGTTATGTCACGTACACACGTTTGGACTTTTCCACGGGCAAGCCTCCGTCGGAATTTTGACCGTATGTACGCGGCATAAAAGGTTATACTGTGTACACACGGTCAGACTTTTCCACGGGCAAGCCTCCGTCGGAATTTCGACCGTATGTACGCGGCATTAGGAGCAAAATCGCTCCTCCGCCCCTGCTGCCCCCATGCTTCGGCATATATGCTCTTTTTTTTAACTGTGGTGGTGAAATCACCTCCTACAGCACTGGAGTCGCAGGGAATCAGGCCTGTCTCTGCGAACGCTGCAGTTATGTGTGTTGTGTTTGGTAAGTGACAGTGATCGATCGATACTGCACTTGGGTGGGCTTGGCTGGGCTTGGCGGAGGGGCTAAACGCAGGTGCTAGCAGGTTTCTGGGCTGATCCCGCTAACACTGCGTTTTTGGGAACCCTAAACCGCTGGGGACGCTAGTATAGATCTGATCAGATACTATACCACTAAGGGAGGTGTATGCTTTGCTCGTGGGCGTTAGCGTTACTGGCACTAACCTGACGCTGCCTGGGGCGACGCAGACCCTCTGAGTCTAAAACCTAATTGATATGACCCGCCGGGCGATCAGGGGGTTAAACCTTTTTTGGGTTATATACAACGGGTGCCCTGAAGCTACAAAAAGCAAACTAACCAACCAGTGTCACCCGTAACACTTATACGGTAAGCACTGGTGAAAGGGTTAACTAGGGGCAATCAGGGGGTTAAAACCTTTATTAGGTAATATATGGGGGTACCTGACGATATATAAAAACCTGACGGGTAACCTAAATAACTAACCAGTGACACTTATACGGTGATCACTGGTGAAAGGGTTAACTCTAGGGGCAATCAGAGGGTTAAAATATTATATGGGGGTACCTGATGCCATAAAAACCCGCGGCGAACCTAAAAATAAATAACTGGCTACCTAGGGCACCACCGACACTAATACAGTGATTGGAAAAACGATTGCTTAGTGACGCTGGCGTTAGGGGGTGAAAGGGTTACCTGGAGGGCGATCAAGGGGTTAAACCTTTATTAGTGGGGGTTAGGGGGCTACCCTGGACCTAAAGGGGCCTAAACCTAACTGCCCTGCAACAGTTTACTGTCACAAATGACACTGATTGCAGTGATCAGTAAAAAAATTACCACTGCAAACGGTGACACTGTGACTGGGGGTGATCTGGGGGTGACTGGGGGGGGGTGAAAGTGTGCCTATGTGTACCTACGTGTTAGTGTAATGTTGGTGCACTTACTGTGAGATGTCTTCTCTCCTCGCGCCGGATCGAAAAGACCGCCGCATGGAGAGATGACATCACTTCCTCTGCTTGTATTTACATTACACAAGCAGAGGAAGATTGTCATTCGCCGGGAGCGATCGCTAGGGGGTGGCCGGAAACCAATGGCCGCCCCCCTCATCACGGATCGCTCCCGCACAGAAAACCACCGCTCACTGTACCAGAGGGGGGTCCGATTGGACCCCCCACCCATACGAAGGCAGGCACGTACAGGTACGCGATTGTGCCTGTCTGTGCCATTTTGCCGACGTATATGTACAGTGAGCGGTCGTTAAGTGGTTAAAGCGAGAGCAATAATTTTGGCCCTAGACCTCCTCTGTAACTCAAAACATGTAACCAGTAAAAAAAATTAAAGCGTCGCCTATGGGGATTTTTAAGTACCGAAGTTTGGCGCCATTCCACGAGCGTGTGCAATTTTGAAGGGTGACATGTTGGGTATCTATTTACTCGGCGTAACTTCATCTTTCACATTATGCAAAAACATTGGGCTAACTTTACCGTTTTGTTTTTTTTAAAGCACAAAACTTTTTTTTTCCCCAAAAGAAAAATCACATTCGAAAAAGTTAAATAAAAAGTTGCAACGCCATTGTATTCTATAGGGCAGGGCTCAAAATTTCAAGTCCTGAGCCACTAGCCAGGCCTTAAGAGTAGTGATGAGCCGAACACCCCCGGGTTCGGTTCGCACCAGAACCCGCGAACGGACCGAAAGTTCGCACGAACATTAGAACCCTATTAAATACAATGGATGCGAACGTTCGGATTCTAAAGTGCTAATTATAACGACTATTATCCATGTTATTGTCCGAAACAGAGTTTGGGAACCCGGGTTCTGCACCAGGGGACATGTATCAATGCAAAAATAAGTTTTAAAAACGGACATTTTCCGGGAGCAGTCATTTTAATGATGCATAAAGTGAAAAAAAAAAAGTCAAATATTCCTTTAAATATTGTACCCGGGGGGTGTCTAAAGTATGCCTGTGAAGTGCCACGTGTTTCCCGTGTTTAGAACTGTCCCTGCACAAAATAACATTTCTAAAGGAAAAAAAGCCATTTAAAACTGCTTGCGGCTTTAATGCAATGTCTGGTCCCGGTAATATGGATGAAAATCTTTAGGAAAAATGGCATAGCTACCCCATCAACCCCCCCCCCCCTACCCCAGCCCATTACCAGCCCCTTTGGGTCTTGTATGGATATTAAGGGGAACACACAAAATAAAAAAGGCCCTATATACTCTGAACAGCCGTATACAGGCGGTGCATACAAGACAGGGACTGTAGGTTTGTTCTTATGTAGAATCTGTTTGTAATTTTGAACAGCTGCATTGTTTAAGTGTAGCTCCATGCCAAATTCCTTTTTTTTAGCTTTTTGGAAAACATAGGGAACGGTTATCACCCCTGTCACATTTTTTTTGCTGTCTGTGCCCCTGTTCAGAACATTTCACCTCAGTTTGCGTCCCAATGACAACTGTTTTTGAAATGTGGTGTTTGTATTGAAACAAGGATTGATGATAAAGCATCAGTAGAGAGGAGACACCTTTCTCCCATATTAATTCTTACAGGAGAGAATTTTCCTTCCAAGGGGTAGATTTCCTCTCACTTCCTGTTGTCTTCTTCCGTTTGCAAGTAGTAGTCGTTTGTAAGTTGGATGTTTGAAAGTAGGGATCTGGCGTACATACTCTGCAGAAATTGGCCCCTTAGGTGTTGGTGTTGGCACAACACTGAAAGCACTCACAGTTATTCTTGGTGGGTGCTGGAACGCCCTGCTGTCAACTATTATATCAGGAATTGTAATAACATATAATTGTTGATCAGTGGTACTAAAAATTGGGCCTTTGATGGTGGTGCTGGTGCCACAACACTGTAAGGCCTGACAGTTACTCTTGGTGGGCGCAGCAATGGGCCCTGCTGTGAATTATTAGATCAATAATTATAATTGCATGCCCCTGTTGAACAGGGGCTGAAAAATTGGGCCTTTGGTGGTGGTGGTGGTGGTGATGGTGGTGCTGGTGCCACAACACTGTAAGGCCTGACAGTTACTCTTGGTGGGCGCAGCAATGGGCCCTGCTGTGAATTATTAGATCAATAATTATAATTGCATGCCCCTGTTGAACAGGGGCTGAAAAATTGGGCCTTAGGCACTGGTGGCACAACACTGCAACCCCTCACAGATACTGTACTTGGAGCACAGCAATGAGGCCTGTTGCAAAGTATTGCATCCAAAATTTTAATTACACGCCCCTGTTAAACAGGGGCTTAAAAATTGGGCCTTAGCCACTGGTGGCATCACCCATAAACCAAAATGATCTTCCAAGCTCTCATCATTAATCGTATCATTGAGGAGGAGGAGGAGGATAGCCAGTCAACATAACAGCACAGGCACTCAGCATCAGCATCAGTCTTGAAGGGATGTGACATTTTAAAATCAATTAGTCTGTTATATCAGCATCAGGTGTGTGGTAGCTGGTGGTGATCCAAGACTGGTTCATCTTGATGAAAGTCAGTCGATCAACCGAGTCGGTGGACAGGCGCACCCTGTGATCCGTGACAAATCCTCCAGCAGCACTGAATGTGCGTTCTGAAAGAACGCTGGATGCAGGACAGGCCAGTAGCTCAATTGCATACTGTGCAAGCTCTGGCCAGTGATCCATCCTCAAGACCCAGTAAGCCAGAGGATTTTCGGTGGGGAAGGTGTCCAAGTCTGACCTTGCCCCTAGGTATTCCTGGACCATGTATATCAGACGCTGGCGATGGTTGCTGGAACCGATCATACTTTGGGGCTGCGGACTAAAGAATTGTCTGAACGCATCGGTCAGACGGCCACCTTCCCCACCGCTCCTTCTTTGACTGCCCGAAGCCTCAGCAACTCGTTGTCCAGGACCAGGAGTTTGTAACCTCCCAGTCTCTGGGAACGCGTTGCACAGACCTTTCTGCAAGGCCTCCCGGAGTTGTCTCATCCTCTGCTCCCTCTGCGACGGTAAGATAAGGTCCGCAACCTTACCCTTGTACCGTGGATCAAGGAGAGTGGCCAGCCAGTAATGGTCCCTCTCCTTGATCCGAAGAATACGAGGATCCTTCCGCAGACTTTGCAGGATCAGGGAGGCCATGCAGCGTAGGTTAGCTGAGGCATTCAGTCCGGAGTCCTCTGGGTCACTAAGGACGACATGATCCGCAGCCACCTCCTCCCAGCCACGTACAAGTCCACTGGTTTCTTGGGACTGTAAATCATCCCTAAAAGACTGCTGCTGATGATGCTGAGTGCCAGCCTCCACCTCCATGCTGACACAATCCTCCTCCTCCTCCTCTTCCTGTGCGATGGGTGGGACAGAAGGAACACTGTCTGGGTAAAGGGGGCCTTGAGAGGCAAGGAAGTCCTCCTCTTCCTGCCTCTGTTCTGCCTCAAGTGCCCTGTCCATTATTCCACGCAGCGTGTGCTCCAACAGGTGGACAAGAGGTACAGTGTCACTGATGCATGCACTGTCACTGCTCACCATCCTCGTGGCCTCCTCAAATGGTGCCAGGACAGTGCATGCATCCCTGATCATGCCCCACTGGCGTGGTGAAAAAAACCCGAGCTCCCCTGACCCTGTCCTGGTGCCGTAGTCGCACAGGTACTCATTGATGGCCCTCTGCTGCGTGTGCAGCCGCTGCAGCATGGCCAACGTTGAGTTCCACCTGGTGGGCATGTCACATATAAGGCGGTTCTTGGGCAGGTTCAACTCCTTTTGCAGCTCAGCCAGGTGAGCACTGGCATTATAAGATCTGCGGAAATGCACACAGACTTTCCTGGCCTGCCTCAGGACATCCTGTAAGCCCGGGTACCTGCCCAAGAACCGCTGAACCACCAGGTTAAGGACGTGAGCCATACAGGGCACATGGGTCAGTTGTCCCTGTCGGAGGGCGGAGAGGAGGTTGGTGCCATTGTCGCAAACCACCTGTCACGTCTCTGATGTGAGGTCAAGTAGCAGAGAGGGCGCCCCCTGCGGCCGAGTGCAGCACAGCCCTGAAGATGACACAGGGGATGTGGTGCCCACAGAAGCACGGGTTGCCTGGTAGGTAGTGCTGGTTGCCAGGAACTTGGTAGGACAGGCAGACTGCAGGACAGCAGGCGTGCTTAGGAGGTCCAAAGGGTAAGGACCAATGGAATGTTCCGATAACAGGGTCAAAGCCAGGCCAGAGGGTCAAACACAGCAAGACAGTCAGAGAACACAGCAGAGCTGAGTCTTAGCACAGAAGACAAGGTAAGCGGAGTCCGTTAGCCAGGCCGGGTCAGGTATACGCTAGGAAGTCAACAGGAGCAGGTCAGGCAAGCCGGGTTTGGTACACAGGAGATCAGACAGGCAGGAGATGCAAGACACAGGAACACAGGAGAAGCTGACGATAATCCAGCAAATGCAGACACTAGCAGACTTCCTTATATAGGCCCATGTGACCTGCTTGTAGAGATACTGGGTCCTAGAGCCCTTCTCCTGCCAGAGATGCTGGGTCCTAAAGTCCTTCGCCTGCTGTTGGTTCCCTGACAGTGCCCCCCCCAAGGGGCAGCCTCCGGATGCCCACCCGGGCCCATCTTTCAGGGTATCTGGCACGGAATCTCTGGAGAAGTCTAGGAGCATGTATGTTGCCTGCAGGTTCCCAAGAATTCTCTTCTGCTGGATAACCCTTCCATTTAATAAGAAATTGAATAGTCCTACCTCTTTTGCGACAGTCCAGGATGGATTCTACCTCGAATTCGGCTTCATCTCCCACTGAGACTGGAGGCGGAGGGTCTTCTTCTCTTCCTGGAAAAGGACTAGAGACAACAGATTTAAGAAGAGAAACGTGAAACACAGGATGCACTTTATACGAACTTGGTAGTAACAGTTCAAAAGCTACTGGGTTAATTTTTCGTTTAATTTCGAATGGACCGATAAATCTTGGACCCAATTTCCGGGAGGGGCAAGGGAGCCTGAGATTTGCTGAAGAGAGCCAGACCTTATCTCCAACCTCAAAGCTAGGACTCTCTCCTCTCCTCTTGTCATATTGTTTCTTGTAGTCCTCTTGCGCTTTCTGCATGGTTAGCCGGAGGGTTTGATAATTAGCCTGAATGGAGCTTATCCTGTCTTGAACTGCTGGAACTGAGGCTTCCGGAATGACATTAGGTAGAAATGAAGGATGGAAACCGTAGTTGGCCCAAAACGGAGATTGATTGGTGGTTGAGTGTACTGCATTGTTGTAAGCAAACTCCGCACAAGGGAGTAGAGAGATCCAGTCGTCCTGGGAGAAGGAGCAGAAGCAACGCAAATATTGTTCTAAGGTCTGGTTGGTCCTTTCAGTTTGACCGTTGCTTTGGGGGTGATAGGCTGAGGACAGGCACACCTTGATTGATAGTGCTTTGCAGAGCTCTCTCCAGAACCGGGAGGTGAATTGTACCCCTCTATCAGACACAATGCTGTCAGGAAGGCCATGGAGCCTGACTATCTCCCTTATGAAAATTTTTGCTGTTTCTGCAGCAGAAGGAGTTCCTGCCATGGGCAAGAAGTGCGCCATTTTGGATAGACGGTCCACAACTACCAGGATTGTTGTAGATTCTTCGGATGGGGGCAACTCTACTATAAAGTCCATAGATATATTTCTCCATGGTAGTTCTGGCACTGGCAGAGGACGTAACAGACCCCACGACTTGACATTGGACCCTTTATTTCGCTGGCAGGTAGTGCAGGAGCTAACAAACTCCCTGCAATCAGATTTCAAGGTAGGCCACCAGAAGGATCGTTGGATAAGATCCGTAGTTTTCCGCACTCCGAAGTGGCCAGTGAGTTGGTGGTCATGCAAGGTCTTCAGTACCTGTATTCGGGTTTGTTGCGGAACGAAGATCTTGTCCTGATGCCAGAGGTACCCTTCCTGGTTTCTTAGAGAGGATGCTTCTGGTTCCTGGCATTGGAGGGAAGCCTGTTCAAGAGAAGATCTTAGATCGGGTTGGATCAGAAGAAAGTTCTGAGGTGACAGGATTGTACTAGATATTGTCTCCTCCGGAGTATCGGGAAACATTCGGGATAAAGCATCGGCCTTTCCGTTCTTGGAGCCGGGACGGTAGGTGATGTGGAAGTTGAACCTTGAAAAGAACAGAGCCCAGCGGGCTTGACGGGGTCTCAGACGTTTGGCAGTACGGAGGTATTCGAGGTTCCGATGATCTGTAAATATCATTATGGGGTGAGCAGACCCCTCAAGAAGGTATCTCCACTCCTCTAAGGCTGTTTTAATGGCCAAGAGCTCGCGGTCTCCTACATCATAGTTCCTCTCGGGCTGGCTCATTTTCCGCGAGGAGAAGGCCACAGGGTGAAGCAAGGACTTGGGTCCCTGGCGTTGTGAAAGGACTGCCCCTGTAGCTACTTCTGAGGCATCGACCTCCAAGATGTATGGCAGGGCAGGCTCAGGGTGTTGAAGGATTGGTGCAGAGGTAAACAATAACTTTAGTCTCTCGAAAGCAGTTTGGGCTTCGGAGGACCACTGGAAACGGGTATGTAAGCGGGTCAACTGGGTAATGGGTGAGATGATGGAGGAGAAGTTTCTTATAAACCTCCTATAGAAGTTCGCAAAGCCCACAAACCTTTGCACCCCTTTCTTATCTGATGGAGTTGGCCAATCCAGGATTGCCTGCACTTTCTGTGGATCCATAGCTACACCGCCCGTGGAGATGATCAGTCCTAGGAATTGTATTGATTTCTTCTCGAAGTCACACTTTTCCGCTTTCACATAAAGTCCATGTTTTCTTAGTGTGAGCAGCACTGTCTTTACATGGGTCCGGTGGAGCTCCAGAGTAGCCGAAAATATGAGAATGTCATCCAGATAGATGATGACGAAGTAGTCAAGATATTCCCGGAAAATATCGTTGACGAAGTGCTGAAACGTCGCCGGGGCATTACAGAGCCCAAAGGGCATTACAAGATACTCGAAGTGTCCGAACCTCGTTCTGAATGCTGTCTTCCATTCATCGCCCTCACGGATCCGAACAAGGTTATAGGCACCCCGGAGGTCGAGCTTGGTAAATACTTGGGCCGTACGGAATCTCTGGAAAAGTTCAGGAACTAATGGCAGTGGGTAGCGGTTCTTTATTGTGATTTTATTGAGCTCCCTATAATCCACGCATGGTCTTAAAGACTTGTCTTTCTTCTCGACAAAAAAGATTCCGGCACCGGCAGGAGAGGAGGAAGCTCGGATGAAGCCCTTAGCCAAATTTTCATCGATATATTGTCGCAGAGTTCCCAATTCCATTTCAGAGAGAGGGAATATTCGTCCAAATGGAATCTCGGCCCCTGGAAGTAATTCTATTGGACAGTCATATGGCCGATGTGGTGGTAGAACGTCAGCTTTTTTCTTATCAAAGACATCCAGGAATTCTTGGTATGCCTGGGGTATATTCTGGTTAGTGGTAGATACAGGGTGGACTGTCAAGCAACTGGTAATGTCTCTGGGTTCAGGAATAAAGCAATGCTGCTGGCAATAGGGAGAGGTGAACAGGACCTCCTTCTTGATCCAATTGATCTGAGGGTTGTGGGCTTGGAGCCATGGAATTCCTAGGATAACTGGAGACATAGGCGAGCTTAGAGCGTCAAAGCGTATGAATTCCTGATGGCCATCAGGAGTGGTGATAAGCAGAGGGACAGTCTCCTGGGTAACAGGGCCAGAACTAGGCAATGTGCCATCGGCCAGGCGGACTTCAAGTCCCTGTTTCTTTTGGAGGAGGGGCAGCTTCAGGTTTCTCACCAGGTTCAAGTCCACAAAGCAGCTGCATGCTCCAGAATCAATAATGGCCTGCAGCCGGATCTCTTCTTTTCCAAATTGCAGCGTAATGGGTAGCACTAGGTGTGAAAGAGAAGCTCCGGAAACCTGGAAATACACCGGAGGGTAGGAAGGTGGCTTCTTGGGCCTTCTGGGGCAGTTATACAAGAAATGTCCGCTTCCTCCACAATAGAGGCAGAGCCTTGATTGCATACGATGACGCCTTTCATCAGGGGATAATGCGGAACGTAGCAGGCCGATTTGTCTAGGAACTGGGATAGAAGTACCAGTGGGAGCAGGCACTGATGAAGTGGAAACCTTAGGCGGCATCATGGCGGGCCTGGAGGACTGAGCTCGTTCGGACTGTCTCTCACGTAAACGTCGATCCAGCTGGATGGACGACTGGATGAGATCCTCAAGTGTAGTGGGGACCCCAATCCTGGCCAGCTCATCTTTGAGAGACTCAGAAAGTCCTAAGCGGAACTGGTGCTTGAGGGCAGCCTCGTTCCAGCCTGTGTCTGCAGACCACCGACGGAAGTCCACGGTATAGTCCTCCACTGGTCGACTACCCTGCTCTAGTGAATGCAGAGCGGCTTCGGCGGTGGCTGTACGCTGGGGGTCCTCGTAGAGTTGTGACATGGCTGCCAGGAATGTGTCCACTGTGTTAATGACTGGGCTTCTTTGTTCCCATAAACTGTGGGCCCAGGTCTGGGGTTCATTAGATAGCAGGGAGATGAGGAACCCGACCTTAACAGTTTCTAAAGCAAAAGTCCGGGGCTGCAAGGATAGGTACAATAGGCAGGCATTCCTGAAGGATCTAAACTTTCTTCGATCCCCGGAAAACCGTTCAGGGACAGGAACACGGGGTTCTGGAGGAGGGAACACCATCATAGAAGCCACAGAGGAACGTACGTGGGTGGAACTGGGAGAAGCTGGGACCGGGTCCGCAGAAGCAGATGACTCTGACAGGTGTTGCAATCTCTCCTCTAGCTGGAGGTATCCTTCTTGCAGTGTCTGGATTGCTTGGGTCAGAGTAGCGGCCTGTTGACATAATGCCTCTAACGGGGACGCACCTCTGCCGGCCTCAGACATGGCTGGATTATACTGTCACGTCTCTGATGTGAGGTCGAGTAGCAGAGAGGGCGCCCCTTGCGGCCGAGTGCAGCACAGCCCTGAAGATGACACAGGGGATGTGGTGCCCACAGAAGCACGGGTTGCCTGGTAGGTAGTGCTGGTTGCCAGGAACTTGGTAGGACAGGCAGACTGCAGGACAGCAGGCGTGCTTAGGAGGTCCAAAGGGTAAGGACCAATGGAATGTTCCGATAACAGGGTCAAAGCCAGGCCAGAGGGTCAAACACAGCAAGACAGTCAGAGAACACAGCAGAGCTGAGTCTTAGCACAGAAGACAAGGTAAGCGGAGTCCGTTAGCCAGGCCGGGGTCAGGTATACGCTAGGAAGTCAACAGGAGCAGGTCAGGCAAGCCGGGTTTGGTACACAGGAGATCAGACAGGCAGGAGATGCAAGACACAGGAACACAGGAGAAGCTGACGATAATCTAGCAAATGCAGACACTAGCAGACTTCCTTATATAGGCCCATGTGACCTGCTTGTAGAGATACTGGGTCCTAGAGCCCTTCTCCTGCCAGAGATGCTGGGTCCTAAAGTCCTTCGCCTGCTGTTGGTTCCCTGACACCACCATTCCTGGCTTAAGCTGGCGTGGCGTCAACCACCTCCCGGCCTGCCCCTGCAGAGCAGACAGGACCTCTGCCCCAGTGTGGCTCCTGTCCCCCAAACACACCAGCGCAAGCACGGCATGGCATCTTTTTGCCTGCGTACTTGCGTAGCCCCTTGAACGCCTACGGAGCACCGCTGGTTCCGAGGACAAACCACAGGAAGAGGCCATGGAGGAAGAAGAAGAGGAGGGGGTGGAGGAGAGAGGTGTGTCACAACCAGTAGTAGCATTTTGGAGGCGTGGCGGTGGAACAACCTCCAACACTACTGCACCTTGTCCTGCATCCTTCCCAGCTGCCAAAAGAGTGACCCAATGGGCCGTGAAAGAAAGGTAACGTCCGTGTCCATGCCTGCTGGACCATGAGTCAGCGGTAATATGCACCTTACCACTGACCGCCCTGTCCAGCGAGGCCAAGACATTGCCTTCCACATGCCTGTAGAGAGCCGGAATCGCCTTCCGTGCGAAAAAGTGGCGTTTGGGAACCTGCCACTGAGGAACCGCACATTGCACAAACTCACGGAAGGGGGCCGAGTTTACCAACTGAAAAGGCAGCAGTTGAAGCGCTAGCAATTTAGCCAAGCTAGCATTCAACCGCTGGGCATGTGGATGGCTGGGAGTGAACTTCTTTCGATGGTCCAGCAGCTGGGGCAGGGAAATTTGCCTGCTAGAATCAGACGTTGGTGTACTGCTAGCAGAGTGCCCGCAAGTACTTGGCTGTGACACACCTAATTTTACACCTTCATTCCTCTCAGTGCAGGTTTCAGAGAGGACTGAAGGTATACTGGGGTTGGAGATCCCAGCTGATGCGGTGCAAGAAGAGGTCAGCTTTGTTCTTTGGTGTGGGTCTTTAAGGTAGGCTTGCCAACGAGCTGCATGGCAGGTCAACATATGTCTGATCAAGCATGTGGTGCCCAAGCGGCTGATGTTTTGGCCACGCGATATACGCTTGAGACATATGTTGCAAACAGCAGCTGTGCGATCTGATGCACTCGCCTCAAAAAAGGCCCACACCAAAGAACTTTTTGAATGACGGGCAGAGGCAGCGCCCTGCACAGGCGGAGCTCTGCGGTGTGATTCCGTCGGTGTGCTGCCCATACGCTGGCCACTCAACGGCATCCTGCCTCGTTGGAGATGTGCCTCCTCCTCATCCTCCTCCTCCTCCTCTCTCCTATTAGGCACCCACGTGGAGTCAGTGACCTCATCATCCCCTCCCTCCTCATCACTGGAGCCAATCTGGCAGTATGCTGCAGCTGCTGGAGCATGACTGCCAGATTGGTGTCCTTCTTGAGCATCCCCTCTCTCTGCTCTCACGCTACTGCCTTCCTCTAGCTGGGTATCATCATCAGATCCTTCAAAATGCTGGGCATCCTCCTGGAGCATGTACCCAACACTGTGCTCAAACAGTTCGGGGGACTCCTCAGGAGGAGGACATGGTGGGTCTAGGGAAGGATTGACTAATGAAGATAATGATACCAGAGAAGAGGACGCTTTGGCAGCTGCTTTGCCAGTACCCTGAGCCTGGGTGAGAGAGGATGAGGAGGATGAGGTGGGCTTGGTCATCCACTCTACCAAGTCTTCGGCATGATGTGGCTCAACATGTCCAGCTGCCGAAAAGAAGGACAAGCGTGTCCCATGGCCATGTGCTGATGACAATGCATCGCGTCCACGACCAGCACTGTTGCCCCCAGACACAGAGCCTGCTTGCCCTCTTTTTTTGCCTCCTGACTGTCTGCCTCTCCTTGTTTGCCTTCCAGACATTTTAATGGATGGCCTGCAGGGAGATGGGAAAAAGAGCAATAAGGGCTACCTTCAGGTGTATACTGTGCAGGAGGCTTAGCAACAATGACACTGACACTGTCCCCTGCCTATCCTTCTCTGTCCCTAAACACAAGGATTTGCAATATGCTTCAGCAAGATTGGTTTAGCACAGAACAGCACACTGACAGTTTCCCTCACTGTCCTTCTCTGTCCCTACAAACAAGATTTAGCACAGAATAGCACACTGATAGTTTCCACGAGTGTCCTTCTCTGTCCCTAAACTCAAGGATTTCAAATATGGAACAGCAAAATTGGTTTAGAACAGAATAGCACACTGTCAGTTTCACTCACTGTACCTCTCTGTCCCTAAACTCAAGGATTTCAAATATGGAACAGCAAAATTGGTTTAGAACAGAATAGCACACTGACACTTTCCCTCACTGTCCTACTCTGTCCCTCCCTACAAACAAGATTTAGCACAGAATAGCACACTGATAGTTTCCACGAGTGTCCTTCTCTGTCCCTAAACTCAAGGATTTCAAATATGGAACAGCAAAATTGGTTTAGAACAGAATAGCACACTGACACTTTCCCTCACTGTCCTACTCTGTCCCTCCCTACAAACAAGATTTAGCACAGAATAGCACACTGATAGTTTCCACGAGTGTCCTTCTCTGTCCCTAAACTCAAGGATTTCAAATATGGAACAGCAAAATAGGTTTAGAACAGAATAGCACACTGACACTTTCCCTCACTGTCCTACTCTGTCCCTCCCTACAAACAAGATTTAGCACAGAATAGCACACTGATAGTTTCCACGAGTGTCCTTCTCTGTCCCTAAACTCAAGGATTTCAAATATGGAACAGCAAAATTGGTTTAGAACAGAATAGCACACTGACACTTTCCCTCACTGTCCTACTCTGTCCCTCCCTACAAACAAGATTTAGCACAGAATAGCACACTGATAGTTTCCACGAGTGTCCTTCTCTGTCCCTAAACTCAAGGATTTCAAATATGGAACAGCAAAATAGGTTTAGAACAGAATAGCACACTGACACTTTCCCTCACTGTCCTACTCTGTCCCTCCCTACAAACAAGATTTAGCACAGAATAGCACACTGATAGTTTCCACGAGTGTCCTTCTCTGTCCCTAAACTCAAGGATTTCAAATATGGAACAGCAAAATTGGTTTAGAACAGAATAGCACACTGACACTTTCCCTCACTGTCCTACTCTGTCCCTCCCTACAAACAAGATTTAGCACAGAATAGCACACTGATAGTTTCCACGAGTGTCCTTCTCTGTCCCTAAACTCAAGGATTTCAAATATGGAACAGCAAAATTGGTTTAGAACAGAATAGCACACTGTCAGTTTCACTCACTGTACCTCTCTGTCCCTACAAACAAGGTTTAGCACAGAATAACACACTGACACTCTCCCTACCTATCCTTATTTGTCCCTAAACACAAGGAATCCAGGATTAGTAAAGGAAAAAAAATGACACTGTCCCTGCCTATGCTTCTCTTTCCCTGCTCCGGAACACACTACACAAGGCCGCCGCGCTGGCGGCCTTTTATAGTGTGGGGCGTGTACTAAACCCCCTCAGCAATAATTGGCCACAGGCATCCTGCCTGTGGCCAATCATTGCTCTCCTCGCTGCCGGCGCTGTGATTGGCCAAGCATGCGGGGTCACAGTGCATGCTTGGCCAATCACAGCGCCTGGATGACACTGCGATGGCGTAGTGCATTGTGGGCCGTTCGCGTCACTCGAATTTGGCGCGAACGGCCCAAATCGTTCGATCTTCGTCGAACGATCGAACAGCCGATGTTCGAGTCGAACGTATGTTCGACTCGAACACGAAGCTCATCCCTACTTAAGAGTTACTCGCCACTAGTTGCACTACCCAACCCCTCCCCTGCCCCACCCCTAAGTCCGCCCCTAAACACGCCCCTGTAAATTATCTCCTGAAATTACACTGTTAAATGTTTTAAGCAGAATTAAGTTCCAAAAATAAATATTATTAACAACAACGTTAACAATATTAACATAAAACATATCAGTACCCATCAATGCAGCCTCACTGTGCCCATCAAATGCAGCTTTATGGTGCCCATGAATGCAGCCTCTCTGTGCCCATGAATGCAGTCTCACTGTACCCATGAATGCAGCCTCAACATGCCCCATGAAATGCAGCCTCACCGTGCCCCATGAAATGCAGCCTCACCGTGCCCCATCAATTGCAGCCTCACCGTGCCCCATCAAATGCAGCCTCACCGTGCCCCATCAAATGCAGCCTCACCGTGCCCCATCAAATGCAGCCTCACCGCCGGTGTAACAAGGTCCCACCCCCCCTAGACCGGCTCCTGTGATAGGCGGAACACTGAATCAATCTACTATCACACGAGCCGGTCTAGGGAGGCGGTATCCTCTTACACCAAGCCGCCGAACCAGGGGCGTACCTAGAGCATTTGGCACCTGGGGCGGATTCTATATCTGGCACCCCCCCCACTTTAAAATGTAAAAACACCCCACTGTGCTCCCTGCATGTCTCTGTAACCCCCCAATATCTCTGTCACTACTGTGTACCCCCTCTCCACAACTGCACCTCTTTACCCCTTTACATTACAAAGCCGCTCGCAGCTCTGGACCCTTTTACACTACACAACACCCCGACAGGTCTGGAACCCTACACATTACACAGCCCCACCCCAGCTCTGGACCCCTGCACATTACACATTGCTCCCCCAGCTCGGGACCCCTGCACATTGCCCCCCACCTCTGGACCCCTGCACATTGACCCCACCCATCTCTGGACCCCTGCACATTGCTCACCACCCAGCTCTGGACCCCTGCACATTGCCCCCACCCAGCTCTGGACCCCTGCATATTGCCCCCACCCCTGGACACTTGCACATTGCCCCCTCACCCCCAGCTCTGGACCCCTGCACATTGCCCCCCACCTCCAGCTCTGGACCCCTGCTCATTGCCCCCCACCCCCAGCTCTGGACCCCTGCACATTGCCCCCCACCTCCAGCTCTGGACCCCTGCACATTGCCCCCCCACCCCCAGCTCTGGACCCCTGCACATTGCCTCCCCACTCGCAGCTCTGGACCCCTGCACATTGCCTCCCCACTCGCAGCTCTGGACCCATGCACATTGCCTCCCCACTCGCAGCTCTGGACCCCTGCACATTGCCCCCCCACTCGCAGCTCTGGACCCCTGCACATTGACCCCCCACTCGCAGCTCTGGACCCCTGCACATTGACCCCCCACTCGCAGCTCTGGACCCCTGCACATTGCCCCCCACCTCCAGCTCTGGACCCCTGCACATTGCCCCCCCACCCCCAGCTCTGGACCCCTGCACATTGCCCCCCCACTCGCAGCTCTGGACCCCTACACATTGCCCCCCCACTCGCAGCTCTGGACCCCGGCACATTGACCCCCAACACAGCTCTGGACCCTTGCACAGTGCCCCTTCCTACCTTAGTGGGGCATGCATGCAGAGGGGGAGACAAATCGGCACAGAACAGAGGACCGGAACTGCTGGATTTAACTTTTCATATTAACATGCTAATGATTGGTTGCTAGGACCACCTAGCAACCAATCACCTGCTGGTTAACTTGAAACTTTAAGTCCAGCAGTTGCCGTCCTCTCACCATCTCCCCACACTGTCTCTCTCCCCTGCTGTGCCGCGGTGTAATGTGATAGCGGCGGCCACGCTGAGTGTCAGTCAGCCGGATACGGTCCGCACACTGGCATCCTGTCACAGCTCACCTCTCGCTCTCCCTGCCCTGGATGTCACAGCACCGAGCGCTGCCGCTGCTGCCCGGCTACACTCGTGGAGGGCGGGGGGCGCCGGGCTGACACCCCCCTAATGTGTGGCACCCGGGAACGGAACGGAATGCACAGCCGCCCCCCCCCCGGTACGCCCGTGCGCCGAACACAGACCCAGCTCCGTAACACAGTAGGAGATGTCCGCTGTGTGTGATAACAAGAGGAGACCGCTGCGGCTTCAGCTCAAAGCGGCGCCACGGCAGCCCAGCCATGCCGCTCTGTGTCCTCCGGCTGACAGTTTCCTGGCTGATTGCTTCAGCCAGGAAATGGTCAGCCTGGTCCGTCCCTGCACCTCACTCGCCCTACACTAAATTCCACTTGCAAAATGCGAGTGGAATTTTTGAGGGCTGCTCTAGGGTTATTGCTAATTTGTAATTTTCTGGCAAATAAATTATGATTTTTACATGTAGGAGAGAAATGTCAGAATTGGCCTGGGTGCTCCAGAACACCTGAAGGTGCTCCCTGCATGTTGGGCCTCTGTATGTGGCCACGCTATGGAAAAGTCTCACATGTGGTATCGCCATACTCGGGGGTACTAGCAGAATGTGTTTTGGGGTGTAATTGGTGGTATGCATATGCTGTGTGTGAGAAATAACCTGCTAATATGACAATTTAGTGAAAAAATAAATAAATAAATAAATCTTGATTTTCAAAGAATTGTGGGGAAAAATGACAACTTCAAAAAACTCACCATGCCTCTTTCTAAATACCTTGGAATGTCTTCTTTCCAAAAAGGAGTCATTTGGGGGGTATTTGTACTTTTCTGGCATGTTAGGGTCTCAAGAAATGAGATAGCCCGTCAGTACTTCAGGTGTGATCAATTTTCAGATATTGGCACCATAGCTTGTGGACTATAACTTTCACAAAGACCAAATAATATACACCAATTTGTACTTTTTACCAAAGATATGTAGCAGTATACATTTTGGCCAAAATTTATGGAGAAAAATTACTAATTTGCTAAATTTTATACAGAAACAAAGAAAAATGCATTTATTTTTTTACAGAATTTTCAGTCTTTTTTCTTTTATTGCGCAAAAAATAAAAAACCCAACCGTGATTAAATACCACCAAAAGAAAGCTCTATTTATGGGGAAAAAAGGACAAAAATTTCAAATGGGTACAGTGTTGTATGACAGAGTAATTGTCATTCAAAATGTGAGAGCACCGAAAGTTGAAAATTGGTCTGGTTAGGAAGAGGGTTTAAGTGCCCAGTGGTTAATATTGTATTCCATATTCAAGAAAACTATATATATATATATATATATATATATATATATATATATATACACACACACACACACACACACACACACACACACGATTTGATACCTGCATGATCAAGAGTTAATCTATTCCCAAACATAAAAGAGGGATAGGAGCATGTACCAGATAAAAACTTTAGACATTGATGGATACAAAAAGCATGAATACTCCATGGGAACTAAATAATACATAACGACGAAGCCCAATATCTATTATCTACAAACATTTTATGCAATGGAGGATACACTGGTAAAACACATGATTGCAACACGACATCTGTTAGCTCAACACGTTTCATGACTTATCGTCATTCATCAGGAACAAGCATGTGTCTCTGTAATGACATATATATTAGTTCTCATGGAGTATTCATGCATTTTTTTTATCCATCAATGTCTAAATAAAGTTTTTATCTGGTACATGCTCCTATCCTTTAATGTTTGGGAATAGAGTAACTCTTGATCATGCAGGTATCGAATCATTTGTATCTATATATAATAGGATTTTTGTACTCACCATAAAATCTGTTTCTCTGACGTCCATGGACTGACACAGCCTCTTCATACTTGACAAGTGGGTTTATGTCCCTGCTCATGGGAGAAGACTAGGAAGAATGTTAAATGTTGTAACATACATTACATTACCAGAGCTGAACAGCCCCGCCCAGGGGGCGGTCCCTCCGGAAATAACCCTCCTACATGCAGCCAGCAACCTCAGCTCATATTAAAGCAGTACAAACCTTAAAAAGGAGGGGTGGGTGCTGTGTCGGTCCAGGGACGTCAGAGAAACAGATTTTAAGGTGAGTACAAAAAATTAGATTTTTGTACTCACCGTAAAATCCTTTTCTCTGACGTCCATGGACTGACAAAGCTCTAATACTGAAACACGTGGGTATATGTCCCTGCTCGCAGGAGAAGATCTAGGCAGAATGTTAGATGTTAGAAACATACATTCTAGAAAAAAACAGAGCTGAATAGCCCCGCCCAGGGGGGCGGTCCCTCCAGACATAACCCTCCTACCTGCAGTTAGCAGCCTCAGTTCGTAACAAGCAGTACAAACCTTAAAGAAGGGTGGGTGCTGTATCAGTCCATGGACGTCAGAGAAAAGGATTTTACGGCGAGTACAAAAATCCCATTTTCTCTTATCGTCTGACACAGCTTATATGGACTGACACAGCTCTAATACTGAAACACGTGGGACGTCCCAAAGCAGTATCAGAAAAGGGTGGGAGCAGTAGTAAAGGAAAAACCAAACTCCACTCCAAACAAGCAGAACTCTTCAACGAAGGAGTTGCAACTTTAAACAGCGGCCTGCAACCCTTGCGGCCGAAGGAAGCATCCGACGATGCAGCCACATCAACCTTATAGAACTTAGAAAAGGTATGAATGGACGACCAGGTTGCCGCCGTGCACATATGTGCAACCGACGCTTGATGTCGGAAAGCCCAGGAAGCACCAATTGCCCTGGTGAAATGCGATGTAACCGGAAAGGGAGGCGCCCGCCCCTTAAGGGCATAGGCCTGTATAACGGTCTGTCTGATCCACCTAGAAAAGGTGGCAGACAACACCGCTTGGCCCTGTTTTGGGCCAGAGACAGACACAAACAATGAGTCAGACTTCCGAATGGAAACAGTAGCAGACAGGTACACCCGTAAGGCTCGTACCACATCCAATGTATGAAGCGCAAACTCTCAGGGATGCGATGGGTGAGGACACAAGGACGGAAGAACAATGTCCTCATTAAGGTGAAAGGCCGAGACCACCTTTGAAAGGAAAGATGGTCGTGGGCGCAACACCGCCTAATCCTTATGAAGGACCAAGTAAGGCAACTTGCTGGACAAGGCCGCCAACTCAGACACTTGTCAAACAGAAGTAATGGCCACTAAAAAAGCCACCTTCTGGGACAAGGTCAAGAGAGGAATCTCCCTGATATTTTCAAAGGGATGTTCTTGGAGAACCGAGAGCACCAAATTCAGATCCCAAGGAGGGGGAGGAGGCTTGACAGGGGGGATCACATGGTGAACCCCCTGCACAAGGTGCTAATCAAGGAATGGCCCGCTAGCGGTCGTTGAAAAAGACAGCCCTGGCCGAAATCCGACTCTCGATGGTACGCAAGGCCAGCTTTTGGGTCACACCACGCTGTAAGAACAGCAAAATCTTGGGAACGGAATACGTCCGTGGACGATATCAAGCTCCTCGCACATAGCGATGTAAGCCTTCCAGGTACGGTGATAGGTCTTTCTGGAGGAAGATTTCCGTGCCACAACATAGATGAGATGACCGAATCCGAGAGACCTCGGTCCCTCAGCACCTGGCTTTAACAGCCGTGTCAAAGCCAAGGACTGTAAGACAGGATGAGGTATGGGACCATGAGACAGAAGGTTCACCCAAATAGGCAGTCACCAAGGAACGTCTGCGAAGAGCCGAACTAGATCGGCATACCAATGTCGCCATCCCGGAGCAATGAGGATCACCGGAATGGCCTCGACCACTACTCTGCGAAGCAGGCGAGGCAACAGTAGCGGAGGGTAAGCATACATCAGGCGATACTGCCCCCATGGGCCACCAACGCGTCTGACGCGTATGCCCAGGGATCCCTGGACCTGGCCACGAATCTCTACATCTGGCGAGTGAATCGAGAGGCCAAAAGGTCCACATCCGGTGCCCCACCTCAGGTAAAGGAGGTGTAAACACCTCTGGATGAAAGGACCCTTCCCCTGGAATGCACACGGCCGACAGGACCGTCCTGCAGCGGGATGGGTATGATAAACCCAAGGAGACCCCGCAATGTATCGGAGACACAGAGACCCTAGAGGCTAAAGCAGTTGCAGTGCACCTGCTGGTCGACTGATAGATGAAGCAGAGGCTTTTGCCCAGTCATTGAGCTTCAGGAACGCCAGAGACGCAGCCACTACCGGGCGTAACGCTAACCTCAGCATGGCGAACACAGTCCAAGCCAGTGCTTCTGCACCATTGATAAGTGCTGATTGTACAAACACATAGTTTATACTGTGTATTGCGTCAAAACGCGCAATTAGAGCGAGGGAGGAAACCCCCTCAGCCCCAAAGAGCATAGTACAACCACATACGGCGTATGTAGTTTAGTATGTGTGGATAAACATATTAAACACGTTTATACTGTGCCAGCGACGAAGGCGCGCACATCATTGGGGCGTAAGCGGAAACCAGCCGTGCAGACTGTGTACACAACCGTGTAGGCATGTTAGCATGCGAATAAACAAATTGCACATGTTTATGCTGTGCATAGCGCTGAAAATGCGCACACCATTGGAGCGCGGGGGAAAACCGGAGCACCCGGATGAAACCCACGCAGACCACATAAGCATACCGTGTAGGTACTATAGTATGTGTGATAAACATTTTGAACATGTCTATGTGTGCATAGCGCCGAAGGCGCGCAAACCGTTGGCGCATGGGAGGAAACCAGAGTACCCGGAGGAACCCCACGCAGACCCAGAGAATACAATACATACATCTATTGTGAATGTATTTAGTGTTGTGTATAAACATAATGTGTATGTTTATACTGCGAAGGCGCGCATGTCATGTAGCGTGGGCGGAGACCGGAGGAAACCCACGCAGACTGCACACACATACTGTGTAGGTATGTTAGCATGTGGATAAACAAATCGCACAAGTTTCAGACTGCATACACATACCACGTAGGTATTATAGTATGCGTGATAAACATATGGAACATGTTTAAACTGTGCATCGAGCCAAAAGCGCACATACCGTCAGAGCGAGGGAGAAAACCGGAACACCCAGAAGAAAGCCACGCAGACAGCACACAGATACAGTGTAGGAATGATAGCATGTGAATAAACATATTGCACATGGTTATGCTGTGCATTACCCTTGGAGTGTGGGAGGAAACCGGAGTACCCGGAGGAAACCCACGCAGACAGCATACACATACTGTAAGTATTTATAGCATGTGCAATAAACATATTAAACATGTTTATACTGTGCAGAGAGCCGAAGCGCACATACCGTGAGGACACCGGAGCACCCGGAGGACACCCACGCCGACCCAGAGAGTATAATACATACATATACTGTGAATGTATTTAGAGTCGTGTATAAACATATTGTGTATGGCACTGAAGACACAGCAATAGAATGTGGGAGGAAACCCACGCAGACACAGAGATCAATAACACATACATACACTGTGAATGTATCCAGTGTAGAGTTATAAGATAAGTTTTAATTATGGCGCATAATCTTTTCTGTTATCATTCCAACCTGCTTAAATGTGCTGCCGAAGCAGCATGCAGGTAAAAGGTAACCTCTGACACCGCAGCCCGTGGTCCTGTCAGAGCTCAGAGCGTTCCCCAGGAAATGGCGGGAAAACACAGGTGCAGAGACCCTGTTGTTGCCTCAGAGACATCACACAGAAGGCTCACAGGGAGTATAGAAATAAATGAATAAAGTGACCCCCCCCACCATGCTGCACCGACCAGGGGTGGGGGGGGAGGCACTGTGTACCACTGTATCATCCATGCTGCTCTCGACGCAGCGTGTGAAGAAACAGTGAGGAAGCTGTGTAATAGAAAGGCTTAAAAGGAACCAAAAAGGATTAAGTGTCCGCCTGAGGTACCACAGCCACAGCATCCAGCTTGAGAGTGTCCCTCACAGCATCAATGAGTTCACTTACAAGCGCCCTGTCATTTACTGACTCAGAACTGGAGTCTTCCTCACAAGGAATGTCCTGTTCAAAAACATTAAAATATTCAGAGCTAGGGTCCTGAGCAGCAGCAGCTAGGCCCATATCTGAATCAGAGCACTCTCCATGTGTGAGATTGTGTGGGGAGAGGGCGCTTTATAGCTCCCTTGCTCGCACACCGCATCCATCCTGACGAGAAACTTTTTCCCAGGACTGCCTACAACTGGTCCATAGGGACCGCAGGTGCTGGAGCACTGCCAGTTGCCTCTGGCAGGAGTGGGGAAGCAGGTGAACCAGACTCCACATTTGCCACCCTCTGAGACCTTATACACTATAAAGTGAATAATACAGTCCACCCACTGGCTGTGGTGAGGCTGAGGAGGGGATACCCAGAGGACTCACCAACCCTTGTAAGGACCGCTCAGCTCTGCTGCATGTCACCGCGCTGCCAGCGTGAGTGAAGTCTGAGGAAAGTGTGAGGAGATTCGCGCCGCAGCAGCGGCGATAGAGGCCAAAACCGAAAGCGTGGCGGCTTCAAGAAAATGGCCTCCGGCCGCGTGTAAGCAGCGCTATTGATCCGCGGCAAGATGGCCACCAAGCGCAGCTTAACAGTAAAAGCCATGCCAGCTAGTGGCTTCTCCAAACACTCACACCTCACAGCCCCAGCACACAGACATGAGCGGCCCCCGCCAGGCCAGAGTGACCCCCAAGCACCCCCACACAGCACAGCGCCAGTACAGGGTGCAGAGAGCAGCATAACCGGGGGAAGCCAGGGAGAAACCCCCCAGACAGAGAAACACAGCCAGCATGTATTCACCTGAAGCAGGAGAGACTACTTACCCGTCCCATAGGGACCCACTGGCTTGTTTCAGACAGACCTATCACAGAGTAGTACTGAGTAGCTGTCGGCCCGGTCCACCACGAAAGATACAGCAGGTACTGTTCAATCTTGTGAGGACCACAGGAGCAAAAAAAAAAGCCACCCGGCCACCCCTGGAGTCATGGGGCATGTCGTGAACTGAGTCTCACGCACACAATGCGGGATCAGCGCGCTCGATGGTCGGACAGGGAAGACTACGAGGATACCAGTGTACCCAACCTGTTGTCCAGCCGACAGTTGATTGAAGGTCTCAAAAATAAAATAAAATAAAATTCCCAAAAGGAATAAAAATAAAATCTTCTAGGAGACTGGCTCCTGAGAGAGCCACGTCTTCTCCTTCTGCTAGGCAGAAAAAAAACTGAGGCTGCTAGCTGCATTATAGTCCATGGACTGACACAGCTCTAATACTGAAACACGTGGGACGTCCCAAAGCAGTATCAGAAAAGGGTGGGAGCAGTAGTACAGGAAAAACCAAAAGTTCACTCCAAAACAAGCAGAGCTCCTCAACGGAGGAGTTGCAACATTAAACAGCGGCCTGCAACACTTTGCGGCCGAAGGAAGCATCAGAAGATGCACCCACGTCAACCTTATAAAACTGGTATGAACAGACGACCAGGTCGCTGCCTTGCACACTTGTGCAACCGACGCTTGATGTTGGAAAGCCCAGGAAGTAACCGGAAAGGGAGGCACCTGCCCCTTAAGGGCATAGGCCTGTAGGACAGTCTGCCGGATGCACCAAGAAATGGTGGCAGCCGAGACCGCCTGACCCTGTTTTGGACCAGACACAGACACAAACAGTGAGTCAGACTTCCGAATAGAAGCCGTAGAGGACAAATACACTCGCAAAGCATTTACCACATCTAAAGTGTGAAGCGCAAACTCTCTGGGATGCGATGGACGAGGACACAGGGATGGAAGAACAATGTCCTCATTAAGGTGGAAGGCTGAGACCACCTTAGGGAGAAAGGAAGGCTGTGGGCGCAGCACTGCCTTATCCTTATGAAGGACCAAGTACGGCGGCTTGCAAGACAAGGCCGCCAATTCAAACACCCGCCTGACAGAAGTAATGGCAACCAAAAAAGCAACCTTCTGGGATAAAGTTAAGAGAGGAATCTCTCTGATGTTTTCAAACGGAGGTTCTTGAAGAACCGAGAGCACCAAATTCAGATCCCAAGGAGGAAGAAGTGGTTTAACATGGCGGACCCCCTGCACAAAAGTGCTAATCAAAGAATGACTCGCTATTGGCCCCTAAAAGAAGACTGCCAGAGCCGAAATCTGACCCTTGGTGGTGCTTAAGGCAAGCTTTTGGGTCACACCACGCTGTAAGAATAGCAGGATCCTGGGAACGGAATACGTCCTTGGATGCCAATCTAGCTCCTCGCACATAGCGATTTAGGCCCTCCAGGTACGGTGGTACATCTTCCTGGAGGAAGCTTTCCGCGAGGAAGCTTTCCGCGCCCTCAGCATGGTCGAGATGACCGCATCCGAGAGACCTCGGTCCCTCAGCACCTGGCTTTCAATAGCCATGCCGTCAAAGCCAGCGACTGTAAAGCAGGATGAAGTATGGGATCTTGAGACAGAAGGTCCTCCTGCATTGGCAGTCACCAAGGAACGTCCGCCACGAGACGTACCAATGACATCGTGGCCAATCCGGAGTGATGAGGATCACCGGAATCCCCTCGGCCTCCACCCTGCGAAGCAGGCGAGGAAGCAACTGCAGCGGAGGGTAGGCATACACCAGGCAATACCGACCCCACGGGGCAACCAACGCGTCTGAGGCGTCTGCCCATGGGTCCTTGGACCTGGCCACAAACCTCGTCACCTTGCGATTGAGACGAGAGGCCAACAGGTCCACATCAGGCGTGCCCCACCGCCGGCAAAGGAGTTGAAACACCTCCAGATGCAAGGACCACTCCCCCTGGTCCAACGTCTGGCGGCTCAGATAGTCCGCCTGCCAGTTGTCTACTCCTGGAATGTAAACGGCCGACAAAGCCGGCACGCTTCTTTCCACCCACCTTAGGATGTGAGCGACCTCAGACGCCGCAGCTGAGCTCCGAGTTCCCCCCTGATGATTGACATAAGCCACCGCCGTGGCGTTGTCCGACTGGATCCTGACCGATCGACCCTGTAGCCTCTCAGACCAAGAGGAGAGGCACAGTCTGATTGCCCAGAACATTGATCGGCAGACGGGATTCGTCCGGAGTCAAAAGCCCCTGGGCTGATAGGACTCCCCAAACTCCACCCCAGCCCGTAAGACTGGCGTCCGTCGTGATCACCGTCCACTGGATAGGAAGGAACGACTTCCCGGACCGAAGAGCCGGGGATCTCAACCACCACGCCAGGGATGCCCTGACCGGGTGACTCACCTGGATCTGACGATCCAATGATAACGGGGACGTGTCCCAAATGGACAGGATCTCCTTTTGGAAGTCACGAGTGTGTGATTGGGCATACGGAACGGCCTCGAAGGAGGCCACCATGAGTCCCAGGACCCTCATGCAGAAACGGATCGACGAGTATCGTCGGGACGTCAGCACCCGTACCGCAGATTGAAGAATCCGTAATTTCTCCAATGGTAGGAATACCTTTGCCGCCGAGGAGTCCAGGATCAAACCTAGATACTCCAGACGCTGAGTCGGAACCAGGACCGACTTGAGTGTTCAGCAGCCAACCGAATTCTCTGAGGGTTTGACTGACTATCGTCACATTGTCTCCTAATTCTGAGCCAGAGTCTGCTCTCAGAAGAAGATCGTCCAGATAGCTCACGATAGCAATGCCTCGCTGTCTCAGCAAAGCCAGAACCGGGGCGAGCACCTTGGTGAAAACCCGCGGTGCTGACGCTAAGCCGAAGGGAAGGGCCACAAACTGATAGTGGTCTTCGCCAAGCGCAAAGCGCAGAAACTTCTGGTGACCCACGCAGATTGGGACATGCAAGTAGACGTCCTTGATGTCCAAGGACGCCAGAAAATCCCCTGCAGCAATCACCATGCGAATGGATTCCATGTGGAATCTTTGAACCTTTACAAAAGGCATTTAAGGCCTTTAGGTCCAGTATTGGAAGGACTCCGTCCTTTGGGACCACAAACAGATTTGAATAAAATCCCTGAAACCTCTCCTTGGACGGTACCGGCACAATTACCCCGCACCTCAGCAAGTCCTGCACCGCCCCTAATAGGGCAGTCCGACGCTCTGGAAGGGGAGAGAGATTTGAGGGAAAAAATCTGTTGTTTGGTGGCCAGGAAAGGAACTCTATCCTGTACCCCGAGGTGACCACCTCGCACACCCACCGGTCGGAGATTCGGGAGGTCCACCAATCCGAGAACCTGCAAAGTCGTCGTCCCCACCCCAGAATCGGGCGGGAGCAAGACTTCATGCGGTGGCAGGCTTGGTAGCCGGCTTGTTCGCCTTACGCACCCAGGGACGCTTCTGTCCACCAGCCGCACTCTTGTCAGTCTGGGAGGTTTTACCCGTGGGCTCTGACTGACGAAAAAACCTCTTCTGAGCCGGAAAGGAAGGGCCTGGCTTACGGCGGGGCTCCTTTTCTTTAGCAGTTTGAGGAAGAAGGGTGCTTTTACCCCCCGTGACATCTTTTTTTTATTTTTTATTGAACAATTTACATTTGGAACATAATTCTGCAAGTTACAAGGCAATACTGGAGAAATGCACAAAACAAAGAAATGTGGCTTATACATATATAGGCACAGCAGATCAAAAAACGTGTTCAGATTGAACACTGGACTCAGTGACTATCAATGAGTGGAAAACCCTATGTCCACGCTATTCATGGAGTTGCACGCTAGAAGGATGTATAGTTTTACGGACCATCAGTGCATGTGTCTGCGGACTCAAGCCATCTATCCCAGATTTTGTTGTACTTATCTGGACAACCTCTGTTAATGTATATGAACTAGGGCTGCAACTAACGATTATTTTCATAATCGATTAGTTGGCCGATTATTGTTTCGATTAATCGGTTAATAACCGTAAAAAAAAAGAAGGTAAATTTGCTGCATTTTTACTTTTTTTTTTGGCCAATTTGTTGTTGGGCAGACTAAAAAAAACACAAATTGCTGCGAAAACACATTATTACATGCTTTTCTGCAGCTTCTCTATTGAAGTATATTTAACCAAAAAAACTAAATAGCACCGTTTTGCGTTAAAAAAAGTACTTGCCCTTTCCAAATATGCAGCAGCTGAAAAAATCATGGATGTGAACGTGTCCCATAGGAAACCATGTAAATGACCTGTAGTGTGTTTCTGCAAAAAGCACCAAAAAAACAGGTGTGACCCAGGCCTGAGATGTTTAGTAACATAATGGTGTTAAAAAAACTTAAATTACAAAAAGAGCAAATAATCGCTGTAAGGGGTTCATTTTTTACTGTGGGACAGTGAAAGTAATATTTACAGTAGCGATTTGCTCTTTTTGTACTGTAAAGGGCTAATTTTAGTTTTTTTTAACCCCATTATGTTACTGGCCGATTAATCGATTATGAAAATAGTAATCGATTAATTTAATAATCGATTAGTTGTCGATCGATTAGTTGTTTCGGCCCTAATATGAACTTTTTGTAGGGAAGTGTGTTATTTATATCTAGTTTCCAATCATTGAAGCTGGGGGGAGTGGGTCTCATCCACTGTCTGGCTATAATTTATCTAGCAGAAAACAATGTTTCATGCAAGAATGTTTTAGTGAATTTGTCCATCTCAGAGTCGGGGAATATCCCCAGTAAGCATTGTTTGGGGTCCAGGGTCAATGGGGATCCCATGTCATCATGGAGGAAGTCAACAATCTGCTTCCACAGACCCTGAAGGACCGGGCACGCCCAGAGTAGATGGAAGAATGTGCGATTCTTAGGGGGGTGAGATATGCTCGGTGCACCACGTATAACTGGGTCAGCCTGTCAGAGAGCTTGGGGGATACAGTCTTGCATGAGTCAAGTGCTTCACTCCACTCCTCATCCTCCAGTGGGCCCACCTCTCTTTCACATCTTGGTTTAAGGCTGTAAGCTAGCGTGGTAGATGATGGGGTGAGAAGCATGACATAAAAATCAGAGATCAGCTTTCGCGGGTCCACACCCTTAACCACTGCCATAATAACATTGGGTGTAGATTGTGGCAAAGGCTGGGGAAACTGAGCTTGGGCTGCGTGACGCACTTGGAAGAATATAAAAAGCATAGAATTGGGCAGCAGGAACTCATTTTGGAGGTCCTCAAAGTTTTTAAGTGTGCCATCGGAAATTATGTGGTGCAAATAATATATTCCATGTTCGCACCATATCACCGTGTCAGGGATCAAGAGAAACTCTGAGAGTAGTCTATTGTGCCATGAAGGGGTATAATTGTTGTGTTTAGGGGTCGTTAATGTTTTAGTGGTGATGTCCCATACGCGCCTATATTGGTACAATAGGGACCCACGGTCTCTATTGGCGTTATTCCCACTATGTCCCACTGCAATTACAGTGAGTGGGTCAGTGGTTAGTTGCGCCCACCGTGGACAGAGGAGGGTGAGGAATCTGAGTCTGTCGGTTTTATCTATGTGGTATAGTTGAGACAGTTGGGATGCGAGGTAATAAAGATTTAAGTCAGGGAGGGCTGTTCCACCTAGGTCAGTAGGGTTCTTAAGGACTCTCCAGGCCAGCTTGTGTCTGTTGGTACCCCAAATAAATGTTTTGAGTATGGCCTCCATTGACTTGAAAAATTTCAAGGGTAAGTATACGGGTGTGTGCCAGAGTATATACAATATTTTAGGAAATAATATAATTTTAACAATATTAATGCGGCCCCACACACCGAGCGGTAGTCTCGCCCATACCTGGGTTCTAGACTTGATGAGATCGAAAAGGGGTTCTATGTTCAGGGATATATAGTCAGCCGGTGTTCTATTCACCAATACTCCAAGATATTTGATAGTGTTCACTAGCTTGGGAGAAGGGAAACTTGCCTCAGGCAATATTTGAGATTTCTGCCAATTAATTTTAAGGCCAGAGAACTGACCAAAGTGTTCAATCGTATGGAACGCCTTCCGAAGAGATGTGGCAGAGTCGGCCAGGTATAGTAGCGTGTCGTCTGCGTATAAGCAAATTTTTTCAGTCAGGGAACCAAGGCAGAGACCATGGATCTTGGGGTCCTCTCTAATGGAGATTGCAAGGGGCTCCGCCGCCAAGGCATAGAGGAGCGGAGACAGTGGACAGCCCTTTCTAGTGGCCCTGGATAAGTCAAATGTCTGGGAGGCCCTCCCGTTGGCCACTACTTTACCCCTGGGTGCCAGATATAATAATTGAACCCACTTGATGAATTTAGGTCCAAAACCAAAGCTACGGAGGCATCCCCAAAGGTACCCGCCACTCTACCGAGTCAAAGGCCTTGGCAGTGTCCAAAGCCACCACCACCCGGGACCCAACATTAGTATGTGTCGCTTGTAAGTTAATATACAATTTTCTGAGGTTGAAGGAGGTGTTACGCCCCGGCATAAATCCAGCTTGGTCAGCATGGATCAGGGTTAGAATCACTTGGTTAAGGCGTAGGGCAAGTACTTTAGCCAGAATCTTTATGTCTACCTGGAGGAGCGATATGGGTCTGAGGATAATTACCGCCTCGCCCATCGATGGTGGTAAGGTGAAATTGTCAAATAAATGGTTGAAGAGGGACAATAACTTTCGGGCAAGTATCTTGCTGTATTGGGCGTAAAATTCTATGGGTAACCCATCTGAACCCGGGGCCTTGGATTTGGCGAAGCTCGCAATCGCTGTGGTTATTTCGACGAGTGTAAGAGGTGCGTCTAGCATAGCCATTTGGGCATCATCTAGCTGTGGAAAGATGATTTCCGCCAGTAGATCCTCCAATTGAGCTTCAGTGGTGGAAACCTGAGACATATAGAGTTAAGAAAATAAGTCCCTAAATTTGGAAATGACAGCCTGGGGTTCCGTAATCTTTTCCCCATTAGGACCAGTGAGGGAAAGGACAGTAGGGGGTCTATCCTCACTATGTGCTAAATAGGCCAACAGTTTACCCACTCTCTCCCCATGTTCATACAATTTTTGTCTGGCAAAGAAAAGTTTTTTCCTGGCTGTCTCGTGTTGTAGCTGATTGACCACCCTGGTTTGTAACCTGAGTTGGGCAGCTCCAGCAGGAGAGGGGTTCGACATGTATCCTTGTTCAGGAGGACAGATCCCGCATTGCCCCGTCCAGTACGGCTGATGAATTAGCCTTCAGCCTGTTGATACAGGAGGTCAGAGTCAGGCGTGCATGTAGTTTGAAGGCTTCCCATACTATGTCTGGGGATGCAGATCCGTCATTCTCTAAAAAGTAGGTACTCCAACTGTTACCAAGCTCGTCATCCTGCGACAGCAGGGTGAGCCAAAACGGATTCAGGTGCCACGTGCTCAAAATTTACCGTCTTGGCAATCAAAACTGAGACTCCGCGGGCGTGGGAGGAGTGGGATGAATGATATGCCCACCCGATCCATGGCTGGCCCTCAACGTGCGTCTCCACCAACACCACGTCATCGGCTCGTTGTTTTTTGAGAAATGAGAAAACTGCAGATCTCTTTACCTTGTCCCCAAGCCCACGCACATTCCAAGTGAGCAGTTTTATCGATGCCATAATTCAAACATTAAAACATATCGTGGAACAGTAGCATTACATGAATACAAGGTTTGCCATTTATGCAGTATCAATGTTAGCATGCACTTCGTTGTATTGCATTCCATCAAGAAAAACGAACCTTCCCCTCCCCACCCTGCATCTTCCCCAACTGATGCGGGTATGTGCCCAAAACAAAAGAAAGTTAACAACCGGTAGCAGGTAAAACCAAAATATCTTGCTGTTACGTAAAAGATCTGCAGCGATCGGCCCACATGGGAGGTGTGGAAGATACGATGCCCGCAAATAAAGAGCAACAGGCTCTTCTTGTACTGTGAACCAGAAGTACAGTGTGGGGTCGATGATATCCAAAGTTCTGCAGTCACATAATAAAGAGATGCGTGTTCCGGTTGCTGGGGGGCTAAAATTCGCTGTGTTAGGCATGTGGAGTGTAGGACTGATTGTGCTCCGCAATTACAGTCTCCAGGGTAGTTACATGGATCAACCAGTCAATGGGGGCCCTGAGTATGGGAGACACCCTCTGCAGGTTACAATTGAAAGAAAAATATATAGCAGGGGAAGGCAAAAGGGGGTCCCAGGGGTAAGGAGCAATGGGGCATGTGCCGCGGGCAGTAAAGGGGAGACAAAAGGGGTAACATACCAGGATTCGGTTCATTTGCAGACTCCCGCTGCAGCGTATAATGTGCGGGTGATGATGACAGACAATCAATAGTGCTGATGAACATGCTCGGTCAGGTCACTCCACCGCCCCTCTGGCGGGCCCTGGATGCTCCAACCAGGCAAGGACTTCCTGAGGATCCTCAAAGAAGAACACATGGCCGTCCCTTTCGACTCTAAGACGAGCTGGAAATAGCATAGAGTATTTAAGATGTTGTATCCGGAGCCTCCATAAAGCCTTGGCGGCGGCACTGCACCTCAGCAGAAAAGTCGGGGAAGATAGCGATCTTGGAGTTTCAAAAGGTGGATGTTACCTTTTTCCCTGGCTATGCGCAGCGCCGCATCTCTGTCCCCCGTGACATCTTTAATAAGGTCATCCAGGGCAGCACCAAACAGCCTCCCGCCCTTAAAAAGCAAATCAGTCAGGAGCTCCTTAGAGGCCAGGTCAGCAGACCAGCATTTTAACCAGATCAAACGATGCAACACCACCGCAGACACTGAAGCCCTAGATATCAGGGGGGCAGCGTCCATAGTCCATAGTGGCATCGCACACATACACCAGGCCCTGCACCATTTGGTGGGCCAGTGCAATGCATTCTGGAGGAAGATTATGCTCCTGCACAGTCTGGTGCAGAATCTTAGCCCATTCCGTGAGTGTCTGAGACACTAGGGTCGCCGCTACAATAGGACGTAATGCGGATCCCAGCATGGTGAACATGGCTCTGCTCACCACTTCCGACCTCCTATCAGTGGGGTCCTTAAAGGCAGGAGTCCCCTCCATCGGGAGAGTAGTGGCTTTATTCAACCGGGCGACCGGGGGGTCGACTACCAGAGGAGAGGCCCATTTTTTAAGCAGGCCCTCATCAAAAGGGTACCTAACCGACAGATGCTGCGGGACCGCAAAAGTCTTCTGCGGTTGATCCCATACCTGGTCTATGAATCTGTCAAAGAAAGGCAAGTAGGGAAAAAAACTTTTTTAGAAGGATAAGCCTCAAATGAACCAAAGGAGACAGTCTCCACCAGAGGTTCCTCTCAAAAAAGAGCCCACCCTCCGGCTGCACTGACTGTGGGGGGTTACCCAGGGGACTCACCAACCCAGAGAGGACCGCTCGGTTGCGCTTCCAGCGCGAGTGAGCAGTTAGAAGACTGAGGAGAATCGCGCCGTTCCAGCAGCGATAGAGGCCCAAGCAGCACAAAAGCGCGCAGCGCCAAGAAAATGGCCGCCGCAATAGCAAATGCGCCATAGCGATCCACGGCAAGATGGCCGCCATGCGCTTCTATGTAACAGAAGAAAAAATATGACAAAACATGGCGCACAAGGCCCAAAAAAAACACAAAACACCCACAGCTTCATGCAGACACCCATAGCCCCCCCCCGGGACAGAGTGACCCCCAGTCAGCACAGCGCCAGAGTAAGGTGACAGCGTAACAACAAGGGGGAGACAGGGAAAATCCCCCATTACATAGGAACACACAGCATGTACTCACCTGCGGAGGCAGGAGACACTGCTTACCCATCCAAGAAGGACCCACTGGTGTGTTCCTGATAGACCTATCACAGTGCGGTACTGAGTAGCTGTCGGCCCGGTCCACCGTGAAAGATACAGAACTGTTCAATCGTATGCAGACCTCAGAGCAAAAGCTCACCGGCCACCCCTGTCGTGAACTGATCTCACGCAGAGCGAGGATCAGCACGCTCGATGGTCGGACTGGGAAGACTACGAGGATATCCAAGTACCCAACCTGTTTCCCAGCCGACAGTTGATAGAAGATCTCAAAAATAAAATAATAAAATTCCCAAAGGAATAAAAGAAAATGTCTTCAGGAGACTGGCTCCGAAGAGAGCCACGTCTTCTCCTCTGCTAGGCAGAAAAAAACTGAGGCTGCTGGCTGCAGGTAGGAGGGTTATGTCTGGAGGGACCGCCCCCTGGGCGGGGCTGTTCAGCTCTGGTAATGTAATGTATGTTACAACATTTAACATTCTGCCTAGTCTTCTCCTATGAGCAGGGACATAAACCCACTTGTCAAGTATGAAGAGGCTGTGTCAGTCCATGGACGGTAAGAGAAATATAGTTTTCTTGAATATGAAATACAATATAGTTAATATGTTAAAAAATGCGTCATAGATTACAATACATATATAAGCAAGGAGGTGGGACTTTACATGAAGTACGCAAGTGGGGGAGGGGGGGGTTAGAATTAGTAATAAAGTATTGTAATATGAACAGTGGTTATATATATATATAATCTCATATTGTCTCATTTTGTTGTGTACTCTTTGCTGGGTCGTATGGGGTGTGGTTGTATTCCATTGTGTCGGTCTTGGATATTATGGGATATGTAAGTGTTTGCTGTGAGGAGGGTGGTTCCCTCCAACAGCTCTCCCTGCCGATTGGACAGTCTACCCCGCCCGGTATGCAAAGGGGGGGGATTGTCCCGAGTATTACCTGTATTTCAATAAACCGTTCTTGATCAGCAACCACAACGAGTTTGTGGTTGCAATTGGTGGGGAAGATCTGATATCTATATTTAGACTGGGAGGAAGCAGTATATGATAAAAGCCCCTCAAGCGGAGTGTGGGACGTTTTGTTACAGAACCAATTGCCTTCAGAAGTCACCCAATTAGTAAATCGAGTCGACCTGTGTGTAATATAATCTCAGTATAAATACAGATGTTCTGTGAAGCCCTTATATATTTGCTAGAGAACCTTAGTGAACAAACAGCAGCATTAAGGCAAAGGGAACACACCAGACAGGTCAGGGAGAAAGTTGTGGAGAAGTTTAAAAAAAAATATCCTAAGCTTTGAACATCTCAAGGAGCACTGTTCAATCCATCATCCAAAGATGTAAAGAGTATGGTACAACTGCAAACCTACCAAGACATGGCTATCCACATAAACTGACAGACCCGTCAAGGAGAGCATTAATCAGAGAAGCAGCCAAGAGGCTCATGGTAACTCTGGAGGAGCTGCAGAGATCCACAGCTCAGTGGCAGAAAACTACAATTGCACATCACCCTGAACACACCAACTCCACCGTGAAACATGGTGGTGTCAGCATCATGTTGAGGGGATGCTTTTCTGTGGCAGGGACAGGGAAGCTGGTCAGAGAGTTAATGGGTACATGGATGGAGCCAAATACAAGACAATCGTAGAAGAAAACCTGAGACTGGGGCGGAGGTTCACCTTCCAGCAGGACAACGACCCTAAACATACAGCCAGAGCTACAATGGAATGGTTTAGATCAAAGCATATCATGTGTTAGAAGGGCCCAGTCAAAGTCCAGACCTAAATCCAATCGAGAATCTGTGGTAAGACTTGAAAATTGCTGTTCATAGAGGCTCTCTATTCAATCTGACAGAGCTTGAGCCATTTTGCAAATAAAAAAATTTCACTCGAGATGTGCAAAGTTGGTAGAAACATCCCCAAAAAGGTGGTTCTACAAAGTATTGAATACAAATGCACGCCACACTTCTCAGATATTTATTTGTAAAAAAAAAAAAGAATTTAACTATTTATCATTTTCCTTTCACTTCACAATTATGTGCCACTTTGTGTTGGTCTATCACATAAAATACATTCACGTTTTTGGTTGCAACATGACAAAATGTGGAAAATCTTCAGGGGTTTGAAAACATTTTCAAGGCACTGTAGTTATATTTGCATCTTCACTTTGACTCCTTAGGGATCACCGCCATTACTGCCACTTATTGTTTGTGCTGAAACCTAGATATTACAGGGATCAGTTAACACTGTAATTTGGTTGTTTTATATTTGGGGTTATATTTGCGTTGTGAGGTTTAGAAGTAGCGCTTCACTTTTTATATTATATGCAAGGTGGCCACCCCTGCCATCATGACTGAGGAGATCGGTTCCCCTTTCTGGCTGCTAGACAAATGCCATTTGAAACATCAGTCCACGCAACCCTCAAGTGGGCAAAAGGTAATATGTGTATTTATGATCAAGCTTTGCATTGCAGGTGGAGCAGAAGCCATCACTGGTGCCTGTGGGTCAGCTGAGCTCACGGTTTTCTCAACTCACATGCAAGTACGGAATGTTAAGGTTTAAGTATTGTGGTGGATATTTTGAACATTTCATATACTAAATAAAGCACCATGCCCCAATGGATGTATATGTAGGGGGATGGGTGTAACCGTATATAATGTTACAGGAATATATATATATATTTTGTGATATAATGCCAAGTTATGTTCCTAAAGGACAGTTTTTACTGCCTACTGAGAATATAAGGGAGGTTTCAGGTGATACTCAGATATCTTTTGTCTACACCGCAGGGGCCCTTAGCATGCTAATGCGGGAACTGGTTACACTGCTGATAAAGCAACCAGTATTTCAGCTTTAGAGTGGGCAGGCTAGGTAAAGAGACTTGAGATTTCAACCAATCAGGTGGTCAGCTTTGAACCAATGAGACCACCGGATTTTGGATTCTGGCATGGAAGGGGTATAAATTAGTCAGCCAGAGCCATGATGAGGGCCTTGCGAATGAAGATCTGACGCAGACGACATGGTGACGTAATAAGCTCTCTGTCTCTCTCCCTCTCTCTCCCTCTCTCTCTCTCCCTCTCGCTCGGTCTCTCTCTCTCCCTCTCGCTCGGCCTCTCTGCCTCTCTCCCTCTCTCTCTCTCCCCCATGTTTAAGATTAATATTACTTTGCGTTTGCTCTCTTGTTCCTATTATCATGTAACATTGGTATCATGTTTGTCATAGCAATATTCCTATTATGTATCGTGTAACATTGGTATCACCTTGCTATTAGGTGGTACCAGTTCTGTATAAATAAATGTCATTGTTTTCTCTTTTCCCGACGCTATCGTTTGATTTCATTTTATATAGACAAAAGGTTTTTAATCACTTATTTTAAGCATTTAAGGGAAGTTAGGAATATCATGGTGACATAATAAGCTCTCTGTCTCTCTCCCTCTCTCTCTCTCTCTCTCCCTGTCTCTCTCTCTCTCTCCCTCTCGCTCGGCCTCTCTGCCTCTCTCTCTCTCTCTCCCCCATGTTTAAGATTAATATTACTTTGCGTTTGCTCTCTTGTTCCTATTATCATGTAACATTGGTATCATGTTTGTCATAGCAATATTCCTATTATGTATCGTGTAACATTGGTATCACCTTGCTATTAGGTGGTACCAGTTCTGTATAAATAAATGTCATTGTTTTCTCTTTTCCCGACGCTATCGTTTGATTTCATTTTATATAGACAAAAGGTTTTTAATCACTTATTTTAAGCATTTAAGCGAGGTTAGGAATATCTTTTGGCCGGTGATCTGAGACGACATGGTGACGTAATAAGCTCTCTCTCTCTCTCTCTCCCTCTCTCCCTCTGCCTCTCCCTCTGTCTCTCTCTCTGTCTCTCTCCCTCTCTCTCTCTCTCTTTCTCCCTCTTTCTCCCTCTCTCTCTCCCTCTGCCTCTCTCTCTCTCTCTCCCATGTTTAAGATTAATCTTACTTTGCGTTTGCTCTCTGGTTCCTATTATCATGTAACATTGGTATCATGTTTGTCATAGCAATATTCCTGTTGGTATTATCATGTAACATTGGTCATAGGTGATATAATTTTAGGTTAGAGCAATGTTCCTATTTTGTATTGTGTAACATTGGTATCATCTTGCTATGAGGTGGTATCATTTCTGTAAAAATAAATGTAATTGTTTTCTCTTTTTGCACCGTTATCGTTTGATTTCATTTTATATAGACAAAAGGTTTAATCACTTATAGTAAGCATTTAAGCGAGAGTAGGAATATCTCTGTAACAGATGGTGCCCCGTGTCTAGGCGAATATTTTGATGAGACTGATTTTTTAATAATGTATGTATATAGAATGAAATTGCAGCAGGGTGTCGGTATGAATGATAAGGGCTCTGTTTGGAATCAATTTCAGTTGACCCTTTGATTAAGATTAGGCCAATCTTTGGGATTGAAACAAACCTGTGCGTATAGGGCTGCGTTTCCACTGGCGCAACTCCAATGTCATGTGACGTTGAAATGCAGCTTTAGTGCGACTGTGGTGTGGTGTTGAATGCGATTTTGATAGAGTCACTGCAGCTTTGAGTCACATAGATTGGAATGGGTGCTATTGAAATCAATGGTAAGCGATTTGTAATGCGACTTTGTGTCCAAGGTCACATGGTGAATTGCATCAGTGGAAACGGAGACTAAATCACACTGAATTATCTGGATGTATGCGAATCTATCTTTCTGTGTAAACTACTAACGGGGGGATTGTAAGCTTTTGGGGCAGATTTTGATGTTTGGTGCGAATGGAGTAGTGCGTTTTTTTTTCGGTGTTGCAATCTGATGGAGACTATTTTTTGTTTTCCTGTGTGTGTGGGAACCCATGTGGTATGTGCCAAGCTGGTTTTGGCGGGAAAAAATTGGGCATCATCCACCATTTTGTCATGTCCATGAGATGTGCGGTGGTCATCCACCATTTTGTGGTGGCTTGGCTTGTTGGCCATCTTGAGAGGTGATTAGAGTTTGAGATGGGAAGTTCCAGGTTAGCAAACAAAACTGCCTCCTGCACTACAAGCAATCAGAGGGTCTAATCAAGCTTAACGCTTGGGAAGCCCTGTGATACAGTCATTATTTTTTTTTATTTTTTTTTGGAATACCTTGGAGAAGTCCACGGGGAGATTAAACTATTTATTTAGTTGGGAAGTATTTCCAGGCTAATTTTTTGAAAGACTATAGTCAGAGCAGTGGTTGTTCTGGCAGAGTAGTGAAAAAAGGTTTGCAACGGCGACAGGGGCGGTACCTGTCGACCCAATCATTGGTCAGAGAGTAGCTAACTCTGGGAAACAGTTCAAGGTCTTTCGTCCGTAAAGGATGGGTAATAAAATCGCTTCAAAGAGGGAGTCTAACCGTGGGGAACCTTACCACTTAACCCCGAAGGAAGAAAGGATTGATACAGGGGCCTTGAGTTGGGAAATATGCAATGTTGGGAATGGTGGACTGGGAAATTGTATTTTGAGAAAAAAAATGGTACGGTCAAGCCAAATGCTTGGGAAAGAGATGCTTATTGTGCATGGATGGTAGAATAACGATGAACAGGGGGACAAGGAGGAACCTGACCAAACAGATGTTATGGGTTTAAGAAGTACAGGTTATGATAGAAAAGATTCTGATTTGTGTGATGTCTAGAGGTCATCTTTGACCAAGTGTGTGAATATGTGTGTGTGGAGACTATGCGAGAGGTGTAGTGCGGATCTGTGACATTATGTTCTCAGCTGCTGACAGCCCGAAATGACCCCCCTTTCTTTCCAACCAGATCTGTGAGAATGTAAAACGAATTGTATTGACATGCAAATGACCCGAGCCAGGCTGTAATAGTTTTTTGTGAAAGTGCTTTTACTAAAATGTGTTTGTGTTACAGAAGACGATTCAGCAAGGGATTTTGTGGTGAAGTATTATGATTGGTTGATAAATGGTACCGTTAAAAAAGTTTAGGACATTTCGTTCCAGTTTTGTGAAGTTTTGTACTGTAATACAGTTTTGGGTGGAGAGCAAACAGGGGGCATCACCATTATGGTAACATCTAGATGCAGGTAGAAAGAAGCCATAATATTGTTTTGAATAGTGGAGGATTTCATGGTGCTTTGCAGCTCATCTGACAAACACGTTTATCGTGAGACAGGTCAGGCCGTGTAAAATAATCGGAATTCCTGTGATTAACATAAACGTGAGGAGTAGTACGCTAACAGCCCCGGTCAGGCCGTGTAAAATAACCGGGATTCCGGGGGTCGATTATGGTAATAAAGTCATAAACCATAATTGCTCCGAAAATAAAGCGCAAGGGTGTCCTGGACGCGGGACACTTCATAAGCGATTCGAATCGTCATGGGTAATGTGCCGTCCATGCTTGGGAGGAAAAAATTAGGCTCCCCACCAGTCAGACAGCTGCACCGCACATGAGATCTGGGTTTGGGGCTCCGGACATGAGACCCCTTAAAGGATGACATATCTGGTCAGAGGGTACAGTAAGGTGTACTCCTTTGGAAGGTACTTTTGCTGGAGGACCAAAACCTCAGAATAAAGGTACCTTGGATGTAGTTGAGCAGTGGGTTCAGAAATCTGTAATGATGAGTGTTGATGGAGGTGTAGTACACGCTTTCGTGATTCTCAGAGGCGGAACGGTGGTTTGTATCTGAATGTTTGTATGTAGTAACGTGAATATGTTCGAACTTACCGCGGCGATCCTCCGATGCGTCGCGGCTGTTGTATTTTTGTAGGAACGGGAAAAGTAAGGGTTACAGAGGGTTTTGTTTGAATCGGTTTTGAAAGAATGTCATTGACAATTTACCAATGTACAGGAATGTCATTATTTACCATTCTTTGCAGGTCAAATATGAAGGATAGAGTAATGATTTTGCTTATAAGTATTTTTCAGGTCCAAGGAGTTTGTACTCAGAGAACAGGTGTATGTAGACAGCTGTACATATGGATAAATACGAGTCTAAGGGAGGTAAAAGTATCATAGGTTATTTCATTGTTTTTTTTTTCCTGCACCACGCATTTCTTCCGTCAGTCTGTAATGAGGAAGAAAATGGGAGGAGAATGATAAATGTAAGAGTGACAGTTTTTTTCCAACACAGTACAAGTTGCTAATTTTTTTCTCACCATGGTGAATACATTTTTTTTGGGGAAACAAAAACCACGTGGTATTAATGTGTATTATGTAATACATATTAATTAAAAGTTGAGCTCAACAATTTTTGGTATTTTAAAAAAAAGCGCACGGGTTATGTAATGTAAAGTAATGTAATGTATATTTGTGTTTCATATGCTAATGTCTTGTTACTGGAATTGGTTTTTTTAAATTGCGAAAAATGGAATGTTTATCACTAACTGTTATTGGAATTTTATCCCTCAGAGTCGATAATTGGGTTTTCTGGCTTTCAGAACAAGAGGAAATCGTAGCCTCCAGAGAACAACGTGATAAAGTGTTTTTTCCTGGTTGGTCGGGTTTCACATGTAAAATGTTTTAGGTTGTCGCCACCATTATCTAGTTGGAATGTCTAGTTGTCAGTCCATTCGGTTGTGTTTTGGACCACCCAGTGTGTGTTGTATGTTCTGATCTACTGAGTAGCAGAACCAATTAACTGAAGTCTGCATAAAAGTTGAGTAAGACTGCCGGGGATAATTGGCACTCTAACACATATGTGAGGCTAAGGAGCATTATAAATCTCTGCCAGGGGTGCTGCACTTAGTGGTAAAAGGGTAATGGTCTGATGTTACTTTGGGCGAACTTGTGTTCAGGAGTAGGACTGCTTACACCCCCCCTCGCTGTCATTGTAATTAGGTACACGCCCAACCATACCTGGCTGTACGAGTTTGGCTCATTGCCTGAAGCTAAGGTATGCTAATGTCCCTAGCTATCTGTGTGTCCCCAAATGTAGTTCAAACCTGTTTTCCTACCGTGTCACCAAGCAATCCCATCTCTCTGAAATAGGGGAAACCAACACTTCTCATAGTTTCCTGCTGGGACTGTTTATGTGGCTATTTGTTACCAATTGCCTAATAAATATCTGTGTGTTTCAAGGCACACCGGTCGGCTCGGGTACCTCCTACTGTTCAGTGGTCTCAGTGCTGCAAGGGATTTGTCTTAGTCTGCTGGTCAGGTGTGTCTGGTAGCAGCAGTTTCTCAAGCTGGATACACATTATGCAATTTTGTTTTTCCATTTATTTTAGATTTACCTGCAGATGTGTGGTATGAGGGCCTGCCTGCTTGCATACAAGTTGAGAGGGTATAGGTCTGGCCTCATATTGTATAGTTTTGGTTGAGTCTGGGAAAACAAAAATTGTGCAGGAAGGTTGTATGGGGTGTTACCAGCGATTGGCTGTTCCAAGAGCCCTCACGTCCGAGGTATTATCAGATAGAGGTGTGGGCATGCCGTATTCTCCTCAGTTTACACCCATAGGTGTCCTTCCTGTCCTAGAGTCCTTGTGTACCTTAACTAGTTGTCTGTGTCTTGCAGGCCAAGAAGACCAGTGCCCCAGTGTGGCACTAGGCTCCTGTCATTCATGTGAGTCCTGTCTGAAAAGTGTAGGCAGCTTGTGTTGTAGGGGTGAAGTATAACATTGTCTGAATACCGAATTGAAAGAGGAGGGAGAAGGTGTGCAGTCTATATGAGGGATAGGGTGTACCTGGTGGCAGGTGGTTTTCAATCCGGGTATCCAGACCATATCCTATAACTTAGAAAAAAAAAAAAAAAAGAGGCTTGATGGCGACTGTCTTCGGAACGGGAGGCGGGTCACTGGGTACCATAAACATTATGGAGCTGGAGATAATCAGGAACACATTGGGAGGTCCTGGGCTACATATCAGGGAAAGGGTAGGACATTCAACTTGCACTGGCCGGAATTAAAAACCTCAGAGTTGACTGACTCTTACTCAGTGTGACAAGTTCCACCTTATAAAGACAGGCAGGTGTGGTAGTATCTGAATTGACTATGAGTCATATGGAGTGGTGGATGACTCAGTTCCAGGGTTGTCAAAATGTAACTAGTACTATTCTCATCCCTAATGGCAGGGATGGAACATTGTGCCTATATTACGGTCAATTTGGGTACTATCCTATCACTCTACTGGGTTACACACTGGAGTCCATCTGGTTCTGAGGGGTTTGAGTCCGGACAGGGATTGAAAGGAGGAAATGTTTTTTGGGGGACAGGTGGGACACTGAATATGGTGCAGGTATCTACAGTATTCCATCACCACATGGCACTCCGGCATCTCATAATGGTTGATGAAAACCTATTATCTTATATGTACTGAATACACACTGAATCAAGCGCGGTCATGGTACCAGTGGCTTGCTCCCAGAGATGTGCGGACACAGAGTACAGGACGCTTATCTCGGAGGAGTAACCGGAAGAGGAGGGATGTGTTCAGCACTATATGGGGGGGAAAGAGAACCACAGTGTAAAGTGGCTCAAGATTCCATCAACCATGGTGGGAGGTTGGTAGAGAGTGTGAGATGGTACAGGGCAGATATATGTCATTTGCTCTGGTGTGCACACATGGGCAGGTGGAGTTATCAACCAGCATCAAGCTGATTGTACAAATCTCTCTATGAGGGGCAGTGGCCTGATGAGTTAGCATCACCACTCAGTAAGACTGTGCCAAAACACGTCGCCTACACTAATCCAAAGTGGTAGTCGAATGCCTGGATGGGCTGTACTGGTTTGGATTGTGAAAGGTGTTACAGAAATGCAGACTGGGTCTGTAGAGTTGAGGGCACCAGTGGCTTGCTGACTGGGGATTCTATCTTGTTGCATTTGTGGCTAAGGAACCCACATGTGATCAGAGGGTACGGAAGCTGGGGGCAGGTTGATGTTTCCCTCTGTCAGAGGTGTGAACACAATGTCCCTTGCACGGCCAATACACAGTGGTGAATGTATTTCACGCTGTGTTCTGGATGGGGAGATCATTGCTGGGAAGGAAGCACCTGGGTATTATTTGGGATATAGGCGAGTTTGGTTATTTGACCTAGAGGATACTGATGTGGCGTTAATCATGGAACAAGGGTGTTTCTTGAACCTAACAGTAGGTAGGGGTGCATGATATACCCTGGGCATGGTCACTAGGATAGAATTGTGTGGGTTTTTGTCATTGCTTCGATGGTGTAGGTGTTAGACTCAATACCGGATGCTGGGGTACTGATGCTGACATCACATGGCTAATGATACACTGTTTTCAGCATCAGGTTGAATTGTACTCAGCAGGGTACACTACCTCGGGGAGTCTATTGTACCTACACTCTTGTCCTTGGGAGGGATATAGAAGGAACCCCGGGTTTCACCCCTATAGCCCAGAAAGAAAGTTTTTTTTTATAAAACCTGACATCCCCTTACACTTAGTGAAACTTCCGTTGGGATTCGGGGAGGAGTTAAAAGATGGGTAGTTAAACTTTGGGCAACAGGATTTAATTGGTGCCAACAGTTTGGGCAAGGTGTGAATAAAAAGGCCCTTCTCTAGGGGTTGATAATCTAAGAGGAGGGGGTGGAACAAAAATAATAGCCGCTGGGAATTATCTGATATGGAGCGGGCTGAGGTAACATTTTAGGTGGAGGCGGGGTAGGCTTCCTGGAATAAAAGAGTATTTAGGTGTGGAAAGGGGAGTGCCTGGCTGGGTGTATGGTTTTAAAGGTGGGGAGGTCCAGAGGTTCTGGAGCAGTCCTGAGGTGGAGCATGGGAGGAGATAACAAGGGAGATGGAAATCAGGATGTTCTGGGGCCAAAAACTTTAGTAAACTCCACCCTGTTGCGGTCCCAATGCGGGTCACTATTAAGAGACCGATTTAGAGTAGCTTGCGCATTTAAGAGAGGACCCTAGAACTATATTTTTCTTGTTTTTGTTCTAGGGGTAAGCCTGTTCAATCTGTAATATTAAAGGACAGTCGGGGTGACTAAATTCTAAAAAAGTTTTTTTGGCAACCATTGGTTTAGCCTCTCCTTTTTAAAATATTTTTATTTTTTTGTTTTTCTACCCGACTTGTAAATGGTTAGTGACAGTGATCCTGTTCACCTGTTGATCACTAATAGGATAGAAGAGTTATCTATTTTTATTTTTTTCCTCCTTTATTTTATTTTTATTTTTAGTTATTTTTTATTTTTTTCTGCCAAGCTGCTGCTGCAACAGCCACAATATATTATTTTTCGAGGCACTGTTTCAGGACAGTTATATATTGTTTGTTTGTTTTTATGAATGCAGAGTCAGTGCTCTTTGACATAAAGGGAAATGGGTGACAAACGGTCTGGGTCGAAGCAGCATTGAACCTGTATGTTTTGTTGCTTATTGTATTCTTTTTTTCTCTTTTCTCTTTCCTACTTTCTTTGGTTCATATTCTGCTTTATCTTGGAAAATAAATGTATTCATCTTCTGGAACTTTTGTTTGAATATCAGAGATGAGTTGTGAATTGTAAGGGTTTACCGTCTCTGCCTGACTCCATTTTTTTAAGAGTCCAGTGGGTTCCATAGAATGGGTTCCTGAAACATACAAATACCATATTTCACAAAGTATCCCTGGACATCCAGGTCCCATGTCTTAATGTAATTTTACCTCCCCTAATCTGCCCACTGCTTTAACCTGAGCCCCGTGAGCAGGTGTGGTGAACCCAGGGACCTAACAATAGCAGACAGTGTTGACTATCCCTACCATCAAGGGCAATGGATGATACTGGCCGTGGCGCGGTCTCGGTACCCTGTGGGGATCCCACCTGACTCATCCACATTGCACCCCTCATAGATATTCCTGTCTGACATTCTACCTCTTGTTCTTGTTTTTTTGTATTCATGCACGACTGTCCGGAGGCCCGCCCAACCACCACCTGAAGAAGCAACGCATCTCTTAAGAAAAACGTGCCACGAATAAGACTCTTCTGAAACTTTCCTTCACCATGCTGAAAAGTGCTGTCTCGCGGTCCGATCCAATCGTGACAATCATAACACCAATATTTCCAAGCTACAGGACTAAATATGCAAGGATCCCGCCAGTAATGTTTGAATTCCGCTCTTCCAATGCAGAGGGGCGATGAAGCATTGCAGTACAGACTCTCATGGGTCAGATGTGAAGTCTCAAAGGCACCAGAACTGTCTCAAGTCTACCTTGATGGGTTACGGCGGGTTCAAGAAAGGAAGAGGCCGCAGTGGTGGTGGGGGAAAGGGTCGGAGGGCTTCTGGGCCGGTGTGGGTGGGTACAAGATCATTGAAGGAGGTCATAAGTTCAATAATGAACTTGAGGGGGTACTGTGGTGGATATTTTGAACATTTCATATACTAAATAAAGCACCATGCCCCAATGGATGTATATGTAGGGGGATGGGTGTAACCGTATAGAATGTTACAGGAATATATATATATACAGTGCCTTGCGAAAGTATTCGGCCCCCTTGAACTTTTCATCCTTTTGCCACATTTCAGGCTTCAAACATAAAGATATAAAATTTAAATTTTTTGTGAAGAATCACCAACAAGTGGGACACAATTGTGAAGTGGAACGAAATCTATTGGATTTTTGAAACTTTTTTAGCAAATAAAAAACTGAAAAGTGGTGCGTGCAAAATTATTCGGCCCCTTTACTTTCCCCACTTTAAACTGACTCCAGAAGTTCAGCGAGGATCTCTTAATGATCCAATGTTGTCCTAAATGACTGATGGTGATAAATAGAATCCACCTGTGTGTAATCAAGTCTCTGTATAAATGCACCTGCTCTGTGATAGTCTCAGGGTTCTGTTGAAAGCGCAGAGAGCATCATGAAGACCAAGGAACACACCAGGCAGGTCCGTAATACTGGTGTGGAGAAGTTTAAAGCCGGATTTGGATACAAAAAGATTTCCCAAGCTTTAAACATCCCAAGGAGCACTGTGCAAGCGATCATTTTGAAATGGAAGGAGTATCAGACCACTGCAAATCTACCAGGACATGGCTGTCCCTCTAAACTTTCAGCTCAGACAAGGAGAAGACTGATCAGAGATGCAGCCAAGAGGCCCATGATCACTCTGGATGAACTGCAGAGAACTACAGCTGAGGTGGGAGAGTCTGTCCACAGGACAACAATCAGTCGTACACTGCACACATCTGGCCTTTATGGAAGAGTGGCAAGAAGAAAGCCATTTCTCAAAGATATCCATAAAAATCTCGTCTAAAGTTTGCCACAAGCCACCCGGGAGACACACCAAACATGTGGAAGAAGGTGCTCTGGTCCGATGAAACCAAAATCAAACTTTTTGGCCATAATGCAAAACGATATGTTTGGCGTAAAAGCAACACAGCGCATCACCCTCAACACACCATCCCCACTGTCAAACATGGTGGTGGCAGCATCATGGTTTGGGCCTGTTTTTCTTCAGCAGGGACAGGGAAGATGGTTAAAATTGAGGGGAAGATGGATGCAGCCAAATACAGGACCATTCTGGATGAAAACCTGTTGGGAGTCTGCAAAAGACCTGAGACTGGGACGGAGATTTATCTTCCAACAAGACAATGATCCCAAACATACAGCAAAATCTACAAAGGAATGGTTCACAAATAAACGTATCCAGGTGTTAGAATGGCCAAGTCAAAGTCCAGACCTGAATCCAATCGAGAATCTGTGGAAAGAGCTGAAAACTGCTGTTCACAAACGCTCTCCATCCAACCTCACTGAGCTCGAGCTGTTTTGCAAGGAAGAATGGGCAAGAATTTCAGTCTCTCGATGTGCAAAACTGATATAGACATACCCCAAGCGACTTGCAGCTGTAATCGCAGCAAAAGGTGGCTCTACAAAGTATTAACGCAAGGGGGCCAAATAATTTTGCACCCCCCACTTTTCATTTTTTTCTTAGTTAAAAAAGTTTCAAAAATCCAATAGATTTCGTTCCACTTCACAATTGTGTCCCACTTGTTGGTGATTCTTCACAAAAAATTTAAATTTTATATCTTTATGTTTGAAGCCTGAAATGTGGCAAAAGGATGAAAAGTTCAAGGGGGCCGAATACTTTCGCAAGGCACTGTATATATTTTGTGATATAATGCCAAGTTATGTTCCTAAAGGACAGTTTTTACTGCCTACTGAGAATATAAGGGAGGTTTCAGGTGATACTCAGATATCTTTTGTCTACACCGCAGGGGCCCTTAGCATGCTAATGCGGGAACTGGTTACACTGCTGATAAAGCAACCAGTATTTCAGCTTTAGAGTGGGCAGGCTAGGTAAAGAGACTTGAGATTTCAACCAATCAGGTGGTCAGCTTTGAACCAATGAGACCACCGGATTTTGGATTCTGGCATGGAAGGGGTATAAATTAGTCAGCCAGAGCCATGATGAGGGCCTTGCGAATGAAGATCTGACGCAGACGACATGGTGACGTAATAAGCTCTCTGTCTCTCTCCCTATCTCTCTCTCCCTCTCGCTCGGTCTCTCTCTCTCTCCCTCTCTGCCTCTCTCCCTCTCTCCCCCATGTTTAAGATTAATATTACTTTGCGTTTGCTCTCTTGTTCCTATTATCATGTAACATTGGTATCATGTTTGTCATAGCAATATTCCTATTATGTATCGTGTAACATTGGTATCACCTTGCTATTAGGTGGTACCAGTTCTGTATAAATAAATGTCATTGTTTTCTCTTTTCCCGACGCTATCGTTTGATTTCATTTTATATAGACAAAAGGTTTTTAATCACTTATTTTAAGCATTTAAGCGAGGTTAGGAATATCTTTTGGCCGGTGATCTGAGACGACATGGTGACGTAATAAGCGCTCTCTCTCTCCCTCTGCCTCTCCCTCTGTCTCTCTCTCCCTATCTTTCTCCCTCTCTCTCTCCCTCTGCCTCTCTCTCTCCCATGTTTAAGATTAATCTTACTTTGCGTTTGCTCTCTGGTTCCTATTATCATGTAACATTGGTATCATGTTTGTCATAGTAATATTCCTGTTGGTATTATCATGTAACATTGGTCATAGGTGATATAATTTTAGGTTAGAGCAATGTTCCTATTTTGTATTGTGTAACATTGGTATCATCTTGCTATGAGGTGGTATCATTTCTGTAAAAATAAATGTAATTGTTTTCTCTTTTTGCACCGTTATCGTTTGATTTCATTTTATATAGACAAAAGGTTTAATCACTTATAGTAAGCATTTAAGCGAGAGTAGGAATATCTCTGTAACAGTATACACTGGGGATTGTACAATGGAGACTCCAGCCACAGAATTATGGAGTTCAGGAATACTGGCATCGATTTACTTAAACTGGAGGGTGCAAAATCTGGTGCAGCTGTGCATGGTAGCCAATCGGCTTCTAACTTACTTGTTCAGTTAAGGTTTTTTTTTTGTCAAAAAACAACTGGAAGGCGATTGGTTTAGCTGCACCAGATTTTGTACTCTCCAGTTTTAGTGAATCAACCCCACTGCTACTAAAATTCACTATAGCATGTTGTCAGGGAGTGAAACGTTAAACCTGATTTAAATGCACTTTTATATATACACACAGTATCTCACAAAAGTGAGTACACCCCTCACATGTTTGAAAATATTTTATTAGATCTTTTCATGTGACAACACTGAAGAAATGACACTTTGCTACAATGTAAAGTAGTGAGTGTACAGCTTGAATAACAGTGTAAATATGCTGGGCCCTCAAAATAACTCAACACAGCCATTAAGGTCTAAACTGCTGGCAACAAAAGTGAGTAGACCCCTAAGTGAAAGTGTCCAAATTGAGACCAAATTAGCCATTTTCCCTCCCTTGTGTCATGTGACTATTAGTGTTACAAGGTCTCAGGTGTGAATGGGGAGCAGGTGTGTTTAATTTGGTGTTATTGCTCTCACTCTCTCATACTGGTCACTGGAAGTTCAACATGGCAAAGAACTCTGACGATCTGATAAAAAGAATTGTTGCTCTACATAAAGGATGGCCTAGGCCAGGGATATGCAATTAGCGGACCTCCAGATGTTGCCAAACTACAAGTCCCATGAGGCATAGCGAGACTCTGACAGCATCAAGCATGACACCCAAAGGCAGAGGCATGATGGGACTTGTAGTTTGGCAACAGCTGGAGGTCCGCTAATTGCATATCCCTGGCCTAGGCCAGGGATATGCAATTAGCGGACCTCCAGCTGTTGCCAAACTACATGTCCCATCATGCCTCTGCCTCTTGGTGTCATGCTTGCTGCTGTCAGAGTATTGCTATGCCTCATGGAACTTGTAGTTTGGCAACAGCTGGAGGTCCGCTAATTGCATATCCCTGGCCTAGGCTATAAGAAGAATGGCAAGACCCTGAAACTGAGCTGCAGCAAGGTGGCCAAGACTATACAGCGGTTTAACAGGACAGGTTCCACTCAGATTAGGCCTCGCCCTGGTCGACCAAAGAAGTTGAGTGCACGTGCTCAGCGTCATATCCAGAGGTTGTCTTTGGTAAAAAGACGTATGAGTGCTGCCTGCAATGCTGCAGAAGTTGAAGGGGTGGGGTTAAGGGGGGGGGGGGTCAGTGCTCAGACCATACGCCGCACACTGCATCAAAATGGTCTGTTGTCCCAGAAGGAAGCCTCTTCTAAATATGATGCACAAGAAAGCCTGCAAATAGTTTGCTAAAGACAAGCAGACTAAGGACATGGATTACTGGAACCATGTCCTGTGGTCTGAGACCAAGATAAAAACTTATTTGGTTCACTTGTGTTTGTACTCCACGAGTACAAAGACAAGTGTGTCTTGCCTACAGTCAAGCATGGTGGTGGGAGTGGGAGTCAAGCATGCTGGGGCTGCATGAGTGCTACAGTTCATTGAGGGAACCATGAATGCCAATATGTACTGTGACATACTGAAGCAGAACATGATGCCCTCCCTTTGGAGACTGGGCCGCAGAGCAGTATTCCAACATAAAAACCCCAAACACATCTCCAAGATGACCACTGCCTTGCTGAAGAAGCGGAGGTAAAAGATGATGGACTGGCCAAGCAGGTCTCCAGACCTAAACCCTATTGAGCATCTGTGGGGCATACTCAAAACAGAAGGTGGAGGAGCGCAAGGTCTCAAATATCCACCAGCTTGGTGATGTCGTCAGAGGAGTGGAAGAGGACTCCAGTGGCAACTCTGGTGAACTCCACGCCTAAGAGGGTTAAGGCAGAGCTGAAAAATAATGGTGGCCATGCAAAATATTGAAACTTTGGGCTAGGGATGCACCGAATGGGTTTTTTGGTGCCGAAACCGATAATAAAAATTTCAGTATCCCGAAAACCAAAACAGCACCGATACCGAAAGTTACTGTTTTTAAAAAATGTTTTTATACAGGAGATTGTCAGACTGGGGACATGGTACAGGAGATCAATGCCGCCTCACCAGTGCCGTCAGATGCAGCAAGCTTGTGTCCGCAGTGCAACAAGCCAGTCTATGTCCCCAGTGCAGCCAGTTAGCCAGCCTGTGTCCCCAGTGCAGCCTACCTGTGCAGGAGAAGAGAGAGAGGAGAGCCGCCGCTGCGTTGATTATAGCACTGAAAACATCACAGCTTTAATTTCAATAACTGTGTTCCCCACAGCGCGCCGTCACATACAGCACCTCCCCCTTGTCCTGGGACAGATGATCTGTATATCAAAGTTCTCCGGACAAGAGGGGGGGGGCTGTATGTGACGTAGCGCCGCAGGGAACACACAGCTATTGAAATGAAAGCTGTGATGTTCCCAGTGCGCTAATCAATGCAGCGGCTCTCCTCTGCACTATAGGACACCCCCGTAATGGGCAACACCAGGGGCGGAGCCGCGCCCCGCTCCATTTTCAGGTTCATTATCGGCCATTTTTCTCTTTCGGCATTTTGCTGAAAAATAGGATTTTTGTACTCACCGTAAAATCCGTTTCTCTGACGTCCATGGACTGACACAGCTCTCATACTGATTACGTGTGGGTATGTCCCTGCTTGCAGGAGAAGACCTAGGCAGAATGTTAGATGTTAAAACATTCTAGAACAAACCAGAGCCGAACAGCCCCGCCCATGGGGGCGGTCCCTCCGGACATTACCCTCCCACCTGCAGCTAGCAGCCTCAGTTCATTACAAAGCAGTACAAACCTTAAAAGGAAGGGTGGGTGCTGTGTCAGTCCATGGACGTCAGAGAAACAGATTTTACGGTGAGTACAAAAATCCTATTTTCTCTTATCCTCCATGGACTGACACAGCTCTCATACTGATTACGTGTGGGACGTCCCAAAGCAGTATAAGAAAAGGGTGGGAGCAAATAATAAAGGAACAACCAAAACTTCACTCCAAACCAGCAGAGCTCCTTAACGGAGGAGTTGCAACATTAAACAGCGGCCTGCAACACTTTGCGGCCGAAGGAAGCATCCGAAGATGCAGCCACATCAACCTTATAGAACTTAGAAAAAGGTATGAACGGACAACCAGGTCGCCGCCTTGCACACTTGTGCAACCGACGCTTGATGTCAGAAAGCCCAGGAAGCACCAATTGCCCTGGTGGATGGCACCGTAACCAGGAAGGGAGGCGCCTGCCCCTTAATGGCATAGGCCTGTATAACAGTCTGTCTGATCCACCTAGAAATGGTGGCAGACGACACCGCCTGGCCCTGTTTCGGACCAGAGACAGACACGAACAGTGAGTCATACTTCCGAATAGAAGCAGTAGCCGCCAGGAATACCCGTAAGGCACGCACCACATCCAAATTGTGAAGCGCAACCTCTCTAGGATGCGATGGATGAGGGCACAAGGACGGAAGGACAATGTCCTCATTAAGGTGAAAAGCCAAAACCACCTTAGGAAGGAAAGACGGTCGTGGTCGCAACACCGCCTTATCCTTATGGAGGACCAGGTAAGGGACTTGCATGACAGAGCTGCAAACTCAGACACCCGTCAGGGACGGGGGATCTCAGCCACCACGTCAGGGACGCCTTGACAGAGTGACTCGCCTGAATCTGAAGATCCAATGACAATGGGGACTTGTCCCAAACAGACAGAATTCCCTAATGCAATGCCCGAGTGTGTGATTGGGCATACGGAACCGCCTTGAAGGAGGCCACCATTAGTCCCAGGACTCTCATGCAGAAGCGAATTGACAACCATTTTTGAGACGTCAGAACCCGCACTGCCGACCGAAGTGTCAGTAACTTTTCTGAGGGTAGAAACACCTTTGCTGACGAAGTGTCCAGGATCAGACCCAGATACTCCAATCGTTGAGTCGGGACTAGAACCGACTTCTGAATGTTCAGAAGCCATCCGAAGTCCCGGAGGGTCTGACTGACTATTGTCACATTTTCCTCCAATTCTGAGCCATTTTCTGCTCTAAGGAGATCATCCAGATAGCCCACGATAACAATTCCTCGCTGTCTCAGCAAAGCTAGAACCGGGGCAAGCACTTTGGTGAAAACCAGTGATGCCGATGCTAGGCCGAAGGGAAGAGCCATGAACTGATAGTGGACTTCGCCTATGGCAAAGCGCAGAAACCTCTGGTGACTTGCGCAGATTGGAACGTGCAAGTAAGCGTCCTTGATATCCAAGGACGCCAAAAAATCCCATTGGTGGAGTGTCGCGATCACCGTGCGAATGGATTCCATCCGGAATTTTAGTACCCTCAACATAGACATTCAGGGCCTTGAGGTCCAGGATTGGCCGGACCCCGTCCTTAGGGACAACAAACAGGTTTGAGTAAAACCCCTGAAACCTCTCTTGCGACGGAACCAGCACAATTACTCTGCACCCGAGCAAATCCTGTACGGCCCCCAAGAGGGCCGCCCGGCGGGCAGGAAGGAGAGGGAGGTTCGAGGGAAAGGACCTGTTTGGGGGCCACGAGTGGAACTCTATTTTGTATCCCGAGGTGACCACCTCGCACACCCACCGGTCGTAGATCCGGGAGGTCCACCGCACCGAGAACCTGCAAAGATGTCCCCCCACCCCAGAGTCGGGCAGGGGCAAGACTTCATGCGGTGGCGGGCTTTGGAGCTTGCTTGGTAGGCTTACGCACCCAGGGACGTCTTTGTCCCCCAGCCGCACTTTTTTCAGACTGGGCGGGCTTACCCGTGGAATCTGACTGATGAAAAAACTTATTCGCCGGAAAGGAAGGGCCCGGCCTGCGGTGGGGCTCCTTTCCCTTAAAAGACTGGGGAAGGAAGGTGCTCTTACCTCCTGTGACATCTTCAATAATGTCATCCAGGGCGGCCCTTAACAGTCTACCGCCCTTAAAGGGCAAGTCAGCCAGAAGCTTTTTGGAAGCTAGGTCGGCCGACCAGCATTTCAGCCAGATAAGGCGACGCAGCACCACAGCAGAGATAGAGGCCCCTGATATTAAAGGGGCCGCATCCAAAGTGGCATCGCACAAGAAGACTAAACCCTGTGCAAGTTGGTGAGCCAGGGAAATAGTGCAGGAGAATAATCTCCCTCCTGAGACCGTCTGGTACAAAATCTTTGCCCATCCTGTGGGTTTCTGAGACACAAGGGTCACCGCCACTATGGGGCGTAAAGCGGACCCCAAAAAGGTAAACAGTTCTACTCACCACTTCTGACCTCCTGTCAGCGGGATCCTTAAATGCAGGAGTCCCTTCCATCGAGAGTGTGGTAGCCTTATTCAAACGGGCGACCGGGGGGTCGAGTCAACTTTTTAACCAGGTTCTCCTCAAAGGGGCGCCGCGGGACCGTCAAAGTCTTCTGCAGCTTATCCCAGACTTGGTCAATAAGTGCATCAAAAAAGGCACATATGTTAAGACCTTTTTTGAAGAAACGGCTTTAAAGGAACCAAAAGGATACAGCTTCCACCTGAGGTTCCTCAGCCTCAACATTTAGCTTGAGAGTGTCCCTCACAGCATCAATGAGTTCATTACAAGCACCCTGTCAGTTGGTGGTTCGAGACAGGGGTCTTCCTCACAAGGAATGTCCTCTCCAAAGACCTCAAAATCCTCAGAACCAGGGTCCTGTGCAGCAGTAGCTAGGCCCATATCTGAGTCAGAGCACTCCCCATGTGGAGATTGTGTGGGGAGGGGGCGCTTTACAGCTCCCGTGCGTTCGCACACCGCTTCCATCCTGACAAGGAATGATTCCAGGACTGCCGATAACTGGTCCACAGGGACCGCAGGTGCAGGAGCACTGCCAGTTGCCTCTGACAAGTGTGGAGAAGCAGGTGAACCAGACTCCATACTGCCACCCTGAGACCTTATTCACTATTATAGTGAATAATATAGTCCACCCACTGGCTGTGCCGAGGAGGGGATACCCGGAGGACTCACCACACTTAGGGACCGCTCGGTTCCGCTGTATGAGCCGCGCTGCAGGGCGAGTGAAGCCTGAGGAGAGTGAAGAATCTGTGAGGAGACTGAGGAATTTTGCACCGTCCGCAGTGCCGCTAGAGGCCGAAATCGAAAGTGAAAGCGTCGCGGCTACAAGAAAATGGCCGCCGGGCGCCTGTATAACTGCGCATTTGAGCCGCAGCAAGATGGCCGCCGAGCGCACTATTTCAATTTAAAAAACAGCGCTAATGGCGCACGCAATAAAAATTCACACACTCCACACCAGAACACTTCCCAGAGTTCACCAACAGCCATGAGCACCCCCCTCAGGCCAGAGCGACCCCCCAAGCACAGCACCAGTACAGGGTGCAGAGAGCAGCATAACAAGGGGGAGACAGGGAGAACCCCCCACATAAAGAAACACAGCCAGCATGTACTCACCTGCATCAGGAGAGACTACTTACCTGTCCCTAGAGGGACCCACTGGCTTGTTTCAGACAGACCTATCACAGAGCAGTACTGCGTAGCTGTCGGCCCGGTCCACCGCGAAAGATACAGTCAGTCAGGTACTGTTCAATCTTGAGAGGACCGCGGGAGCATGAAAGCAACCCGGCCACCCCTGGAGTCATGGGGTATGTCGTGAACTGAGTCTCACGCACACAAGGTGAGGATCAGCACGCTCGATGGTCAGACAGGGAAGACGAGGATACCAGTGTACCCAACCTGTTGCCCAGCCGACAGTTGAAGGTCTCAAAAATAAAATTCCCAAAGGAATAAAAATTAAAAGTAAAATCTTCCAGGAGACTGGCTCCTGAGAGAGCCACGTCTTCTCCTTCTGCTAGGCAGAAAATAACAGGCTGCTAGCTGCAGGTGGGAGGGTAATGTCCGGAGGGACCGCCCCCCCTGGGCAGGGATGTTCAGCTCTGGTTTGTTCTAGAATGTTTTAACATCTAACATTCTGCCTAGGTCTTCTCCTGCAAGCAGGGACATATACCCACACGTAATCAGTATGAGAGCTGTGTCAGTCCATGGACGATAAGAGAAGGGCCATTTTCGGACAAAATGTTTCGGCAGCCGAAAATTTCAGTGCATCCCTACTTTGGGCCCAATTTGGACATTTTCACTTAAGGGTGTACTCACTTTTGTTGCCAGCACTTTAGATATTAATGGCTATCTGTTGAGTTATTTTGAGGGAACAGCAAGTTTACACTGTTATACAAGGTGTACACTCACTACTTTACATTGTAGCAAAATGTAATTTCTTCAGTGTTGTCACATGAAAAGATCCAATAAAATATTTACAAAAATGTAAGGGGTGTACTCACTTTCAGGATGTACTGTATATACAGTTGTGCTCATAAGTTTACATATCCAGAATATATGATTTCTTGACCATTTTTCAGAGAATATGAATGATAAACATTTTTCACTCATGGTTAGGCCCCTTTCACACTTATATGACTTCAAAGTCGTGCGATTTTGACAAGACAGTCATACAACTGTGGATCCGACTTTGCCCCACGATTTCAATGAGCAGGGACGTGCCTTTGATCCCCCAATAATTAGGGTGAATTCCACGGCAATACTTTTTGGAGAGAAAAAACGCCATGGGTTCCCCCTTCATTGGCATATCGGGCCCATCGGTCTGGGAAGGGTTTTAAGGGGAATCCCCACCAAAAAAAAACGGCGTGCGGGTCCCCCCAATCCCTACCAGACCCTTATCCGAGCCCCAGCCTGGCCGGTCAAGAAAGGGGGTGGGGACGAGTGAGCACCCCCCCCTCCTGAGCCGTACCAAGCCACATGCCCTCAACATGGGGGTGGGTGCTTTGGGGCGGGGGGGCCCTGCGCCCAACCCCCCCCCCCACAGCACCTTGCTCCCATGTTGATGAGGACAAGGGCTCCTTCCGGACTTCCCTGGCCGTTGCTTGTCAGGGGTGTGCGGGCGAGGGTCTTATCGCAATCTGGGAGCCCCCAGATGCCAACCCCCCACCCTATGTGAAAGAGTATGGGGTACATCGTATCCCTACCCATTCACCTGGAATAAAAAGTGTACAAAAAAAAACACCACACTAGACAGGTTTTTAAAGTAATTAGGCAGCTCCCGGGGGTCTTTTTCCGACTTGGGGGGTCTCTTTTCCCGCTCTCCGGTGCCTTCTGTCTTCTGCCGGGCTCCTTCGCCATCTTCTTCCAGCTTTTTTATGTCGTCTTCTTCCCTCTTCTTGTCCCGATGTTGCCACGACGATCTCTCCCGCTGTAATGCCATGTGCACGGTGCGCAATGACTTATATAAGCATGGGGCGGGGTCACCGGGTGACCCCCCCCATAGGACATCACAGCCCCGTGGAATGATGGGACTGTGACGTCCTATGGTGCGGGATCACCCACCCCATGCCTATATAAGTGGTTGCGCACCGTGCACACGGCATTACAGCGGGACAGAGCGTCGACTCAACATCGGCGAAAGAGTATAGGGAAGAAGATGACGCAGAAGACCGGGCCAACGCTAGCAAAAGAGCTGATAGAAGATAGCGTAGGAGCCCGGCAGAAGGCACCGGAGAGGGCGGAGAACGGGAGAAGAGTCGGAAGAGACCCCCCGAAGCTGCCTAATAAAAGTACTTTAAAAACCGGTCGTGTTTTTTTTTTTTACTTTTTATTCCAGGTGAATGGGTAGTGGTACGTTGTACCCCATACTCATTCACATAGGGTGGGGGGCCGGGATCTGGGGGGGCCCCCTTATTAAAGGGGGCTCCCAGATTCCGATAAGCCCCCGCCCGCACACCCGACAACCAACGGCCAGGGTTGTCGAGAAGGGGCCCTTGTCCTCAACATGGGGGCAAGGTGCTTTGGGGTGCGGGGGCGCAGGGCCCCCCCTGCCCCAAAGCACCCACCCCCCCCATGTTGAGGGCATGCGGCCTGGTACGGCTCAGGAGGGGGGGGCGCTCGCTCGTCCCCACCTCCTTTCCTGACCGGCCTGGTGCCCGGATAAGGGTCTGGTATGGATTTTGGGGGGACCCCACGCCGTTTTTCCGGCATGGGGGGTCCCCTTAAAATCCATACTAGATCTATGGGCCCGGTATATGCTCATGAAGGGGGAACCCATGCAGTTTTTTTTTTTTTAATTGGCGTGGCGTTCCCCTTCATGCACAAGTCGCATGCCAAAGTCGGATCGGTTGATACGGAATCCGACTTCAGAAAAAAAAAAAGTAGTGCAGGAACTACTTTGAAGTCGGCACGACTTAAAGTCGTGACAGTATGAATGGTAGTCATTCAAAATCATGGAGAATGACATGTCATACGATTTTGCCGTCCAAAATCGTGGTATAAGTGTGAAAGGGGCCTTAATGTTTGGCTGAAGCCATTTTCTATCAATCAAAAGTGTTTACGGTTTTTAAAATCATAATCACAACAGAAACTACCCAAATGACCCTGATCGAAAGTTTACATACCCTGGTGATTTTGGCATAACATGCACACAAGTTGACACAAAGGGGTTTGAATGGCTATTAAAAAGGTAACCATCCTCACCTGTGATCGTTTGCTTGTAATGTGCCCTCGGGTGGTAATCTATCACCCTTGTAACTAAAGTGCCACATCCTAGTAACTAGTAGAGAAATATGTGGAAAGAATGGACTTTATAGGCACTACTATAGAAAAATATATGGTTTTTAATAATATCATATAAAATACATGAATGTGAAACACAATTGATTTAAAGACACATAAATAAAAAACAAAAAAATGGTAACCCGTGGGTCACGACCACAGGGGAACACTCAAATCTATGTGTCGCTGAATGCAAGGGTGAGACTGCTGTGCTGCCCACGCTGGACTTGTTAGGTGTTGCCCAGGTAGGTGTCCACCGGGTTCCTGAAGAAATTTAAAAGATGCTCAACATGTTTCGCGATTTTGATAGAAGCTCCTAAAGAAGCGATCCTAAATTTCAATGGAGAGACATAGATTATAATACATAAAAGGAAAATATATATGTACCCATGTATAATATGACATAATACAGATTTATATATTATATAAGGCTGCAACCTATGACGCTCACCAAGTAAACGTTTTGTATTTCAAAGTGTCGAGTGCGCTTGCCTCACCGCCCAGCAACTCCTCTGGGAGGACTGACCACCCCAAGGTGGCTGTCGGTGCTCACATAATCTTGGGCTGTTGGACTCGATCATAGGAGGTAGGTATGATGGGAAATATGGGGATGCACCAAGAAACTGGAATATACCAAGCATATATAATTATATAATAGGGCTAGTTAGTAATGAATGAAACTACCTTTAAGTAGAAAAAGTGCGTAATAGATAATACAGCTTATATGTACCGTGGGTTTGGCAGTAAACGAGCACAAGGAAGGTGTTATACAGCTGCTGCAGGCCCAGTTTAGTGAATGAGGGTACAAGATCTAAAAAGTATATATACAGAAAAAAGCAGCCTTTAGAAAGGGATAACCTATTTTGGGTGTCACCTTGGTAACATTGTACAGATTGGATAAGGGTCATACCTTAAACAAGATGTGGCTTCACTGAAACGGTAGGATGTGAAACCAATACGTAAAGTCGAGGTGTCCCAAATATTGCATAGATGTCTCACTCAAGGAGTCATCTCACTGCAACTAAAAACATATGAAAGATTTAGGGACTTAATAGGGAGATCTCCAAAGGTTGCACACCTATTGGTGCCTTGCAATAATGAGCCCTTTAAAAAAAAGTTAATAAAACATCTCTACCTGCAGAGTTCTGCTTCACACTAAACCAAAGCTGAGGGCAGACCGAGAGAAACCATTTGGTTTGCTGGCAACGCCAAAAAAGCAGGTCTGAAAAAGGGAATATAAAAAAAACAATGAATGCTGAGCACTGGAGCGACGCATGAAGCGATCGCTATCAGCCAGACAAAAAAACAAACAAACATGCTATGCATGACCTACCTTGATGCTTGTGACTGCCACAATCAAAAAGACTGCCCCATATTTGTGGTATGGTGTATTGCGAGCGACCGCACTCCACTGACAACGTTGTGGAGTGGTTGGTCTGGCTTGCTTTTTATGCATCCCGCTCGCGTGTGGGTCAGAAGCGTCTGACGTCACGCGAGCCGGCCGAGACATGTCTCACGTCCCCGCCGGGATTGGCGCCTGCGCACTGCTGGCGGGTCCCAGGTGCAGGTAAGGGTGGAAGCACGTCTAGGGCACATCATGTGATGTGACCTACCATACCATTGGGTGATTGGAAATCCCTCCCGCTGATGGAATAGGGGGAAGAAACCAGTTCCCCAATGGCTTGGGTGGCCGCATATGCCCCACGCCCCCCTCCGGTAGAGAAAGAAACCATACAGACCTGGATTGATGGCTAGATAGAATAAGTAAGTGAGCTGTGGGGAAATGAGGCAAGCGATCCAACACAGAGAAATACACATATTGCATGCCCAAAGCATGCTTAAAAAGCCAATGATTATGGCTATTATCTCCATAAATTATGGTTGAATTTTGGATATTAATTATTTTAAATAGCGATCATAGTACAAATAATAACAAAAAACTTAATACATAATACATGGTTACAAAAACTTGTGCAGTAAACCCATTCTAAATACTAGGAAATTGCCTGGAAGACTATGAGGTGTGTCAATTATTGCACCTACATATGGTTACTAATGTGATTCATAATGAGGACATGTTTATATGGGTGATGATCGTGTACTATTCCAGATATCAATATCTGGAAAAATACCTGAAAAAGGGGAGATATATGTATGAACATATACTATACCCAAAGAAAGACGCCTATGGCTGCCCGGGTATCCTCATAGGAAGGGCCGATAGGACAGGACCTCGTTGATACCTGGGGGTCTGGTTGCTGAGAGACGCTCAATCCAATTGGTCTCTTTTTGGAGAATGCGTTTGTCCCAGTTTCCCCCACGTAGGTCTTGTGGTATGACCTCCAAGATAATGAATTTGACCATTGATGTATCAAACTTATTGTACAGGCCCAGATGACGGCTAACTGGTGTAACCATTTTCGCGTATTGTGAATAATATATATGGTCATATATACGTTGTTTAAATTGGCGGATAGTTTTGCCAAACGTAAAAAGCTCTGCATTTACACATCATAAGGTAAACTACCCCCTCTGTATCGCATGTAGCGTGGAAACGTGGGCGGAAGTTGTCACCATTAGCCAATTGAAAATGCTTTCCTGTTTGAACCCAGGGGCAGTATGTACACTGGCCACAGGTAAACAGGCCATATTCTATGACATTTCTGTCATGTATTGGTTTGTATTCACTGATGGTTAATTTGTTGCCAATTGATGAAGCCCTTCGGTACACAATCTCAGGTCTTTCTCAACATATTTACTCAATGTGACATCTTCACTGAGGAAATGCCAGTGTCGTTCTAGACAATTTTTAAGGGTATTGTGTTGTGCAGAATATTTTGTTATGAACTTGGTGGTTTGTAGGTTGATGTTGGTTTTAGGTCTGGAATATAGTAATGCTGCTCGTTCTAGGCCCTTGGCTTTGTTGAAAGCTTTTCTGAGGAGGCTTTTGCTGTAGCCTCAATTCAATAGGCGAGTGCGCAGCTCATTCGCCTGCTGCTGGAAATCTGCATCGTAGGTGCAGTTTCTGCGTAGGCGAATGAATGTACTGTGCGTACGGAATGCTGTGGACCAGGGATCTTGGATGTCCACTATTGGCATGTAACAAAGTGTTACCCGCTGTGCTTTTCCGATATAATTTGGTGACAATGTTGTCACAGGGGTCTCTGTAGATAAGCAGGTCAAGAAATGAAATGGAATTCAAGTGCCAGTCAAAGGTAAATTTTAAATTGAACTCGTTACTGTTAAGTAATTTCAAAAATAGATTTAGGGACGTGATGGTACCAGTCCAAATCACCAAAATATCGTCAATATACCTGAACCAGCACAAGGTCTGGTCCAGGTATTGACGATATAAGTCGCTAGATAAAATCTCTCGCTCCCACCCCCCCAGGTACAGATTGGCGTACGCCGGTGCGCAACAAGTGCCCATGGCGACGCCCTGTACCTGGAGGTAGTGGGAGCCGAGAAATGAAAAATGGTTATGTTTGAGTATGAATGACAGTAGTTGGATGATGAAGGCCTGGAATTTCCATTGTCTATGGTCTTCTTCCATTAGGAACGTTTTAACTGTTTCTAAACCTAGTTCATGCGGTATACTTGAGTAGAGTGCCTCTACATCAATTGTAACGAAGTATGCATTTGGAGGAATGGTGAGGCCATCAAGTTTTTTTTAGACGATCAGATGTATCTCTCACGTACGATGGTAATCTTATAACGTGAGGCATTAAAAAAAAAAAAAGTCGATAAATCTGCTAGCATTTTCTGTCATAGATCCTATTCCAGAAATGATCGGTCTGCCTGGTGGCTTAGTTTGGTTCTTGTGGATCTTTGGAATGGCATAGAAAATTCCTTCTCTGGGGAAGGCTATATTGAAATACTCGTATGTAGGTTTGTCGATCAATGCGTCTGTATACGCCGTATAGAGCAACATCTTAAACTCTAATTTAAACTGTGCCGTGGTCTCTGATGCGATTGGTTTGTACCATTCAGGGTTATTAAGTATATCGAAACACATGGACTCGTATTGCTTATAGGTTTGTAGGACGATATTGCTGCCCTTATCTGATGTTTTGATAACAGTATCTTCTCTCATTTGTAAACTTCTTATTGTATCCTGTTGTTGCTTGGGTAGGTTTTATGGAATAGGGGATAATGTCATCTTTTTAATCTCTCTGACCATGGCTAGCAGAAAAGCAGCCACCTGCGGGTTGGTATTGAGGTCAGGAAATTGGTTGGATTTGTTTTTAAACATTGTTTTTTTGGTTTCCATAGGGAGTTCCTGGCTCAAATTAGTTTCTTGAGTACTGATTGGTTCTGAATTTTCATCCAGCAAGAGCATTAGATCTCTCAATGCCCTAAAGTCTCTCATCGTGATTTTTTTTATCTGTTCAGAAAGATCCTTCTCCTCTCGGAGTCTCCTCCTATCAGGATCAAAAATGTGTTTTATATGTTAATTTCCTTGCGAACAAATATAGGTCCTTGATGACCTCATATTTGTCCAGATTGGCACTTGGACAAAAACTGAGACCTAATTTTAGAACTGTTAATTCGTCATCTGAAAGAGGATAAGGAGTCAAATTAATGACACATAGTTCCTCGTTGTTGGTTGATTGTGGGGATTCCCCCCTAAAGGGATTGGAGTAGCAGTGGATCTTGTGGGGTATAGAGGGGTACCGGGGGGGCCTACATTGCCACCTTCTGCTCCACGGAGCATTGATGAGGAAGTTGATTGTGTGTTTTGAGAAACCGTTTGTGTATGTAATTGTTGTACGGCTTGTGCTGCAATAGGGCCCATATAGGCATATTTGGAGAGGTCATAATTGGGTGTATTCCCTTCACCTCTATTCTGCCCACCTTGTGCGCGTGTTTGTGAAGGAGTAAAGCCTGCTATATTAGCTGGCTTCTTTTTAGTGTTAGGTGTGACAGGATACCCACCACCATGGTGACCCCGCTTACGTGATCCATTGGGGGGATAGGGATTGTTCACCGTTTGTGTTTGCTGTGCCTGTGAAGATAAAGAAGAATCGGATTCAGTATCATCCTCTGAAACATGCATATTGGAACGATTTGTTATTTGTGAACGATTTTTGAAGCCTGGGCCTCTTCCCCTAATAGGATTGTCCCATTTGTACGCAAAACCTTCAGCAAACGCCATCCTATCTTTTGTGATTTTAGCTTGTTTTTTGGAGATGATACTCTTATTCAATCTATCTAAATAAATCTTCAGTTCCTGACTTTTAGCTGCAAATTTTTCATGTGTTGTAATGCATTGGTATTTGGTATGTAATAATGCTAATTCTTGATCCAACATATTTGTATCCAATGCATACCGAGACATGAAAAGTTGCATGCATTCTTGGCTACATTTGTTAAGGACCCCCTCCAAGGACCTTTTTAGGTCCTGTGAGGCGTTCTTGATCGTGGGGTACATCTGTACTCTAAGGCCCATGGGGCTGATGTTCTCTCCAATGTATACCTTGAAGAATTCCATGTGCCAATAAAGGTTGGATTTACTTTTCAATAGTTGTTTAAGTTTATCAAAATACATTCTTAGATCATCATCATTCCTATTGGTCCCATTGTATGAGGTTTGAAACTCGTTCATGAGACCTGACCAGGCTGTACCTACATAGTCCATTCTTACCCAACCATATAAAGACTACACAACTCAATAGAAGCCAAAGCTCATAACCCAGTATCGGAAAATGGGAATACTTGTAACTTCAATGAATACTTTAATATAAAAGAAAAGAAGGGAAAAAGGAAACTATGATGTTTCCAAAAATTTGTAAAGGGTATATATAGGGCTAGACCGCCCTGGGCGGGCTCGAATGGTGCTTCCACCTGATGTATAGTTAAAGACTATAAGTGCCTATAAAGTCCATTCTTTCCACATATTTCTCTACTAGTTACTAGGATGTGGCACTTTAGTTATCAAGGTTGATAGATTACCACCCGAGGGCAACAAGTAATCAAGTCTTTAACTATACATCAGGTGGAAGCACCAATGGAGCCCGCCCAGTGCGGTCTAGCCCTATATATACCCTTTACTAATAATTTTTGGAAACATCATAGTTTCCTTTTTCCCTTTTCTTTTATATTAAAGTATTCATTGAAGTTACAAGCATCCCCATTTTCCGATACTGGGTTATGAGCTTTGGCTTCTATTGAGTTGTGTAGTCTTTATATGGTTGGGTAAGAATGGACTATGTAGGTACAGCCTGGTCAGGTCTCATGAACGAGTTTCAAACCTCATACAATGGGACCAATAGGAATGATGATGATCTAAGAATGTATTTTGATAAACTTAAACAACTATTGAAAAGTAAATCCAACCTTTATTGGCACATGGAATTCTTCAAGGTATACATTGGAGAGAACATCAGCCCCATGGGCCTTAGAGTACAGATGTACCCCACGATCAAGAACGCCTCACAGGACCTAAAAAGGTCCTTGGAGGGGGTCCTTAACAAATGTAGCCAAGAATGCATGCAACTTTTCATGTCTCGGTATGCATTGGATACAAATATGTTGGATCAAGAATTAGCATTATTACATACCAAATACCAATGCATTACAACACATGAAAAATTTGCAGCTAAAAGTCAGGAACTGAAGATTTATTTAGATAGATTGAATAAGAGTATCATCTCCAAAAAACAAGCTAAAATCACAAAAGATAGGCTGGCGTTTGCTGAAGGTTTTGCGTACAAATGGAACAATTCTATTAGGGGAAGAGGCACAGGCTTCAAAAATCGTTCACAAATAACAAATCGTTCCAATATGCATGTTTCAGAGGATGATACTGAATCCGATTCTTCTTTATCTTCACAGGCACAGCGAACACAAAACGGTGAACAATCCCTATTCCCCCAATGGATCACGTAAGCGGGGTCACCATGGTGGTGGGTATCCTGTCACACCTAACACTAAAAAGAAGCCAGCTAATGTAGCAGGCTTTACTCCTTCACAAACACGCGCACAAGGTGGGCAGAATAGAGGTGAAGGGAATACACCCAATTATGACCTCTCCAAATATGCCTATATGGGCCCTATTGCAGCACAAGCCGTACAACAATTACATACACAAACGGTTTCTCAAAACACACAATCAACTTCCTCATCAATGCTCCGTGGAGCAGAAGGTGGCAATGTAGGCCCCCCCGGTACCCCTCTATACCCCCACAAGATCCACTGCTACTCCAATCCCTTTAGGGGGGAATCCCCACAATCAACCAACAACGAGGAACTATGTGTCATTAATTTGACTCCTTATCCTCTTTCAGATGACGAATTAACAGTTCTAAAATTAGGTCTCAGTTTTTGTCCAAGTGCCAATCTGGACAAATATGAGGTCATCAAGGACCTATATTTGTTCGCAAGGAAATTAACATATAAAACACATTTTTGATCCTGATAGGAGGAGACTCCGAGAGGAGAAGGATCTTTCTGAACAGATAAAAAAATTCACGATGAGCGACTTTAGGGCATTGAGAGATCTAATGCTCTTGCTGGATGAAAATTCAGAACCAATCAGTACTCAAGAAACTAATTTGAGCCAGGAACTCCCTATGGAAACCAAAAAAACAATGTTTAAAAACAAATCCAACCAATTTCCTGACCTCAATACCAACCCGCAGGTGGCTGCTTTTCTGCTAGCCATGGTCAGAGAGATTAAAAAGATGACATTATCCCCTATTCCATCAAACCTACCCAAGCAACAACAGGATACAATAAGAAGTTTACAAATGAGAGAAGATACTGTTATCAAAACATCAGATTAGGGCAGCAATATCGTCCTACAAACCTATAAGCAATACGAGTCCATGTGTTTCGATATACTTAATAACCCTGAATGGTACAAACCAATCACATCAGAGACCACGGCACAGTTTAAATTAGAGTTTAAGATGTTGATCTATACGGCGTATACAGACGCATTGATCGACAAACCTACATACGAGTATTTCAATATAGCCTTCCCCAGAGAAGCAATTTTCTATGCCATTCCAAAGATCCACAAGAACCAAACTAAGCCACCAGGCAGACCGATCATTTCTGGAATAGGATCTATGACAGAAAATGCTAGCAGATTTATCGACTTTTTTTTTTTAATGCCTCACGTTATAAGATTACCATCGTACGTGAGAGATACATCTGATCGTCTAAAAAAAACTTGATGGCCTCACCATTCCTCCAAATGCATACTTCGTTACAATTGATGTAGAGGCACTCTACTCAAGTATACCGCATGAACTAGGTTTAGAAACAGTTAAAACGTTCCTAATGGAAGAAGACCATAGACAATGGAAATTCCAGGCCTTCATCATCCAACTACTGTCATTCATACTCAAACATAACCATTTTTCATTTCTCGGCTCCCACTACCTCCAGGTACAGGGCGTCGCCATGGGCACTTGTTGCGCACCGGCGTACGCCAATCTGTACCTGGGGGGGTGGGGAGCGAGATATTTTATCTAGCGACTTATATCGTCAATACCTGGACCAGACCTTGTGCTGGTTCAGGTATATTGACGATATTTTGGTGATTTGGACTGGTACCATCACGTCCCTAAATCTATTTTTGAAATTACTTAACAGTAACGAGTTCAATTTAAAATTTACCTTTGACTGGCACTTGAATTCCATTTCATTTCTTGACCTGCTTATCTACAGAGACCCCTGTGACAACATTGTCACCAAATTATATCGGAAAAGCACAGCGGGTAACACTTTGTTACATGCCAATAGTGGACATCCAAGATCCCTGGTCCACAGCATTCCGTACGCACAGTACATTCATTCGCCTACGCAGAAACTGCACCTACGATGCAGATTTCCAGCAGCAGGCGAATGAGCTGCGCACTCGCCTATTGAATTGAGGCTACAGCAAAAGCCTCCTCAGAAAAGCTTTCAACAAAGCCAAGGGCCTAGAACGAGCAGCATTACTATATTCCAGACCTAAAACCAACATCAACCTACAAACCACCAAGTTCATAACAAAATATTCTGCACAACACAATACCCTTAAAAATTGTCTAGAACGACACTGGCATTTCCTCAGTGAAGATGTCACATTGAGTAAATATGTTGAGAAAGACCTGAGATTGTGTACCGAAGGGCTTCATCAATTGGCAACAAATTAACCATCAGTGAATACAAACCAATACATGACAGAAATGTCATAGAATATGGCCTGTTTACCTGTGGCCAGTGTACATACTGCCCCTGGGTTCAAACCGGAAAGCATTTTCAATTGGCTAATGGTGACAACTTCCGCCCACGTTTCCAAGCTACATGCGATACAGAGGGGGTAGTTTACCTTATGATGTGTAAATGCAGAGCTTTTTACGTTTGGCAAAACTATCCGCCAATTTAAACAACGTATATATGACCATATATATTATTCACAATACGCGAAAATGGTTACACCAGTTAGCCGTCATCTGGGCCTGTACACACCTCATAGTCTTCCAGGCAATTTCCTAGTATTTAGAATGGGTTTACTGCACAAGTTTTTGTAACCATGCATTATGTATTAAGTTTTGTTATTATTTGTACTATGATCGCTATTTAAAATAATTAATATCCAAAATTCAACCATAATTTATGGAGATAATAGCCATAATCATTGGCTTTTTAAGCATGCTTTGGGCATGCAATATGTGTATTTCTCTGTGTTGGATCGCTTGCCTCATTTCCCCACAGCTCACTTACTTATTCTATCTAGCCATCAATCCAGGTCTGTATGGTTTCTTTCTCTACCGGAGGGGGGCGTGGGGCATATGCGGCCACCCAAGCCATTGGGGAACTGGTTTCTTCCCCCTATTCCATCAGCGGGAGGGATTTCCAATCACCCAATGGTATGGTAGGTCACATCACATGATGTGCCCTAGACGTGCTTCCACCCTTACCTGCACCTGGGACCCGCCAGCAGTGCGCAGGCGCCAATCCCGGCGGGGACGTGAGACATGTCTCGGCCGGCTCGCGTGAAGTCAGACGCTTCTGACCCACACGCGAGCGGGATGCACAAAAAGCAAGCCAGACCAACCACTCCACAACGTTGTCAGTGGAGTGCGGTCGCTCACAATACACCATACCACAAATATGGGGCAGTCTTTTTGATTGTGGCAGTCACAAGCATCAAGGTAGGTCAGGCATAGCATGTTTGTTTGTTTTTTTGTCTGGCTGATAGCGATCGCTTCATGCGTCGCTCCAGTGCTCAGCATTCATTGTTTTTTTTATATTCCCTTTTTCAGACCTGCTTTTTTGGCGTTGCCAGCAAACCAAATGGTTTCTCTCGGTCTGCCCTCAGCTTTGGTTTAGTGTGAAGCAGAACTCTGCAGGTAGAGATGTTTTATTAACTTTTTTTTAAAGGGCTCATTATTGCAAGGCACCAATAGGTGTGCAACCTTTGGAGATCTCCCTATTAAGTCCCTAAATCTTTCATATGTTTTTAGTTGCAGTGAGATGACTCCTTGAGTGAGACATCTATGCAATATTTGGGACACCTCGACTTTACGTATTTGTTTCACATCCTACCGTTTCAGTGAAGCCACATCTTGTTTAAGGTATGACCCTTATCCAATCTGTACAATGTTATCAAGGTGACACCCAAAATAGGTTATCCCTTTCTAAAGGCTGCTTTTTTCTGTATATATACCTTTTAGATCTTGTACCCTCATTCACTAAACTGGGCCTGCAGCAGCTGTATAACACCTTCCTTGTGCTAGTTTACTGCCAAACCCAAGGTACATATAAGCTGTATTATCTATTACGCACTTTTTCTACTTAAAGGTAGTTTCATTCATTACGAACTAGCCCTATTATATATGCTTGGTATATTCCAGTTTCTTGGTGCATCCCCATATTCCCCATCATACCTACCTCCTATGATCGAGTCCAACAGCCCAAGATTACGTGAGCACCGACAGCCACCTTGGGGTGGTCAGTCCTCCCAGAGGAGTTGCTGGGCGGTGAGGCAAGCGTACTCGACACTTTGAAATACAAAACGTTTACTTGGTGAGCGTCATAGGTTGCAGCCTTATATAATATATAAATCTGTATTATGTCATATTATACATGGGTACATATATATTTTCCTTTTATGTATTATAATCTATGTCTCTCCATTGAAATTTAGGATCGCTTCTTCAGGAGCTTCCTATCAAAATCGCGAAACATGTTGAGCATCTTTTAAATTTCTTCAGGAACCCGGTGGACACCTACCTGGGCAACACCTAACAAGTCCAGCGTGGGCAGCACAGCAGTCTCACCCTTGCATTCAGCGACACATAGATTTGAGTGTTCCCCTGTGGTCGTGACCCACGGGTTACCATTTTTTTGTTTTTTATTTATGTGTCTTTAAATCAGTTGTGTTTCACATTCATGTATTTTATATGATATTATTAAAAACCATATATTTTTCTATAGTAGTGCCTATAAAGTCCATTCTTTCCACATATTTCTCTACTAGTTACTAGGATGTGGCACTTTAGTTACAAGGGTGATAGATTACCACCCGAGGGCACATTACAAGCAAACGATCACAGGTGAGGATGGTTACCTTTTTAATAGCCATTCAAACCCCTTTGTGTCAACTTGTGTGCATGTTATGCCAAAATCACCAGGGTATGTAAACTTTCGATCAGGGTCATTTGGGTAGTTTCTGTTGTGATTATGATTTTAAAAACCGTAAACACTTTTGATTGATAGAAAATGGCTTCAGCCAAACATTAAGGCCCCTTTCACACTTATACCACGATTTTGGACGGCAAAATCGTATGACATGTCATTCTCCATGATTTTGAATGACTACCATTCATACTGTCACGACTTTAAGTCGTGCCGACTTCAAAGTAGTTCCTGCACTACTTTTTTTTTTCTGAAGTCGGATTCCGTATCAACCGATCCGACTTTGGCATGCGACTTGTGCATGAAGGAGAACGCCACGCCAATAAAAAAAAAAAAAAAAAAAAAAAAAAAATGCATGGGTTCCCCCCTTCATGAGCATATACCGGGCCCATAGATCTAGTATGGATTTTAAGGGGACCCCCCACGCCGGAAAAACGGCGTGGGGTCCCCCCAAAATCCATACCAGACCCTTATCCGGGCACCAGGCCGGTCAGGAAAGGAGGTGGGGACGAGCGAGCGCCCCCCCCTCCTGAGCCGTACCAGGCCGCATGCCCTCAACATGGGGGGGTGGGTGCTTTGGGGCAGGGGGGCCCTGCGCCCCCGCACCCCAAAGCACCTTGCCCCCATGTTGAGGACAAGGGCCCCTTCTCGACAACCCTGGCCGTTGGTTGTGCGGGCGGGGGCTTATCGGAATCTGGGAGCCCCCTTTAATAAGGGGGCCCCCCACCCTATGTGAATGAGTATGGGGTACAACGTACCTCTACCCATTCACCTGGAATAAAAAGTAAAAAAAAAAAAAACCACGACCGGTTTTTAAAGTACTTTTATTAGGCAGCTTCGGGGGGTCTCTTCCGACTCTTCTCCCATTCTCCGCCCTCTCCGGTGCCTTCTGCCGGGCTCCTACGCTATCTTCTATCAGCTCTTTTGCTAGCGTTGGCCCGGTCTTCTGCGTCATCTTCTTCCCTCTGCTCTTTCGCCGATGTTGACTCGACGCTCTGTCCCGCTGTAATGCCGTGTGCACGGTGCGCAACGACTTATATAGGCATGGGGTGGGTGATCCCGCACCATAGGACGTCACAGTCCCATCATTCCACGGGGCTGTGACGTCCTATGGGGGGGGTCACCCGGTGACCCCGCCCCATGCTTATACAAGTCATTGCGCACCGTGCACATGGCATTACAGCGGGAGAGATCATCGTGGCAACATCGGGACAAGAAGAGGGAAGAAGACGACGTAAAAAAGCTGGAAGAAGATGGCGAAGGAGCCCGGCAGAAGACAGAAGGCACCGGAGAGCGGGAAAAGAGACCCCCCAAGTCGGAAAAAGACCCCCGGGAGCTGCCTAATTACTTTAAAAACCTGTCTAGTGTGTTGTTTTTTTGTGTACACTTTTTATTCCAGGTGAATGGGTAGGGGTACGATGTACCCCATACTCTTTCACATAGGGTGGGGGGCTGGCATCTGGGGGCTCCCAGATTGCGATAAGACCCTCGCCCGCACACCCCTGACAAGCAACGGCCAGGGAAGTCGGGAAGGAGCCCTTGTCCTCATCAACATGGGAGCAAGGTGCTGTGGGGGGGGGCCCCCGCCCCAAAGCACCCACCCCCATGTTGAGGGCATGCGGCTTGGTACGGCTCAGGAGGGGGGGTGCTCGCTCGTCCCCACCCCCTTTCTTGACCGGCCAGGCTGGGGCTCGGAAAAGGGTCTGGTAGGGATTGGGGGGACCCGCACGTCTTTTTTGGTGGGGATTCCCCTTAAAACCCTTCCCAGACCGATGGGCCCGATATGCCAATGAAGGGGGAACCCATGGCGTTTTTTCTCTCCAAAAAGTATTGCCGTGGAATTCACCCTAATTATTGGGGGATCAAAGGCACGTCCCTGCTCATTGAAATCGTGGGGCAAAGTCGGATCCACAGGTTGCAGCCTTATATAATTTATAAATCTGTATTATGTCATATTATACATAGGTACATATATATATTTTCTATATATTTTCCTTTTATGTATTATAATCTATGTCTCTCCATTGAAATTTAGAAGCTCCTGAAGAAGCGATCCTATCAAAATCGCAAAACATGTTGAGCATCTTTTAAATTTCTTCAGGAACCCGGTGGACACCTACCTGGGCAACACCTAACAAGTCCAGTGTGGGCAGCACAGCAGTCTCACCCTTGCATTCAGCGACACATAGATTTGAGTGTTCCCCTGTGGTCGTGACCCACGGGTTACCATTTTTTTGTTTTTTATTTAAATCAATTGTGTTTCACATTCATGTATTTTATATGATATTATTAAAAACCATATATTTTTCTATAGTAGTGCCTATAAAGTCCATTCTTTCCACATATTTCTCTACTGCTTGTAATGTGCGCGTGTAAATATATATATATATATATATATATATATATATATATATATATATATATATATATAATAAATGAGTTTCTGGACTCCTGACAGACCCTTACATCCTTCATCCAGTGCTGCACTGATGTTTCTGTATTCTAAGTCATGGGGAAAGCAAAAGAATTGTCAAAAAGGATCTGCAGGAAGAGGTAGTTGAACTGTATAAAACAGGAAAGGGATATAAAAAGATAACCAACGAATTGAGAATGCCAATCAGCAGTGTTCAAACTCTAATCAAGAAGTGGAAAATTAGGGGGTTCTGTTGAAACCAAACCACGGTCAGGTAGACCAACTAAAATTTCAGCCACAACTGCCAGGACAATTGTTTGGGATGCAAAGAAAAACCCACAAATAACTTCAGGTGAAATACAGGACTCTCTGAACACACAGTAGTGTGGCTGTTTCAAGATGCACAATAAGGAGCCACTTGAACAAAGATGGGCTGCATAGTCAATTTGCCAGAAGAAAGTCATTACTACGCAAATGCCAAAGTATCCCACTTACAATACGCCAAAAAGCACAGAGACGAGCCTCAAACCTTCTGGCACAAAGTCATTTGGAGTAATGAAACCAAAATTTAGCTTTTTGGCCACAACCATAAAATGCTTCATTTGGAGAGGAGTCAACAAGGCCTATGAGGAAAGGTACACCATTCCTACTGTGAAACATGAAGGTGGATCGCTGATGTTTTGAGGATGTGTGAGCTACAAAAAAGGCACAGGAAATTTGGTCAAAATTGATGGCAAGATGGATGCAGTATGTTATCAAAAAAATACTGGAGTAACATTTGTCTTCATCAGCCAGGAAGCTGCGCATGGGACGTACCTGGACATTCCAACATGTCAATGATCCAAAGAACGCCAAGTCGACCTGTCATTGGCTACAGCAGAATAAAGTGAAGGTTCTGGAGTGGCCATCTCAATCTCCTGACCTAAATATCATTGAGCCACTCTGGGGAGATCTCAAACGTGCAGTTCATGCAAGACAGCCCAAGAATTTACAGGAACTGAAGGCTTTTTGCCAAGAGGAATGGGCAGCTTTCCCATCTGAGAAGATAAAGAGCCTCATCCACAAATACGACAAAAGATGTCAAGCGGTCATTGGATGTTAAAGGGGGGGCAATACACGGTATTAAGAACTGGTGTATGTAAACTTTTGATCAGAGTCATTTGGATAGTTTCTGTTGTCATTATGATTTAAAAAGAGTAAAACAGTTGATTGATAATAAATGGCTTCAGCCAAACACTAACCATGAGTGAAAGATAAGTTTGTGTTATTCATATTATCTGAAAATGACCAAGAAATCATCAATTCTGCCAGGGTATGTAAAAACTTATAAGCACAACTACTTTTATTTCACAAAACCTGTTTCTACAATGTAAATGGATATTCCTATAGAGAAAGTACAATAAAGTTTAGCCATCACCTTATGTAAACTGCACATATAATAACCGGTCAATAAAGACAAATAATCCTGAAATCTTTATTAAAAAACTTTCATTATTTATATAAATGCACACAATTTTATGTAATCATTTGTGCTACAAGAAAGAGAAACTTAAATTTGGTAATAATAATGCTTAACTGGATTACACAAATTATTATAGCCTGCACTAGTGTTTATCAAAAATGTAATACATACCAACATTTTCCTTTGGTTTTTATATATATATATATATATATATATATATATATATATATATATATATATATATATATATATATATATAATATCACTCAGTATAATTTACAAAGCAAAGAAAAAACATGCACATCTACATTAATATACAAGAGAGCATTTGCATGCATAAAATAAATATACTTACAAAACAACTTGATATGCATTTGTGTACTTAACACAGCCTATAAAAAGGTAAAATTTTACTAAAACATATACAGTTTATTGTGATAACGATAATATAGTTTATTTCATTATGCAGTAGGCCTCCCGCAAAGAAAGGTGACCTTTTAAAATCTAACCAATGATAATTTATTTTCAAAAAGCAGACGCGTGCTGAACATTTTTTGTACGACGCAATAAGGATAGAATATATATAAAATAAGTTGTGAATGACATGATAACATCCAACTGTAGTATAGAATGTGTAAGGCAAGTAATCGGTAATGAAAAATCTGTTCTGACTTCTCTTACAATATATTCAACTCTTCTACAGAAAGCTGTACATACAGCCAAAAGTTCTCACACAATGGTCTTACACAATGTCGGTATAGAATTTCACTGCATTATTCCACTCGCAGAATGCTGTGGTTTTTTTTTTTGTGCAAGCACCTTTCTTAGTGAGAAATTCCCTTTAATACAATTTTCTAATTGAAAGAAAAATATGTATGCGTAAACCAATACAACTAAAGCATATTTATTTTTTAAAGCCATTTAAAAGAGCATCGTGGTACAAAGTACTGCAACTTTAATCACATTAAAATTGACAATGGCTCTACAGAAGATCCATTTTCAAAGTTGTTTCGAAGTACTGCACTTTGTCACCTTCCTTATAAACCGAAATAAAATATTATTTTAGACACGTGGGATTTAAATTTAGCATTCAGAGACTGATGACACTTGTAATCTGTCTTACAAGATTGTACAATGTTTTTTTTTTTTTTCTGAAAAGTGGCAGGGCATGAGACATATTTGGCATTTGACCTTCATCACCTGTTTACATTTGATCCCAGCACCCTGTAGTTCTCCCAGACCCACAAAAATATACAGCAAACAAAAGTAAACCACTGCCTCCCCTGGAGATCAAATCAGTGTGTAAACCAGCTTCACAGTTTTATAAACGCAAGTAAAACCTATTCTTCACCCATCCTTTACTTATAACCAAGTTAACATCCTATTTAAGCGGCCAAAGATGGATTGAATCTCGGTTCAGCAGGGACCGGCCAAGATATGATCCATCTATGGGCAGGCTGATTGTACTAAAGTCGATCCATTGATTGCATGTAAAAAAATCTTGATAAGCTGGTTGTTCTAAAGTCAATCAATGCCGGTGGATATAGCAGCCAGCAATGATCACTGTGTTGTACACAATAGCACTGCATGAGGAATCCCCCCATCAACACTGACTGGGTAAATGAAGCAATTTTCTCTCCTTCCACTCGACGTGGGAGGAAATAAAATTATATAATCCATGGCAGTGATGGCAAACCTTGGCACCCCAGATGTGTTGGAACTAAATTTCCCATGATACTGATGTACTTGCAGTGTAGATGAACATCATGGGAAATGTAGTTCCAAAACATCTGGAGTGCCAAGGTTTGCCATCACTGATCTATGGCTTCTTACTTATGTATGCAATTAACATCTCAACAGAGCAGATCAGTAATAATGTTAAATCGGAACTACCGTATCTATAAATCTTGTCCGTTTAAATATACAATTCTGATACTGTTGCTTAACAGTGACCTGAAATGTTTAAAAAATAATAATGAAAACACCCTAGAAGTAATTATTGCGTTTATCATCTTGTTCAGAGGAGTACTTCGTGATACTCCAGAACAACACACTGGGGTTGATTTGATAAAGACAAATAGACTGCACATTTTAAGTGCAGTTGCTCTGCAGCTAGAGGGGGGTAAATGAGGGAAAGCTCTCCTGACATCCAATCATGTGCAAGCAAAAATGTTTTTCATTTTGCTTGCATGTTATTGGTTCTTTTTTTGCATAGTGTAGTTTCATCTCATTTACTAAGCTCTGGAGCAAATGTACAGTCTATTTGCCTTTAGTAATCAACGCACCATTTTCATTAAAGATGCTACAAAATAATAAAAAAGTGCCTAAAAACCATCACCTTACCCAAAAGTGCCCAACATGTTGTTTCCAAGTTCAAAGTGCTCACAATTTTTTTTTCTTATTGAAGGTGCTGGATTTAATCAGCGAGTGCTGCATTTAAAAGATTGTGCACACTGTCTCAAAAGAAGCAATGTATGCCCATATGCAAATATTTATACGCGGTCAATATAACCTAAAACTATTGTATACCTAAAACTATTGTATACCAGCCAAGACATAACTGCAACAAGATGGCTACTATGATTGTCTGAGCAAATAATTTGATTAGAACAGGTGGCAAGCAACGTTTGACTTATTTTTAACATCTCCTTCATAATTGTTCCTTACAACCAGTACTCGGCTTAAAAGTAGACAGTCGGAAATGCATTTTGGCGGACTAAAACAAAAGCATGCCAAAACCATGGTTTATAGGTTTTCAGCATACCACATTACAACAGAATACCGTATGTCATGAATGGTGTTGCTGACTTGTCCAAATTCAAGGCTCATCTAAAACTAAAGCAAAAACATATTGCAGCTTTCCAATACCCAGATGTGGTAGCTGTATTTGTTTTCTTTTTTTCTGGTTGTGAGCATTTACAAAAAACACCTGCTGATCTTGCAAGAAATGTATGACGCCTTGTCAGTTTCGAACAGTTGATAAGACAGCACAAACCTCATCCAACTACTAATCCATCAGTCCACCCACCATGTAATGAAGCTCAACAAAAGGCAAACATATGTGAAGACCTTCCAGCCTGCATGAAAAATCTTGGCTTCCTCCATAGATACAATAGAAAAATGGGTGTAGACACTACAAAAAGATCACAAGATAAAAATAAAGGAAAAAGCATGACAACGTAACATTAGAGCAGTCGCTACATCTAAAAGACTAGTAGGCTGCAATATTTTTGTTTTAGGGTTTAGATAAACTATAAGTACATTTAAACAAAATGCAATAATGGCAACAGATATGAAAAAACAGAATTAAAAAAACATACAAAAACAAAACCTGGTAATATCCAAGTGTTTAACTCCAGCTAACATTTTAAGTTGACCTATTGGATGAATAGGGGATCATGTTATTACTGATGCCCTTCTTGGAGATTTCCCCTTCACCTTTTATCCCAAATCACTATACTTACTGGTATCCCTACTGAAGATATTCCCATTTGCCTTTCATTTGACCAAAAATTTGGTCACTAGGACATTATGCGAGTGTGAATCTACCCTATGGGGACAGAGATAAAGAGTCAGTAAGTCCGAAAAATAAATCAGTTTTAGGACAGATGCAAGTGGGTTGAAGTGACACTAACCAATATTCTCCAGATATAATCCATACACATTCACTACTAAGGACCCTGTAATCAATTTTTTCATGAAATTGTTTTACTGTGTTTTTCGGCCACCTTGTAGCATCCTCTGTGAGCTCCCAAAACACTCCTTTTTCTCCTAACTTTGATCCGCCAGGAGAAGACCATGATTATCGTTGGCGGCTACAAAAAGCAAACTGGTACATTCAGCCTGCCCATTAACAATTTGAACCGTTTATGGCTGGCCGAAGAAGCCTACGCCCAACATGACTCACCAGGCTCGGCCTATAAAACAAACTCGTTTTGGGGGAACTGTCCCATTAAACTTCCAACTACTCGTCCAAATTTACATACTTGTCAACATAGAATTAAACGGCGATCAAGAAACTGGATTTGTCATATAATGATGATGGAGCCATGGTGTATTTCCACGTTTGCAGTCAAATTTGCGAAAATCCTATTATGTATGTTTGTGTTCCAATTCACACAGCATGCCAATTTTTTATTTTTTTTATTATTTATTAGCTTGTAGCTGTTTCTCAAGAGAAGACCTCAAGAGCCCATTCACACAGGGACGACTTTGGATCCGGCTTCAAGTCGCGTTGCATGAGAAAATCAATGTAAGTGAATGGAGCCGTCTTAATGCACAGTACTGCAGTCGCTCCGACTTCAAAAAAGGTTCCTGTACTACTTCAATCCGACTTCTAGGCGACTTGTACCCATTGATTTCAATGGAAGTCGCCTCAGAAGTCGGATCACAGTCTTAACAGAAGCAATTTTCCAGGAAGAGAACATACATTTCTCAGGCAAACCCCTCGCTCCCACAGAGCCGATTCTTGTTTGATTGGCCACTGGAAAGCCTCCTGTCCTGGAGGCGACTTCAGTCGTGTTGTAAGTCAAACGCAAGTCGTGTCCAAGTTGCCTCCCAAATTCGCGCTGGAAGTCGTGTTGCCCCTGTGTGAATGGGGTCTTAAGGCTGACAAGGGTTTCTGAATAATGTCAGCGTGAGCCTGTCTTAAGGACATGCAGTTTCCGGTCATTAAAGAGGAGGTCCAGCCCCCCCCCATGAAAAATTAAAAGTCAGCAGCTACAAACACTGCAGCTGCTGACTTAATATATGGACACCTACCTGTCCAGGGAGCCCACAATGTAGTCACTCCAGCCAATCTCCGGATCGGCTGTTGGGTGCAGCAGCCGCCGCCATGCCTAGTAAGGGAACTCGGAAGTGAAGCCTTTCGGCTTCACAGCCGGTCCCCCTACTGCGCATGCGCACTGCGCCAATTGGTCTGACGGTGAAGAAAGGAGGAGGAGGCCATGGCCCGGTTTCCCGGAAGTGGGGAACGGTACCTGGATAAGCGGAAGTTCCACTTTTAAGTGGAACACCGCTTTAACTTATAATACAAAAATGACTGGCTTCTAAACCTTCTGTAGTTTACAACTGACAATTAAGATCTGTCTGCACAGTACAAACAGGGTTAATTATGGCAAACAGCGGCTCAGCCCACTCAAACAAAAAAAGAGGACTAGTAGGATTTTACCATCCTGTAATTTTTAGAACAGAACAGTTAATAAATTCAAGCTGCAATTTTTAAATGTATTAAAGTTATGCTATGTGAATGAGAACCTGTACCAAATATAAATAAAGTATGCGTTATCCCAATTTGGCTGAAAAAGTGTAAACACAATTTTAAGTTAGTAAGGACATGCACTTTCCGCACTTACTGCTCTTTAACAGGAAATGTTTGAAGACAGTCACGCTAAAAACAACTACAACACAAAAATAAAAGGTACTCTAATTTATCTTTCCAAATGAGAGTGTAAAACATTTTAGTTTTTATCTAGCCCAAATAAAGAAGCATTTTCAATTAAAATATGGCTATTATTCAGGACTATTGGTGCTTCATATTAGCAAATAATGTATCGCACCACTACAAATTTACTCTGACTAGCGATCTGGAATACGGTTTTGGCCCTGACAACAAGCAACACAGAATGAGTGGGGGGGGGGGGGAAGGACAACCATTACATGTTCTTTGAAGTGCTAAACACTGACGCACATATAGCTAGAACATATCAACTTTGCAAAAATCAAATCTTAATTGGATACAAAAAAATAAATATATCTGAGCTAGCCAATACCATATAGGTCCATCACACAACACTGATCAGATGTGATTAAAGCAGGTCCTCACACTGGAAAATACAATTAACCAAGATCTAATGATCAAAAAAGTTTAAATCATATCAAATTTGAAATGGAATCAAAACAAAAACAAAAAAAATTTGTAAAATGTTATATTAGTTCCATCCAATATTCAAAAGTACGTTCAACTAAAAACCTACTGTGTCTATTACTAGTAAATGAAAGAATGCATTTCAATATAGACAAATGGATACAGGAAACTAAAAGACATGAATTACCGTATTTATCGGCGTATAACACACATTTTTTTTCTCCTTAAAATCAGGGGAGAATCGTGGGTGCGTGTTTTACGCCGATCTACCGCTGATTGTGAGCAAGCGGAGCCGAGATACACAAAGCCGAAGTACACTCGGCTCCTCTCGCAGTCACGCCCACCTCCACTGATTGCGAGCGCCACTGACATACAGAAAGCCGAGTGTACTTCGGCTAGTCTCGGTTCCTCTCGCAGTCCCGCCCCTGACTGTGAGCAGAGCTGAGTCTAGCCGAAGTACACTCGGCTTTCTGTATGTCAGCAGCGCTCGCAATCAGTGGAGGTGGGCGTGACTGCGAGAGGAGCCGAGTGTACTTCGGCTTTGTGTATCTCGGCTCCTCTCGCAATCCGTGGAGATGGGCGGGACTGTGAGCAGAGCCGAGTCTAGCCGAAGTACACTCGGCTCCCCTCACAGTAGGTGGAAATCGGCGCCAAATTTTAATCAGGCCAGGGCAAGGCTGCAAATGCACTGGGCAAGGCTGCAAAGGCACTGGGCAAGGCTGCAGATGGACACTGGGCAAGGCTGCAGATGGACACTGGGCAAGGCTGCAGATGGACACTGGGCAAGGCTGCAGATGGACACTGGGCAAGGCTGCAGATGGACAAGGCTGCAATGATGGACAAGGCTGCAGATGGACACCGATAAGGCTGCATTGATGGGCATTTAAATGCAAGTTTTTTTTTCCTTAAAAATTCCCTCCTAATAATTATACGCCGATAAATACGGTAACTTTGGCTTTATTCTGAAACAAACTATTTTAACTGCATAGATAAGAGGATATATCCATCAATCATTTTGATACAGAAAATGATGGTCCCACTAATATTAAATCAAACATAAACCTGTATGATGAATAAAAATTCATCAAGTGCATGAATATTAGATGGCAATTTTCTAAAATAGATTAGATTGGTTTATGCGAATTGAGGGCTTTGAGGCAATCACATTGTTCTCTCCATAGTACTGTCATACTTAAAGTGGATGTAAACCCACTCATCTTTTCTAAACTACTGCCATAGTAGTTATCTATAAGGATATATACATGCCTCCTGCATGTATCCTTATCTGTCAAATGTCTCCCCTCTGTTATAAGAACTGAAAAACTGCAGATTCTGTGGGTGGATCTGTTGTCTGGAGCTCGGTGGGTGAAGTTGTGATGTCAGTAGACTTCGCGCCCACCTCTGCACTCCCCTAGTCAACATGCATTTTCTCATGTGTATTCCTTCCACTGAACTTCTGCTATGATCACTAACATCGTCAAAATCCAGAAAAGTAACCACATGACTTCAGAAAAGGAGTGGGGGGTGGGAATTAAAAAATAATGCCCGTCTCAGGCTTAGTGCATGAGATATGTAAATAACCTGTCATTCACAGCAAGGGGGCAGAACAGACAAAAGTTTTCTCCTGTTGGTCCGTTTATCTTACTGAAAAAATAAGCTGGATTAACACAGATGACAGGAAATCTTATACACTACATTGTGACAGCAAAAAAAAAAAAAAAAACGGGTTTAGATCCATTTTAAAGCAGAGTTCCACCAATTTAAAAGCCAGCAGTTACAAAAAGTGTAGCTGCTGACTTTTAATAATCAGACACTCATCTGTCCCAGGATCCAGCGATGCGGGTGCAGGAAACATCACTCCTCCCCGAGGTGCCAGCATTCTAACTGGGCGCCCAGCTGTGGCTTCGCAGCCGGGTTCACACTGTGCATGCGCGAGCAGCGTTGCGAATGGCCAGGCAATCCTCTGGGACCTGTGACGTGTCCCAGAAGATTGCAGGGGAGGGAGGGGAAATTCCTCCCGGCACCACAGAGCCAGTGGGATCTGGGTGCCCGTAAAAACAGGTTACCTGCTCCTCCCCCAAAAAAATTACATGCCAAATGTGGCATGTCAGGGGGTCATCCGCATTTAAAGCGGAAGTTCAATTTTTGGGTGGAACTTCGCTTTAACACTGATAAGCATTTACATTATGTAATCATCTTTAAGCCATCAAAGTCAGGTCTTAGATGTATGTAGAAGAGTAGAAAAAAGGATCTGTCAGAAGTGATCTGTTGCTGAACCGCTGCATGTGGGTCTAGATCTGGCCTCCGCTGACCAGAGGCAGAACCTCTAAATTTTTCACTATCAATATATACAAACAGGTTTTTTCCACTGCATATACACTAATATTAAAAGGGGAATACCGTTTACCTGTGCTAACGTAAAATTCAAATGTTCGATATGAACTTTACAATTACACAAATGGGATATAATTTTAATCAGCAGATATTGCTGATTATATTTGTGGTATATACACCGGAGTGCGCAAATTATGTAAACGTTGCATTTGGGAATTTTTTTTTTTTTTAAATACAATTTTTTCCCAATAAACATTAATATATGTATCCAAAGTTGCTACAATTAAAGGACTGTCTCAACCCTCCCCCAAAAAACTATATGTTTAATGCATAAGAGTAGACTACAAATGCTAAAAAGTATAATTTGTAGAACAATGACTTGCCAAATCAAAAAAGTTCCTGGGATTCAAGAGGATTTAGGGAGAAAAAAAAACTTGGGGACTTAATCATGCCACCTTACTTTCCTTATTAACCGCTTAAGGACCGCCTAACGACGATATACTTCGGCAGAATGGCACAGCTGGGCATAAGCACGTGTATATATACATGTCCCCTTTAAGATGCCCAGCCGTGGGTCGAGCTTGCGACCCGGTCCTGAGCTCCGTGACCGCGAGACCCGATCGCCGCCGGTGTCCTGCGGGTCAACGAGAGGTAAGTGTAAACAAACCTTTCCCTGTTCATCCTAGTGAGAGTGTCACTGATCGTCTATTCCCTGTCATAGGGAACGACGATTAGTGACGTCACACGGCAAGCCACGCCTCCAGACAGTAAGAACCACCCATTAGGTCACACTTAACCCCTTCAGCGGCCCCTACAGGGGCTACACTGTCGGTGTAATTTTCACAGTAATCCATGCATTTTTATATCACTGAACGCTGTAAAAATGACAATGGTCCCAAAATTGGCCGCCATAATGTCGCAGTCACAATAAAAAAAAAATCGCGGATCGCCACCATTACTAGTTAAAAAAAAAACAAAAAAACCATAAACTATTCCCTATTTTGTAGACGCTATAACTTTTGCGCAAACCAATCAATAAACGCTTATTGCGATTTTTTTTTTAAACAAAAATAAGTAGAAGAATACGTATCGGCCTAAACTGAGGGAAAAAATGTTTTTTTAAATATATTTTTTGGGGATATTATAGCAAAAAGTAAAAAATATTGCATTTTTTTCAAAATTGTCACTTTATTTTTGCTTGTAGTGCAAAAAATAAAAACCGCAGAGGTGATCAAATACCACCAAAAGAAAGCTCTATTTGTGGGGGGAAAAAAAAGGACATAAATTTTGTTTGGGAGCCACGTCGCACGACCACGCAATTGGCAGTTAAATCGACGCAGTGCCGAATTGCAAAAAGGGGCCTGGTCCTTTAGCAACAAAATGGTCCGGGGCTTAAGTGGTTATATGACCTCCAATCAGAATTATTTTACCAGCATACCTTTACCTATATAAACTACCCACTATGAATGCAAACCAGTTTCTGACGAGGAGTTTCTCTACCTGTACCACCCTTACCAGCTTCAACTAGCCTGGAAAATCAATAGTTTGCTAGATGTTTTTTTCTTGCAGCCAGAGTTTTGCAGTTATTTATACACGTTTTGTTAACTTACAATATAGGTCAGGGATATGCAATTAGCGGACCTCCAGCTGTTGCCAAACTACAAGTCCCATGAGGCATAGCGAGACTCTGACAGCAGCAAGCATGACACCCAGAGGCAGAGGCATGATGGGACTTGTAGTTTTGCAACAGCTGGAGGTCCGCTAATTGCATATCCATGATATAGGTGTTTGTGTTGACCTGTATTGCTAAAGCACAGGTTCACTTTAAAACAGTATGTATAATGTATATACACCCAAAATTTAAAATGAGGAAAATAGACAATTTATCCTGTTATGGAGGGCTCTGAAAACAATGTTTAACTTGGTAGCTATAATTTTCTGTATCCCTATAGAACACAAAATGCTCATGTTCAAATACGGCTTAATCATAAAGAAAAATAACCTGCTACCCCAAACACATACAATTTTTTTTTTTAAATGTGTATATATATATATATATATATATATATATATATATAAATAATTTATTAAATATTAGTTACCTGCTATCCATTGTGAGTATGCCACTTTAAGTCACAAAAAGTGGAATGTTTCAAGCTTTAATACCTGAAATGCTCTGTTGCAATACTTCTATTATTGTGAAGAAACAACAAAATTAAGTGTCAAGGTCTATATCTTTTTTTAGTTGTAAAACTTTTGTTAGTTGAGTTTTTAAGCAAATACAAAATATATGTGAGGTCCCTACTTTCTAGGAGGTACTGACCTGGCACATTAGCTAAATGTTATTTTCTTTTTGGGGCCAATTGTTGGACCATACAATGCAAAAAGCCAAGGCTAATCCAGTTATTTATTTAATACAATTCATATAACATTGTTAAATATTTTAAATGGGTTAAAAGCCAGTCAGCTAAGGACATCAGCTATGTGTAAGAAAAATATTTCCGTAAATTCATAGCCCTTGAATAAGCGAATTTTTTCTGCACGTGTTTAAAAATTGGGTAGAATTTTTATTGGTCCTTGGTTAAGGGAGCAGAACATGGAAAGGGCTTCTGCTGTCTTGTTTGTAAAGGTGCAAGTGCCAGGATTGTCCCCTTCATCCTCACTTCACTGCTAAAAAAGGCACGGATTCAAAACAAACATGCACAGTGCTGACTTTACTGACTGCCGCAGTGTCAACTCTCATTTCTATACTAACTGGTACTTTAGTAAAGTTAAAAAAAAAGCCTGACGACTGGAATGAGCTAGAAAATCTGTTAATTAGTGAGCTGAAGAATGGCAAAAAATACTGTACGGCAAGGTATTCAATTTTAATATATATAGTGCATTTTGAATATTTTTATACCATTTTCTTTACCTTAAACAGCTATTCAATTAAAAATAGCAATGCTAAAGCGGCTTCAGAACAAAAATAAAATAAATCAGACCATAGAAATTTAACATTTTGAAATTAAAGAGTTGAATTGGCAAATAGGAGTGGGGTAGTTATCAAGCCATTAAAGTATACTGCAGAGTTGTGTACCATCATAAAGAATGCATGACCAAAGTTGTAACAGTGTTTATGAAACTTGCTTCAGTTTACAGTCTATCTTGCGCAGCTTTCTCAAGGTAATACACATTGACTAAGTGGCGTTTCAGGTGCTTTGTATATTCCTCTGTTTTCTTGAATGTACGATCACAAAAAATGCAAACAAAACATTCAGCAGCAAGAGTTTTAGCAACAGGAGTCAATTCACATGAACGTTTTGAACCTAAAGTTTCTTGAGCATATTGTAAACCATTTAAGCCAGAGTCATCACTTCTTTCTGAAACATTATCACTTATATCACTACCTTCATGACTGTGGATTCCTTCATCTTCCTCAACATCCAAGGACGCACTACTAATGAGGTCACATGGATTATGCTCACTACATTCTGTATGCTGATCAACTGATGCATTTGACGGTGACTGAGGCAATTTTAAGTCATCTGATTTGCATTGGAGTGGGTGTTCCATCTGTGAATTGCTTTCTATTTCTTTTATAGGGCAACACTGAAACTCTTCAGGTACTGCTGCAGATTGATCTGCTTGGGAATCATAGTCTGAAGTTTGCACCTCTGGTAAGGATTTTGTTTTGGTGTCCTTTATTTCAGTGTTATGGGTCACTGGAGTGTTCTCTATCTGAGCAATTTCTCTTTCACTCGAACTATAGTCTCTTTCTAAGGGCAGTTCACTAGAAGTCTCTATTTTTTCATCAGTTGAAGTAAGAACATTTCCAAAGGAAACTGCGTCATTTACATTAGCCTCTGCGTCATTTACAATAGCCTCTGCGTCATTTACAATAGCCTCTGCGCCATTTACAATAGCCTCTGCGCCATTTACAATAGCCTCTGTGTCAGTACTATTTTCTACTTCCTGTTGACTGTTTTCCACTGGTTCTTTAGCATCGGACTGATCAACTACAATTTCAGCAGCAGATGAAGCTCCCAATGGTAGGTCAGGTGTGCTGGCCGAGTGCTGGTTCTGCAGGATATTCGCTTCTGCATCATAATCCACAGGTGTTTTCCTAGATTTGCTTTTTGCGGTATCAGTGCTTTCCAACATAGTTTTTTTTCTATTAAGAGGTTTCTGTTGGCTACTCTTATTCATAAATAACTTCTGCTTCTGGGACTTTCCAGCTCGGTTTCCTTTTTTAAGTACTTCACGCACTGGTTGGTTATTTTGACTCAATTTACTTTTCTTCATACTGGTATTTTGTGCATCATTGGTCTTCAGTGGCTTTTCAGGTACCGAGCTAAATTTTCTTTTTGCACGTTTGGCTTTTAAAGTATCAACACGTGTATCCTCAGTCTTATGTGAAGAGATCTTGCAACTACGTTTGGTAACCTGGACAATAGGAGCAGATTTACGGGTTTCACATTTCTCTTTATTCGGTTTTATTTTCCCATCAGTTTTCTTTTCTATTGACTCAGATCTTACTTGTGAATTTTCTTTTTCTTCTTGCTTATTTACACTAAACTCCGAAACTGGCACTTCTTTTTTTGTCCGCAGTTTCACTTTGGAAACATCCATTGTGATGTCAGTGCAACCAGAATGTCTGGACTTGATGTGATACTGCAGGTTACACTTCTTAGATGCAGCATAATCACAAACAGGACACAAGAACTGACGTGGGTTGACGTGTAACTCCACATGCTTTTTGAAATTGCTGCGGTCTGCTGTCTTGTAGTTACAGTGTGGGCATGTTAACGGTTTTGGCCCATTATGGAGCTGCCTGGCATGCCGTGTCACTTCATGTTGATTTGACGCTACATAATTACACTGCTCACATTTGAATGGCTTTTCACCTAAACAACACAATAAAATATTATTACAATGCAGCAAGGATTGGAAACTTAAATCACCACACTATTACAAACAGAAAAAAACATGCAGTTCTGTAAGAATATTAAAATCCATACCCAGCTGCTCCTGTGAAGGCATTAAAAAACAAACAAAAAAAAACACACATATTGGTAAAACAATGCGCATTTGAGGAAAGATTCACACAAAATCTTGGTAAAAAGATCAAATCTGTTTGTTAATACAGTATAGTTATTTGAAAAAATAGGATTTTTTGTACTCACCGTAAAATCCTTTTCTCTGACATCCATGGACTGACACGGTGTCTCTTTACACTTTACACGTGGGTTATGTCCCTGCTTGCAGGAGAAGACCTAGGCAGAATGTGAAATGTTATACATACATTCCAAAAGCCAGAGCTGAACAGCCCCACCCAGGGGGCGGTCCCTCCGTACATAACCCTCCCACTTCAGTCAGCAGACTTCAGTTCGTAACAAAGCAGTACAAACTTAAAAGGAAGGGTGGGTGCCGTGTCAGTCCATGGATGTCAGAGAAAAGGATTTTACGGTGAGTACAAAAAATCCTATTTTCTCTTACCATCCATGGACTGACACGGTGTCTCTTTACACTTTACACGTGGGATGTCCCAAAGCAGTGTCAAGAGGGATGGGAGCAGTATAAATGGAAAAACCAAAACTTCACTCCAATAAGGCAGAGCTCCTCAACGGAGGAGTCACAACTTTAAACAGCGGCCTGCAGCACCCTGCGGCCGAAGGAAGCATCCGAAGATGCAGCCACATTAACCTTATAAAAACTTAAAGGGCATGAACAGACGACCAGGTCGCCGCCTTGCACACTTGTGCAACTGACGCTTGATGTCGGGAAACCCAGGAAGCACCAATTGTCCTGGTGGAATGCGCCGTAACCGGAAAGGGAAGCGCCCGCCCTTTGAGAGCATAGGCTTGAATGACGGTTTGTCTGATTCCCCTAAAAATGATGGCAGACGAAACCGCTTGGCCCTGTTATGGACCAGAGACAGTCACAAATAGTGAGTCGGACTTCCGAATAGAAGCAGTAGCAGACAGGTACACCCGTAAGGCTCGTACCACCTCCAATATGTGCAGCGCAAACTCTCTGGGATGCGATGGGTGAGGACACAAGGACAGGAGGGTAATGTCCTCATGTAGGTGAAAGGTCGACACCACCTTTGGCAAAAAAGGAAGGTCGCGGATGCAACACCGCCTTATCCTTATGGATGACTAAACATGGCGACTTGCAGGACAAAGCCGCCAACTCAGACACTCGTCAAACAGAAGTGATTGCCACTAAAAAGGCCACCTTCTGAGACAAGACAAGAAGGGAATATCCCGGATATTCCCAAAAGGAGGTTCCTGGAGGACCGAGAGCACCAAATTCAGATCCCACGGTGGGAGAGGAGGCTTGACAGGAGGGAGCACATGGCGAACCCAACACAAGGTGCTAACCAAGAAAATGACCCGCTAGAGGTCGCTGAAAGAAGACGGCCAAGGCCGAAATCTGATCCTTGATGGTACTCAAAGCAAGCTTTTGGGTCACTCCACACTGCAGAGGACGCAGGATTCTGGGGACGGAATACGTCCAAGGACGCCAGTCCAGCGCTTCGCACATGGCGATATAAGCTTTCCAGGTACGGTGATAGCTCTGCCTGGAGGAAGACTTCCGTGTCCTTAACATGGTCAAAATGACCGAGTCCGAGAGACCTTGGTCCCTCAACACCTGGCTTTTAACAGCCCTGCCGTTAAAGCCAGAGACTGTAAGCCGGATGAAGCATAGGACCTTGAGACTGAAGGTCCTCCCCCATCGGCAACCGCCAGGGAACGTCCGCGACGAGACGTACCAGATCAGCGTACCAGTGATGCTGCGGCCAATCCGGAACAATTAGGATCGCCGTAGTTTATATCAGGCGATAAGGACCCTATGGGGCCACCAACGCATCCGAGGCATCGCCCAAGGATCCCTGGATCTGGCCACAACCTCGACCCTTGCGATTGAGTCGAAAGGCCAGCAGGTCCACATCCGGCGTGCCCCACCGTCGGTAAAGGAGTTGAAATATGCAAGGAACACTCTTCTTGGTCCGGTGTCTGGCGATTGGCGACACAGATAGTCCGCCTGCCCATTGTCTATGCCCAGAATGTAAAATGGCCTACAGAGCCGGCACGTTTCTTCCGGCCCACTTCAGGATACGGACTACCTCGGAAGCCGCAGCTGAGCTCCGAGTTCCCCCTTGATGGTTTACATACGCCACCGCCGTGGCGGTGTCCGACTGGCTCCTGATGGAGCGACCCCGTACTCTCTCTGACCTGAGGAGAGACACAGTCTGATGGCCCGTATTACCAGAACAGTGATTGGTAAACGGGCTCGTCCGGAGTCCAAGGAATGAGCCGACAGGACTCCCCAGACTTCACCCCAGCCCGTCAGGCTGGTGTCCGTCGTGAGTACAATCAAGTGGATGGGAGGGGAACGCCTTTCGGGACCGAAGAGCCGAGGATCTCAACCACCATGTCAGGGGCGCCCTGACCAGGTGAATCACCTGGATCTGAAGATCCAAGGACAACGGGGATTTGTCCCAGGTGGACAAGATCTCCTTCTGCAATGCCCTGGTGTGTGATTGGGCATACGGAACGGCCGCGAAGGAGGCCACCACGAGTCTCTGGACTCTCATGCAAAAAACGGATTGACAACCATTTTTGGGATGTCAGCATTCAGGGCCTTGAGGTCCAGGACAGGTCGAACCACGTCCTACCTTTGGGACGACAAACAGATTCGAGTAGAATCCCTGAAAACTCTCCTGTGACGGAACCGGCACAATCACTCCGGACCTGATCAAATCCTGTACACCCCCCAGAGGGCTGCCCGACAGGTAGGAAGGAGAGGAAGATTTGAGAGAAAGAATCTGTCTGGGGGCCAGGATCGGAATACTATCCTGTATCCTGAGGTGACCTCCTCGCACACCCACCAGTCGGAGATTCGGGAGGACCACCGATTCGTGACCTGCGAAGTCGTCCCCCCACCCCAGAGTCGGGCGGAGGCAAGACTTCACGCGGAGGCGGGCTCGGGAGCCGCTTGTTTGGCTTACGCACCCAGGGGCGCTTGTGCCCACCAGCCGCACTCCGTCAGTCTGGGAGGACCTACCTGTGTACCCGACTGACGAAAAAAACCCTTGTTTGCTGGAAAGGAAAAGGCCCTGTTTGCGGCGGGCCCCCTTACCCTTGCCAGTCTAAGGAAGAAGAGTGCTTTTACCTCCCATGACATCCTTGACGATGACATCCAGAGCAGCACCGAAAAGTCTACCACCTATAAAAAGGTAGATCTGTCAGGAGCTTCTTAGAGGCTAGGTCAGCAGACCAGCATTTCAACCAGATAAGACGACGCCATACCACCGTCGGGACAGAGGCCCTGGATGTTAAAGGGCCCGCGTCCAACGTGGTGTCGCACACATAAACCAGGCCCTGCCCAGTTGGTGGGCCAGAGTAACTGTGTCTGGAGGAAGATTATGCTCCTGTACAGCTAGGTGCAACATTTTTGCCCAACCTGTAAGTGTTTTAAAACACAAGGGTCGCCGCTACCACAGGCCGTAGGGCGGATCCCAACAAGGCAAACATGGCTATGCGCACCACTTCTGACCTCCTGTCAGTGGGGTCCTTAATGCAGGAGTCCCCTCCATCGGGAGAGTGGTGGCCTTGTTCAACAGGGCGACTGGAGGGTCGACCACTGGGGGAGAAGCCCACTTTTTAAGTAGGGCATCTTCAAAGGGGTATCTGATAGACAAACGCCGCGGGACCATAAAAAATTCTTCTGCGGCTTTTTCCAGACCTTATCAATGAGCTTGTCAAAGAAAGTACAATGGAAAAAACCCCTTTAGAAGGCCTGGCCTTAAAAGAACCAAAGGAGACAGTATCCGCCTGAGGTTCTGCATCCGCAGCATTTGAGCTTGAGAGTGTCCCTCACCGCAGTCATGAGCACACTAACAAGCGCCCTGTCATTTACTGACTCAGAACTGGAGTTTCCCTCATAAGGAATGTCCTGTTCAAAACCATCCATACATCCAGAACTAGGGTCCTGAGCGATAGTGGCTAGGCCCATATCTGAATCAGCGCACTGCCCTCGAGTAGATAAAGTGGGGAGAGGGCGCCTTTTTTGTACCTTGTGCTTGCACACAGCTCCCATCCTGGTCAGAAATTGATTCCAGGGCTGCCCACAACAGGTCCATAGGGACCGCAGGTGCTGAAGCACTGCCTGTTGCCACTGACATTTTTAGGGGAAGCTGGTGACACAGACTCCATATTGTCCCCCTCTGAGACTCTCTCAGATAAAAAGTCCACCCACAGGCTGTGCTGACTGAGGAGGGGGCGCCCAGGGGACTCACCAAACCGGACCAGGGACCGCTTAGTTCCGCTGTCTGTACCGCGCTGTGTCAGCGCTGGTGAGCTGTGAGGAGACTGTGAGGAGATTTGCGCTGCTACAGCAGCGCTAGAGGCCAAATTAGTGCTGAAAAGCGCGCAGGCTACAAGAAAATGGCCGCCGCACTTCACTGAGGTGATCCGCGGCAAGATGGCCGCCATGACGCAGTTAAAATGAAACAGCACACACGCACAGCGCCACTCGGCGCTCAGGCCCCCAAAAAAACCACACAAAAAAGCCCCAAAGCATACATTGCAGACCAGCATGAGCCCCCCAAGAACAGTGTGACCCCCAAGCACCCCACACAGCCAGCGCCAGTAATGGTGACAGAGAGCGACAATAAAATACAGGGGGAGACAGGGAAAATCCCCCACAGAGAAACACACAGCCTTTTGTACTCACCTGCAGGCAGGAGAGACTACTTACCCGTCCCCTGAGGGACACACTGGTGTTTCTGACAGGACTATCACAGTGCAGTACTGAGTAGCTGTCGGCCCGGTCCACCGCGAAAGATAAAGTCAGTCAGGAGCTGTTGAGTCTTGAGAGGACCGTGGGAGCATGAAAGCAAACCCGGCCACCCCTGGAGTCATGGGGCCTGTCGTGAACTGAGTCTCACGCACACAAGGCGAGGATCAGCACGCTCGATGGTCAGACAGGGAAGACTACGAGGATATCTTGTACCCAACCTGTTGCCCAGCCGACAGTTGATAGAAGATTCTCAAAAATAAAATAAAAAAGAATTCCAAAAAGGAATAAAATAGGTCAGGAGACTGGCTCCTGAGGGAGCCACATCTTCTCCTTCTGCTAGGCAGAAAAAAACTGAAGTCTGCTGACTGAAGTGGGAGGGTTATGTACGGAGGGACCGCCCCCTGGGTGGGGCTGTTCAGCTCTGGCTTTTGGAATGTATGTATAACATTTCACATTCTGCCTAGGTCTTCTCCTGCAAGCAGGGACATAACCCACGTGTAAAGTGTAAAGAGACACCGTGTCAGTCCATGGATGGTAAGAGAAACATACATGATACAGAAGCATATAATTTCTGAGTAGAGATAGGAGAACCAACTCAGAGTATAGGTCTGTCCCAGTTTGTGTCTACCTATATCAAGCCATTCTATGAAGTCCCAATTTCATTTATTTTCCTGAATGGTTTTGGATTTACCAGCCAACACGGCAGCATAAAACCCCCTGCTACAGGACTATACCCAGTATGACCTTCAGATACTAAAAGGCATTTCAAAGCAGGGGAACTAAGCTGCTAGAAATCAAAATGAGGTGTGCAGATGGCCGCACTTTTTATGATCCTCTTTATTATAAATAGACCATAAAATCCAAGGTAGAGATAGAGTTTATATAGTCTATTTACAATACAGATGATCGTTCAAGAGTACGGCCATCCGGACCGCCTCTTGATTTCTATGCAGCATGCGAGCTAGGTGACCACCTTGCTGGAAGGTGTGTGTGTGGGGTGCTGGTAGTGCGGGACCTACCAGGAGCAACAGTTTCCTATTGTTTGTTATACCGAACTAAGCTGCTGCATCCAGCTCCAGTGAAAGGTTTAAGGATGACACAATTATTAAAATAGTAAAAAGGGTGATAACATTTTAAATGAAGACTGCACCCTATAAAAGATGTCTTTCAATTTACTTTATTTAAAGTGGTTAAATAATCCTTGAATAGATTAAATACCAGAGATTTAAATATAGAATTTAGACCTAAATAGGAAAAAAACAAAAAACACAAACAAGCGGAGCTTTTCCGCTTTATCAAAACGCATACAAACAGAAAAACACAACACAAGGGTGGAAATCCGGCTGTCCTGGTAATAGACTTACCGGTAAGTCTAACTCCGATTTTCTAACGTCGTCTTCCGGGACAGCCCATGAGATGTTTAGAAAGAACTTACTAGGTTAGGGAGGGTCATAAAAAGCCCAAAGACCTTAAACACCCACGGGATTACCCATAACTATCATAGATATGGTGAACCCAGTCATCTTTTTCGATAAGAGAAAAACCAAGGTAGTGAACTTAGCTGCAGGGAAAAAAACAGGACGGAAAAAAAAAAAACAGCTCTAGTGAGGCCCTGGTAAACAAAGGACAGATGAATGTCCCTTAAAGCCTGTGTGGCCAAAGAGACATGTCAATTGAAGAACACTGTAGGTGAGAACTTAACAGCAAAGTGGAAAAAGACTAGCCCCAATAGACCCTACATGGAATGACTAGGTCTGAACTATGGTGGAGATATAAAAAACTAAGGATCGATCAATATTTTTTTGGTGCCGATACGATACCGATATTTTGGCTACCTCAGGCTGATGGACGATATTGTGTGGCGATATTTTGAAAATGTTTTATACTTTTATTTTATTTATTTTTTATCACTGTTATTGCTGTCCCAAGGAATGTAAACACCCCTTGGGACAGTAATAAGCAGTGACAGGTACTCTTTATGGAGGGATTGGGGGTCCATAAGACCCCAAACCTCTCCTCTGCACTTGAAAGTATTCAAAACGTCAAGATCTGCATTTTTGAATACTTAAGATTTTTTTAAACTGGCGTCTTTAAGATGTCAGTAATCTTGTAAGTGATGTCATGACATTGCTTCTGGGTTACTAGATCCGAGACCTCAACGAAGCATCGGCTTTGTTCGGGTCTTCGGCCAGACGGATGTCTCCTCCCGCTGCTTGTAATAACAGCCGAGTGGCTGCTGAGCCGCATCGGTTGTTATTACAATATAGCCGACCGTTCGCTCTAAAGAATGGTACTGGGGTGATGCCTCCAGCTGCATGCATCACCCAGGTAAAACCCCTTAAACCAATATTGGTAATATCCAGTACGTTTGTGCCCGATACCGATACTTCAAAAAAGTGAATATCGGCCTCACCCATAAACGGTCGATCGCTAATAAAAACACTCTGTATAGAACATAAGCACATCGGGATCTGCTACAAAAGCATACGTCTAGTGACTTTCCACCACCTATATCCTTATATATGAATGTGACACAGCTCAGTGCCTTGAGACATACATGATCATCCAGGGACCGATGTTAAATTCCTCCAAGTAGGAATAACCTACTATAAAAACAATAAAATTTGTTAAAATGACAACGATAATACCTTCGGCTACTGTGCACCTACTGCCACTGAAAAGACTAAGCAGTAGGGTGTTGGCCTAAAAATGTGAAGATAACAATACTTTAAGAATGTTAGGGGATGCCAAAAATCCAACAGCCCTCTCTCTGTGGGGGAAGTAAAAGGTGCAGCTCAAAAGATTAGAATATCAAAAAGTGAATTAATTTCAGTAATTCAATTCAAAGAGTCAAACTCTATGTGGATTCATCACACACACACACACACACACACACACACACACACACACACACACAGACAGATATATTTCAAGCATTTCTTGCTTTTAATTTTGAGGATTATGGCTTACAGCTAGTGAAAACCCAAAGTTCAGTATCTCAGAAAATTTGAATATTGTGAAAAAGTTCAATATTAGAGACTCGAGGTGTCACATTCTAATCAGCTAATTAACACAAAACACCTGTAAAAGGTTTCCTGTGGCTTTAAAAATGGTCTCTCAGTCTGGTTCAGTAGGTTACACAATCACGGGGAAGACTGCGGACTTGACAGTTGTTCAGAAGACAGTCATTGACACCCTCCACAAGGAGGGTAAGTCACAAAAGGTCATTGCTAAAGAAGCTGGCTGTTCACAGAGTGCTGTATCCAAGCATATTAATGGAAAATCGAGTGGAAGGAAAAAGTGCAGTAGAAAAAGGTGCACAAGCAACAGGGATAATCGCAGACTTCAGGAGAATTGTGAAGCAAATGCCATTCAAGATTTCACAAGGAATGGATTACGGCTGGTGTCAGTGCTTCAAGAGCCACCACACACACAGATGTATCCAAGACATGGGCTACAACGGTCGCATTCCTTGTGTCACCATAGACGTGGTCAGAAGAGTCTTATCTGGGCGAAGCAAAAAGGACTGGACTGCTGCCTCTTTCGGATGAAAGTAAATTTTGCATTATATTTGGAAATTAATGTCCTAGAGCCTGGAGGAAGAATGGAGAGGCACAGAATCCAAGTTGCATGAGGTCCACTGAGAAGTTTCCACAGTCTGTGATGATTTGGGGAGCCATGTCATCTGCTGGCGTTGGTCCACTGTGTTTTATTAAAAGGAGTTAAAAAAAAAAACAAAAAAAAAAACACACCCTTCTGCCTTTACCTTATTGCATTCTATGCATTAAAGTGGATGTAAACCATCACATATACCCAGTGACGTGAACAGCCTCAGATGATACACAGATGAAACAAATCTCCCTACATAAAAGTTTTACATGTATATCTGCTGTCTTCAGCTTTATGAACTTTTATGAACTTTCTAAATATAGATTGTGTTAGCAGATTTTCTCTTCCTGTTCAACACTGCAGTGAAGCCTGGGCATACAGGTCCAAGACAACCGATTGGAGGAGAGGCACACACCTAACATCCTCATAGGATCCGTTTGTTGAATAGTTCAGGGCTCTGCTAAATATATTTATAGCATCCTCCCCAACACAAGACTCAAGCCTCGTACACACGAACGAGTTTCTCGGCAAAAACCAGCAAGAAACTTGCTGGCAGAGATTTTTTGCCGAGAAACTCGTTCGTGTGTATGGTTTCTCGTCAAGAAAAGCGACAAGTATCTCGACGAGAAAAGAGAGATCCTGCTCTCTATTTTCTCGTCGAGATTCTCGTCGGCATGTTTCTCGACGAGAAAAGTGAGTGTGTGTACACTTACCTGTACTCCCGTAAGCCCGCGCATGTTCGAAATGAATTTGACGCATGCGCGGTAGCTTCCTAGGCATACGTAGGGTATACCAAGATGGCGGCGACGGCATCGAATGTGACGAGCGCATGCTCGTCGTAGTCGATGACGTCACCGCGTACGCTCCATTCAAAGAACCGTGGGTTCTTTGAATCGAGCGTGTGTACACTCGGCCGGGACAATTTTCTTGTCCAAGAATCTCGTCGAAAAAAACAACATGTTTTTTTCGACGAGAATCTCGGCCGTGTGTACGAGGCCTCAGGCTGCTTTTATCTCAGTTGACGGAGAACTTGTCAGAAGTTATCAGGCTGATAACAGAAGAACAGAGCTGGAGACAGCTACGGGACATAGTGCTTTGAAGAGAGAGATAAGAAAACACTACAGATATACGTGTCCAGCTCAAATTTCACGAAATCGTGTTTACATCCACTTTAAGATAAAAACCTTCTGTGTGTAGCAACCTCCCCAGCACCCCCTAATTACTTACCTGAGCCCCATCTCTCTCCAGCGAGTGTCTTAGCCGTCTGGGACCCTCCTCCTAATTTGATGAGACATAGCAGCGGCGCCAATGGCTCCTGCGGCTGTCAAAGTCAGTTAGCCAATCAGGGCAGAGAGGGGGCAGGGCCGGGGATCCGTGTCTGAATGGACACAGGGAGCTGTGACTCAGCTCGGGTGCCCCCATGGCAAGCTGCTTGCTGTGGGGGCACATAACAGGAGGGAGGGGCCAGGAGCACCAAAGAGGGATCCGATAAGAGGAGGATCCAGGCTGCTCTGTGCAAAACCAACTGCACAGAGGAGAGGAGTATAAAATGTTTGTTTTTTTAAACAAGACTTTACAATCACTTTAAGTCCAAAGTCAGTGCAGCCCTCTACCAGGAAATTCTAGAGCTCTTCATGCTTCCCTCTGCTGACCAGCTTTATGGAAATGCGGATTTCATTTTCCAGCAAGACTTGGCACCTCCACACTGCCAAAAGTACCAATACCTGGTTTAATGATCATAGTATCACTGTGCTCAATTGGCCAGCAAACTCGCCTGATCTAAACCCCATAGAGAATCTATGAGGCATTGTCAAGAGGAAGATGAGTCACCAAACCCAACAATGCAGATGAGCTGAAGGCCGCTATCAAAGCAACCTGGGCTTCCATAACACCCCAACAGTTCCGCAGGCTGATCACCTCCATGCCACGTCGCATTGATGCAGGAATTCAAGCAATAGGCGCCCCGATCAAATATTGAGTGCATAATATACTGTACATGGACATACTTTTCAGTAAGCCAACATTTGTGTAATAAAAATCTTTTTTTTTTTTTTAAATTGGTCCAATTTTCTGAGATACTGAATTTTGGTTTTTCACTAGCTGTAAGCCATAATCAAAATTATAAGAAAAATGCTTGAAATATATCACACTGTGTGTAATGAATTTATGGTGCCTTGAAAAAGTATTCATACCCCTTGAAATTTTCCACATTTTGTCACGTTACAACCAAAAAAATAGGATTTTTATAACAGCTTACCTGTAAAATCCTTTTCTTGGAGTACACCACGGGACACAGAGCTAGTCATTACATAATGGGTTAAGGGTCACCAGCGGTGATTGGACACTGGCACAACCAATGGAAGACAGTTCCCCTCCATATAACCCCTCCCATCAGGGAAGTACCTCAGTTTTGTAGCAAAGCAGTAAGGTTCCCATAAGAAGGGGGGGACCTCTGTGTCCCGTGGTGTACTCCAAGAAAAGGATTTTACAGGTAAGCTGTTATAAAAATCCTATTTTCTTTATCGTACACCACGGGACACAGAGCTAGTCATTACATAATGGGACGTCCCAGAGCAATGCTCATATGAAGGGGGGGAGACACAGATCAAAACAGGCCGCTTGCGGACCAGAAGCCCTATACTGCTGCCTGCAGCACACTTCGCCCAAAGGCGGAATCCTCATGTCCTTTCACATCTATTTGATAGAATTTGGAAAATGTATGGACTGAAGACCAAGTTGCAGCTTTACAGATCTGAGCCATCGAAGCCTGGTGGTGCACTGCCCATGAAGCACCTATCGCCCTGGTAGAGTGCGCCTTAACAGGAAAAGGAGGAGTCCTGTTCTTTAAACCATAAGCTTGAATAATTACTTGTCTAATCCACCTGGAAATGGTGGATTTTGATACCGCTTGGCCCTTCTTGGGCCCATCTGGTAAAATAAACAAAACATCTGTTTTACGTATCTGAGCGGTTGCTTGCAGATACACCTTTACCGCTCTCACTAGATCTAGAGAGTGTAATAATTTTTCCCCCGCCGTCCGCGGGTTTGGAAAAAAGGAAGGCAGAACAATGTCTTGATTCAAGTGAAAAGCCGACACCACCTTAGGTAGAAAAGCCGGATGGGGTCGTAGTACGATTTTGTCCTTGTGACAAATTAGATAAGGCTCTTTACAAGAAAGAGCTGCTAGCTCTGATACTCTCCTAGCAGAAGCTATAGCAATCAGAAAGGCCAACTTCCTACTCAATATAATTAAAGGAATATGGCGAATAGGTTCAAAAGGTTGCTTTTGCAACACTGACAATACCAAATTCAAATCCCATGGACACAAGGGAGTCCTAACTGGAGGATTTATCCTCAGTACCCCCTTAATGAATGTCCGAACTAGGGAGTGAGATGCCAATGGTCTCTGAAAGAAGACTGATAGAGCCGATATTTGCCCTTTGATGGTGCTAAGGGCTAAATTCATATCCACTCCTAACTGGCAAAAAGCAAGAATCCTACTTATTTCATACTTCTGAGGATTCCAACATCTGGATTCACACCAGGAAACATATGCTCTCCAGACTGTATGATAGATGAGTCTGGAGGCTGGCTTTCTAGCATTAATGAGCGTAGAAAGAGCCGGACCAGAGACCCCTCTCTTTTTTAAAAATGTGGGTCTCAGCAGCCAGGCCGTCAACTTTAGCCTTTGTAAGGAAGGGTGGAATACTGGACCCTGTGACAGCAGGTCGTGTCGAAGTGGAAACTTCCAGGGCCTTCCTATCGCCATTTTTACAATCTCGGCGTACCAAGGCCTCCTGGGCCAGTTTGGGGCCACTAGGATTACTGGTATTCCCTCCTCCTTGATCCTGCGAAGCAGTCTTTGTAGAAGAGGGATCGGAGGGAATGCATAGATCAGTGAGAACTGATTCCATGGAGTTATTAGAGCGTCTGTATTATTAGAGCGTCTGTCCCGTAGGCTAGAGGATCTCTCGTTCTGGACACAAAGTTGTCCAATTTCTTGTTGAACCTGGCAGCTAGCAGGTCTACATCTGGGTTTCCCCATCTCAGACATATGGCCTGAAAGATCTCGGGGTGAAGAGACCACTCTCCTGGTAGCAGCTGCTGACGACTCAGGTAGTCTGCTTGCCAATTTTCTATCCCTGGAATGAAGATTGCAGAAAGGCAAGGTACATGCTCTTCTGCCCATGCCAGGATCCAGTTCACCTCTCTTTGGGCTGCCCGACTGCGGGTGCCTCCTTGGTGATTGATGTAAGCTACTGCAGTAACATTGTCGGATTGAACCCGAACTGGGTAGCCCTGTAACCTGTATGTCCAGGTTTTGAGGGCTAGATATACCGCCCGGATCTCTAGCACATTGATGGGCAGGATCCCCTGAGTCTTGGCCCAGGTTCCCTGGGTAGAAGCCTCCTCGAATACTGCACCCCAGCCCGATAGGCTGGCATCCCTAGATACCACCTTCCAGGCCACTGGGAGGAAGGACTTTCCCTTCCGTAAATTCCTGGCTTCTAGCCACCAATCGAAGCTGTGGCGTACTTGTGAGGACAGGCGCATGGGTATATCCAGAGCTTGGCTCTTCCTGTTCCAGGAAGCTAAAATATTGCCTTGAAGTAGTCTCGAATGAAACTGGGCGTAAGGGACCGCCTCGAAGGAGGCTACCATCTTTCCCAATAGTCTCATGCAAAGGCGAATAGACGGCCTCTTGTTTGCTTTGACCTTGTGGATCAGGTCTTTCAGAGACTGTATCTTCGGTTCTGGCAGGTATACCCCGTTTTGGGCTGTATCTATGATCATGCCCAGGTACACTATCCTTCTTTGGGCCTGGAGAGAGGATTTTTGTAAATTTATAATCCATCCTAAATGCTCCAGGTATCCTACTGTAGTGTGTACAGCGTGACCCAATCCCTCCTTTGACTGATCTATTACTAGTAGATCGTCCAGATAGGCTGTTACCGCAATGCCCTGTGTTCTTAGGTTTGCTACCAGAGGAGCTAGCACCTTTGTGAATACTATGGGCGCGGTGGCTACACCAAACGGCAGAGCCACAAATTGAAAGTGGCGATCTTCTACCGCAAACCTTAGGAATCTTTGATGAGCGGGGAGGATGGGTATGTGTAAATGTGCGTCCTTGATATCTATGGGCGCCATGAATTTTCCGCCCTTTAAAGTGGCGGCCACGGATCGGATCGTTTCCATTCGAAAATGGCGATCGTTCAGGAACCGATTTAGGGATTTTAGATCCAGGATGGGTCTGACAACTCCATTTGGCTTTGGAATCACAAAGAGGTTTGAGTAAAAACCAGAACCTCGCTCTTTTTGGGGTACGTCTGTAACTACCCCTTGAGCCATTAAGTGATTCAAACCTTTGAAGAAGGATTCTCTTTTTTGTGGATCCTTGGAGAGTCTTGAACCTCGGAATTGAGAAGGTGGGATCTCTCGAAATTCCAGTTTGTACCCTGAGGATATTGTGGATACTACCCAATTGTCCTGGATTTCTGACCACCAAGTCGCTCAGAACTGACAAAGCCTTCCTCCCACTCGGCCGAGCGGGGGCGCCCCTTCACTGAGAGGCTTTGGGGGCTTGCTTATTAGCTCTTGCACCCCACGGCTTCTTGTTCTTCTGAGCTTGCCCCTTGGCTTTTGTGGGCGGCTAAAACAGGCCGCCGCCTCTGGTTGGAGTCAGATTTCCCGGGAGCTGGGGAGAGAGAGCGTTTAAAACAAGATCTCTTGTTTTTCCTTCTCTCAGGTAAAAGTCGTTTTACCACTTGATATCTTCTGTATATATTTTTCTAAATCTTCCCCAAATAGGCGTTCGCCATGGAACGGGAACTTGCCAACAGCTTTTTGCATGGGGTTTCCGCTGACCAATGCTTAAGCCAAAGTACTCTGCGCATCTGTACCAGCTGGAGTGTAAGGCGTGATGCCTGTATGATAGAATCTCTCATGGCATCCACTGTGAAGCATAAGGCTTTAGGCAAATTTTCCCAATTTCTAGCCTGCTCTGAAGGCAGTTCCTTCAGCCCCTGCTTTACCTGTTGGCTGATGACCTGACACATACCGACTGCTGCTACTGCAGGTTGGGTAATTGAGCCGGCCAAAAGGAAGGAGGATTTCAACTTCCTCTCAGAAGGATCTTTTAAACCCTTGTACATTATCCACCGGACATGTCAGGTTTTTATTTACACAAGAAATAGCCGCAACTACCGCAGGCAGGCTCCATTTCTTTAAAAAATTTTCCCCCATAGGATAAAGAATGTTAAACCTTTTTGGAGGTGAGAAACGCTTATCTGGATGTTGCCAGTTTGCGTATATTAGATCCTCTAGTAACGGATGAACCGGGAAGGAGCATGCACCTTGCAGGGATCTTAATGACCCTAGGGAGGAGACAGGTAATTCCGTTACCTCCGCAGAGGTTAACTTAAATGCACTGCTATAGCATTGTACCTGTGACCTTAAAATCTGGCTCCTCATCCTCTGCTGATGTAGCCTCCTCCTCCTCATCCTCCTCCCTCAGGTACTTCTGAAGGGAGGTCCAATACTGTAAGAGACCTGCTTCGCTTATTGTCCCTTTTTAGAGGACTTAGCGATTAAGGTAGCAATTTTTTCCTCCAGATTATTTAGGGCAGCTGATAAAGTGTCCTCAGTGACATATACAGGCCCAGGCTTCACTGGGGAAGCCGCCATACCTGACAGAGGTAATGGCTCATCCTGAACAGGTGCATTTAGCAACACAGGAGAGAAAGGTACCGAGTCAGCACAGTTAGAGCCTCCTCTCAGGCGGTGGTGCTTTCTTATCTCTTTTTGTCCGTATTACTTCCCCTGGAAGGCTTACTGTTTAGACAAAATACAAGGTACCTAAATGCATATACTACCGTGTTCAGTTTAGCAAATACATTAAGTATGCAACTTTTAACACATAACTATGCATAACATGGATGTCTTCTAGGAAGTACCCAATCCAACCACATGGAGTCTTACGTCCCTGTATAGCTGCTGTGTTTCTCTGCCAGGAACAAGAGAACTAACGAGCTTGCTTGCTGCTGCAGTGCTCACACTGACAGTCTTTTAAATTTGGCGCCGTTTCTGTGCCTGCGCGCGCCACGTGCCCGCGCACGCCTTCGCCCCCCCCCCTCCGATAAAGCGCGCTCCCGCGCGCGCGCGGCCCTTAGCGCTATGGCGGTGGCCATAGTGAGAGAGGACTCTCATCAGCCCTTGTTCCCACTTACCTGCATCTGCAGGTGTCTGGTCGGCCACCGAAAGGAGGATCGGGGTGCCCCAGCAAGCTCAGCAGCGGAGGTGACGAGCAGTGTACTTCGCCGAAGCCGACACTGAACAGAGTGAGGTGAGTATATTCAGCTCTTTACTCCCCCCAGTGGTGGAAAAAAAGAAGACATCCATTTTTTGAAAAAGGTCCCAACCTAGTTATGGACCTTCTAATCTCACCTTATCCACGCCGCAGGTTTTTCTGCTGAAAGATTTCAGACAGATACCAAACTTCACCCTTCACGGTGGGCTATGTGTGCCAACCTTCAGGGATATGGGTTCCTATTTAAAGGATATCTCTCCCCTGGGCCTTGTACAAGACTCTTACCAGGACTTTATAGCGAAATAGCGAAAGTGCTGGATCTTAGAGCCCAGTCCTCCGAAGAGAGACATTACAGGCGACGCCTCATGGATGAGGCCCGGATCCCATCCAGATTCAGCTCATTTGTAGGCGTCTTGGATGGATCCGAAAGCATAGCTCTTTTACCCCCAGAGGGTCTCTTTGGTAGAGCTTTCCTTTAGCACCTCCTAACGCGTCCAACACCTTTCGACACTGGCGAAAAAACTGAGGTACTTCCCTGATGGGAGGGGTTATATGGAGGGGAACTGTCTTCCATTGGTTGTGCCAGTGTCCAATCACCGCTGGTGACCCTTAACCCATTATGTAATGACTAGCTCTGTGTCCCGTGGTGTACGATAAAGAAACATACATTTATTTTACTCAGATTTTATGTGATAGACCAAGTGGCACATAATTGTGAAGTGGAAGGAAAATTATAAATGGGTTTCATCATTTTTACAAAAAAATATCTGAAAAGTGTGGCGTGCATTTGTATTCAGCCCCATTTACTCTGATACCCCTAACTAAAATCTAGTGGAACCAATTGCCTTCAGAAGTCACCTTATTGGTAAATAGAGTCCACCTGTGTGTAATTTATTCTCAGTATAAATACAGCTGTTCTGTGATGTCCTCAGAGGTTTGTTAGAGAACCTTAGTGAACAAACCACATCATAAAAGGCCAAGGAACACACAAGGACAGGTCAGGGATAAAAGCTGTAGAGAAGTTTAAAGCAGATTAGGTTATAAAAAAAATATCCCAAGCTTTGAAAATCTCATGGAGCACTGTTCAATCAATCATCCGAAAATGAAGATTATGGGACAAATGCAAACCTACCAAGACATGGCCATCCACCTAAACAGAGGCCGGGCAAGCAGAGCATTAATCAGAGAAGCAGACAAAAGGCCCATTGGTAACTCTGGAGGCGCTGCAGAGATCCACAGTTCAGGTGGGAGAATCTGTCCACAGGACAACTATTAGTGGTGCACTCCACAAATCTGGCCTTTATGGAAGTGGCAAGAAGAAAGCCATTGTTGAAAGAAAGCATTAAAGTGGTTGTAAACCCTTAACCACTTTTACCTACAGGCAAGCCTACATTAAGGCTTACCTGTAGGTGCTCGAAATATTTCCTAAACCTCCACGGTTTAGGAGATATTTGCAAAAGAGACGGGCAAACCTTTAGAAACAGCGATCGGGCTGTGGCTGCCGGCTCCCACGCGCGGTGACGTCATTGTGGCTCTGGCCACTCATCTCACCGGAGCCGCGATACCCGGAAGGAAGAGGGTGAAAGAAGGACGCTTCGTGGAGGCGAGGAAATCGGGGACATCGCAGGCTTCGGTTTCAGGTAAGTGACACATAATGGGCTACTATGCGATGCCAAAATTGAACTTTTTGGCCTATAAGCAAAACGCTATGTGTGTCGGAAAACTAACACTGCGCATCACCCTGAACACACCGTGAAACATGGTGGTGGCAGCATCATGTTGTGGGGAAGCCCATTATGCTTTACCTTTGCAGGGAAACAAAGTGGAAGTAAAACCCATCAGGGTTTACTTCCTCTTTAAGAAGTCCCGTTTGCAGGAAGCTATGTGGGGGGACACAAACAAACGTGGAAGAAGGTGCTTTGGTCGGATGAGACCAAAATTGAACTTTTTGGCCTATAAGCAAAACGCTATGTGTGTCGGAAAACTAACACTGCGCATCACCCTGAACACACCGTGAAACATGGTGGTGGCAGCATCATGTTGTGGGGATGCTTTTCTTCAGCAGGGACAGGAAAGCTGGTCAAAGTTGATGGGAAGATGGATGGAGCCAAATACAGGGCAATCTTGGAAGAAAACCTCTTGGGAGTCTGCAAAAGACTTGGGCGGAGGTTCACCTTCCAGCAGGACAATGACCCTAAACATACAGCCAATGCTACAATAGAATGGTTTAGATCAAAGCAAATTCATGTGTTCGAATGGCCCAGTCAAAGTCCAGACCTAAATACAATTGATAATCTGTGGCAAGACTTGACAATTGCTGTTCACAGACGCTCTCCATCCAATCTGACAGAGTTTGAGCTATTTTGCAAAAAAAAAAAAAAAGGCAAAATTTTCACTCCAAATGTGCAAAGCTGGTAGAGACATACCTAAAAAGACTTGCAGCTGTAATTGCAGCGAAAGGTGGTTCTACAAAGTATTGACTCAGGGGGGTCGTATACAAATGCACACCACATTTTCAGATACACTATTTTTTTTGCAAAACATTTTGAAAACCATCTATCATTTTCCTTCCACTTCACAATTACGTGTCACTTTCTGTTGGCCTATCACATAAAATCACAATAAAAAACATTTACATTTCATTTCAGGTTGTAACATGACAAAATGAGGAAAATTTCAAATTTCTATGTATGTATGTATGTATGTATGTATGTATGTATGTATGTATGTATGTATGTATGTATGTATATATATATATATATATATATATATATATTTTTTTTTTTTTTTTACACACGCACATATATACCATACACACACACCATTAGTTAGAGCAATGACACATCCGTTTTGGAGTGACTTATTCTCTAATATCAATAAGACAAATCCAAACCTCAAAAGCAATTAGCCTCTAATGTGCAATAAGCAAGCCATCACTGACTGTTTAGCCGTTTGTAGGCAGCATGGAGTAAACCAACCTCAAAATTTACAGCAGAAAGTGCATTCTGTTTGCTTTCACCTCCCACTAATGCTTACCAGACCTCTAATTTCGAAACAAAGCAGATGCAATGGAAAAGCAGGAGTGGGGAATAGGACTTTAATAACTTCACTGCTTCTTTTGTTACATTTACTTAATTGCTCCACAGTGTTGGCAGCTACAGATGTTAATGAAGATTTGTCCTTCAAATATTTACTTATTCTTAACAAGGAGTATATAAGTTTAACATCCATAGTATGGCCAGAGTTCTACTTTAAGGCTGGTTCACACTGCGTGGTGCGAGATTGCATGTCATTCGCACTGTAGTGCAAATCTCCTGCGATGCCAATACTATTTGTATGGCTGAATTTGCATCGCATTCGGACCAAACTCGCATAGGACCCTTTTTTTGGTCCGCAGCAGAATCGGATCGCATGGGTGTTCACACCCATGCTTTCCGATTCCTGTCCAAATTTGCAGATTGCAAAGATATGCAAACTGATTTGGGGGTGTCAGTAACTTTTAATTGACACTCCAAACAGTTCGCAAAGGGCAGTGTGAACTGCAGACGGGAGATGTGCGATTCGGGAACTCGCAGTTGATTTGCAGGGTTCCCCGCATTGCAGCAGTGTGAACTGGCCCTAAAGAAGTTTTTCTTTTTAGGAGCACCTTGTAGGTATATGCCATAATGTGCTAGTATGCACAGCATATTTAGCACATTATGGCAGAATTACCTGTGAAAAGCCCTCCAGCACTGCGGTCTGATCGATCAGTCGGAGTCCCGGGTGCTTACATCTTCACCTGGTCTTCCTTAAGGGTTCCGTCTTCAGCCAACTGAATGGCCAGACCGTGATGACTACACCAAGAGTCAGAGATAAAACGATAATTCTCCCGCTCTACAAGACTCTGGTCTGGCCGCACCTAGGAGTATGCTGTCCAGTTCTGGGCACCAGTCCTCAGGAAGGATTTACTGGAAATGGAGCGAGTACAAAGAAGGGCAACAAAGCTAATAAAGGGTCTGGAGGATATTAGTTATGAGGAAAGGTTGTGAGCACTGAACTTATTCTCTCAAGAGAAGAGATATGATTTTAATTTACAAATACCATACTGGTGACCCCACAATAGGGATAAAACTTTTTTGCGGAAGGGAGTTTAACAAGACACGTGGCCACTCATTAAAATTAGAAGAAAAGAGGTTTAACCTTAAAGTACGTAGAGGGTTCTTTACTGCAAGAGCGGCAAGGATGTGGAATTCCCTTCCACAGGCGGTCGTCTAAGCGGGGAGCATCGATAGTTTCAAGAAACTATTAGATAAATACCTGAACGACCACAACATACAGGGATATATAAGGTAATACTGACATATAATCACACGCATAGGTTGGACTTGATGGACTTGTGTCTTTTTTCAACCTCACCTACTATGTAACTATGTGTGGCTCAGTGCACATGACCGCTGACAGCCAGGAGGAAGCAAAAAACCTTTATTGTAGCATTCTTCTAATTTCCACACAGTTATTAATTCGATTTGCGCATTTACACACACACACACACACACACACACACACACACACACACACACACACACACACGATAAGAATGTGGAATGTATTTTCAGTAGGGTTGCACTGATATAATTTTTTTACAGGCAAGTACAAGTACCGATACATTTGCAGTGCAATTTGAGCCCATACAAAATGAATAGGCTCAAATCGCACTGCAAAGAAAACGCTCCTGTGTGAACCCAGTATAGAAAGATAGGGAAGCTAAAATGCAGCAATGAGCAGAGAATTTATAAAAAAAAAAAAAAAAAAAAAGTTATAACTCTATAATGTTAAAAAAGTACATATCTTGAAGGTCGTACAAATCTGCACGGTTATAGCGTCCACGTCCCTCGGGACCCAATGATGATGGAAAGCCACGGCCGCTTGCCATGCTCACAGGGCTGGAGGAGAGACATATAGGAGGTCCGCCCCTAAGCTGACATCACTTCCACCCTATACCCACGTGTGCTACTAGCTGGTTTATACAGGGGTCCTGTAACTACCTACATCTCCTCCAGCCCTGCGAGCACCACAAGCAGCCATGGTTTTCTAGCCGACAGTGCCGATTTGGATTTGACATGTACTTTTAACATGTGAGTTATTATAAAACTCTGCACTTGGCTTTCCCTTTTTTCTTTACTGGGTTCACACAGACCCAGTAAAGAGATTCGGACAGGAATCACACTGCATTCCTGTTCAAAATCGCATGCAATAATTTGCAGTACAATTTGAGCCAATTAATTTAGTATCGGCCTAAATCGCACCGCAAAGGTATTGGTTTCAGGTATCGGAGCATTTGATTGAGTACTCTGTATCGGCGCAACCCTAATCAGTAATTCCAACATATACTGTGTGGATCAATTGCAGGTTTTCATATATAGCCTTACATTCATCTCCACCCAAGAACATGCTACTGCCCTCTAATATGTATGCATTTTGCTTTCCATCAAACATACCATATATGAACCACATAAATCACTAACCTGAGTGAGTCCGCATATGTCGAGTCAAATGGGTTTTTTGTGAGCTGGAATATGGACACATTATACACTGATAAGGTCTTTCCCCTATTAAAAAATAAATAAAAAAATCTTGTTATAAAACTGCAAACACTACCATAGAACTGTCACGCAGTTAAACAGGAAAAAAACATACCGAAATTAGAAATCTTCAATTAGCTGATAATGTTGTACCAAATTGCTTGTCAAATTCTAGCATTATCTGATTTGTTTTTAGGTTAAAGGAGCACTAAACCTTATTTTTTTTTTGCTTAAAAACAACAAACATGTTATACTTACCTCCACTGTGCAGCTCGTTTTGCACACAGTGGCCCCGATCCTGGTCTTCTGGGGTCCCTCGGCGGCTGTCTTGGCTCCTCCCCGCAAGGACTCCACACCTTAATGCGAGTGAGCTCGCATGGTGTGGAGTGATTGCGGGCGCGCTCCCGTGATACAGCGGCGGCCATAGCCGCCGACTGTATCACTCGGCCCCGCCCCCCGGCGTGCCGCGTCATTGGATGTGATTGACAGCAGCGCCAGCCAATGGCTGCGCTGCTTTCAATCTATCCAGTGTAGCCAATCGGCGGCCAGGCAGAAAAACGAAGAGGATGACGGGGACGAGCATGGGACTTTCGAGGGGCCAGGTAAGAAAAACGGGGGCTCGGGGGGGGAGCGGTATTGTCGAATGTTTTTTCACCTTAATGCATAGGATGCATTAAGGTGAAAAAACATGTAACTTTACTACTCCTTTAAGATACACATCATGTTTATCTATGGTCTGCTTTAACGACAACTCCAGTTCAGAAATTTCTCTGCACAAAATCTTAACAGGACATTGTTTATTCTTTTTTTTAATCCAGCCAGAACACGTTCAAAACCACAAGAAAAAAATAAAAAATAAAAAATGACTGAGCATTTGGATTTTAAATCTACTGCAGGTTACAAACACTGACAGTCACCAGGATGAGTAAGAAAACGTTCAAAAAACCTGAATGGGCTAGGCCAGGGATATGCAATTAGCGGACCTCCAGCTGTTTCAAAACTACAAGTCCCATCATGCCTCTGCCTCTGGGTGTCATGCTTGTGGCTGTCAGAGTCTTGCTATGCCTCATGGGACTTGTAGTTCTGAAACAGCTGGAGGTCCGCTAATTGCATATCCCTGCTCTAGGCAATTCACCCCCTTTGAATGACTGAGAACTGAGCCCCTAAACCACCTGATCTCCTACACGCTACTGTTTTCAGATCAGAACCCCAAATGGGAGCAGGAACTCTCCATTGACAGAACGGACCAAGATTGGGTAAACATATACACATGTATCCACAAGGGAACGGTGAATTTACACGCACAAGAGAACGCCTTCAAAATATTTTCGAGATGGTACAGAACCCCCCTCAGGTTACCCACATCTACCACATCCCTCTCCCCACATTGATGGAGATGTGGGACAGAAATTGGCTCACTTTTAGTGCTAGTTCACACCAGATGCAGTTCCGTGTGCTTTTTTTCTGCACTAAAAATGCATGCACAGTGTTTTCCATGTATTCCAATGGCTCTAGTTCACACCAGTGCAGTCAGTTTCCGGTGCAGAAAATGACTGGAAACTGACTTCATGGTGTGAACTAGAGCCATTGAAATACATGGAAAACACTGTGCATGCATTTTGTGCAGGAAAAAAAAAAACCACGGAACTGAACGGAACTGCGTCTGATATGAACTGGCCCTTACACATTTGGTGGACCTGTCCTAAACTACAACCTTTCTGGAAGGAGGTCCACAGACTCACCAGTCAAAAAAACACTTAAAAATTAGACTATTCGCCAGCACAATTTTTACTACACCGCTCCACAATCCCAAAAACTGCTTACCTATGCTCCCTGGCCGTGCATATGATTTAGCAAAGATGTGCATCCCAGCCAAATGGCGCTCCCCACAGCCACCATCTATAAATGAATGGTTCAGACCAGGGCTTGACAAATTTGCTTGGAATCTGGGAGCCAGCTAAAAAAGTTAGGAGCCAGGAACGCGCCCTGTCCCGCCGAGCTCGCGCACAGAAGCGAACGCATACGTGAGTAGCGCCCGCATATGAAAGCGGTGTTCAAACCACACATGTGAAGTATCGCCGTGATCGGTAGATCGAGAGCAATAATTCTAGCCTTAGACCTCCTCCGTAACTCAAAACATGCAACCTGTAGAATTTTTTAAACGTCGCCTATGGAGATTTTAAAGGGTAAAAGTTAGTCGCCATTCCACGGACGGACGCAATTTTAAAGCGTGACATGTTGGGTATCAATTTACTCAGCGTAACATTATCTTTCACAATATGAAAAAAAAAATTGGGCTAACTACTGTTGTCTTATTTTTTTATTAAAAAAAAGTGTATTTTTTCCCAAAAAAGTGCGCTTGTAAGACCGCTGCGCAAATACGGTGTGACAGAAAGTATTGCAACGACGGCCATTTTATTCTCTAGGGTGTTAGAATAAAAAAAATATATATAATGTTTGGGGGTTCTAATTAGAGGGAAGGAGATGGCAGTGAAAACAGGCAGGGAAACTCCATTAGCATTGCTGCTTGTCCTGTCATACCAACGTCCACCCCAAGATGGCGCTAGATCACAGAAGGAAGCATAAGCCTGCAGAAGGCCGCAAAGGCGCGGCCTCAATTACCGGCAGGCGCGGCCCGACGCGATACCGCGGCTCGGAGGGGGGGGGGTGCACGGAGACACAGGATACCCCAGCTGTGCTGCCCCAGGCGCCAGGTCGCTAATTCTAGTCGCAATGGCGACCTGGCGCCCGGGGTTTGTCGAGCCCTGGTTCAGATGCACACAAAAAAAACACATGCACAACTGACAGTGAGACATGATGGCAAACATACTGAAAAACAAGATCAGGTACCAGATTTTGACAGATACCCATTCCCACTTCTGGTCAGAATGACGTGGCAATCTGAGCAGAAGTTCAGCCCCCTCTTGGGACATGTAACAGGTCCCAGGAGACTGTAGGACCATTCACGGAGTGCAGTGCAGGCTTTTGCAGTGAGCAGCCGGCTGTGAAGCCACAAGGAGTCACAGTCGGCTGCCCACAGTTAAGACGAATACACTTGAAGACCAGCAAAGAGCCGAGTCCGGTGAGGAGATCGCTGGATCCTGTGACAGGTAAGAGTTTTTTTTTTTTTTTTTTTAAGTCAGCAGCTACAGTTTTGGTAGTTGCCGACTTTTAAAGTTTTGTTTACTGGGTGAAGAACCTCTTTCAAGTAAAGCTAAAAGGCAAAACAGTTTTTTTTAAATTTTGTATAGCACAAAGATATAAATTGTCTACATTTGCGAGACCTCCCTCCCAGATTCACACAAATTCTCTCTGGCCACTCAACTGGTGGCTCTCCCCGGACAACACTAACCCTTCTACAATGCTGGAGGCGGCCATTGTTGGGTCCTTAGAGGCTATCCAGGCACCGTTATTTAGAGGCCCCAAAGCTCCTTATCCTCTAACTCCATCTATGCTTACAACTCTTAGCGCCTGGAGGGTTGGTCTGATTAGTGAGAAATACCCTGACACGGTGGTGTCACCTAATACGCCCATCTGGAAGAACCACTCCCGACCACACTTTTATATGCTACCAGACCAAATAATGTGGACGAAATACAAAAAAAAAAAAAAAAAAGCATCTCACAGATAGTGAGTCAAGGCTCCATACGTCCTCTAACCCGTCGCTCTGAAGACTTTACCATACCCCCATACACACGATTTTAGTTATAGACAACTGTCCCATGTCTTCAAAAGTCAAATTCCTCGGGCCTCGCTAAATATCATGGAATCTGAGTTGAAACACTCGGAACCGAGTGCGCAAATAAGCCCACATCTAATCTTTATGCTCATCTGGTAATGGTCGCCTCATCTCCGCTAGACAAATTGAGAGGCAAGTGGTTGACGGATTGACCACACCTAAACAATGATGGTTGGGATGAGATCTGGGACCTACCATTTAAAACATTAGTCTCTAAATGGGATAGATGAATTCAATTCAAAATCGTGCGTAGGATCCTATTTCACTCACCCCTTCTAGGCTTCATGTGATGAACCCCTCCCTCTCCTCAGAATGTTGAAGGTGTGGTGACTCCCAGGGTGATTTTAAAAATTTTTTTGGTCATGCTCTGGAATCAGAAGTTATTGGTCAGAGGTACTAGCCAGCACTAAGAAGCACATATCAGTACCAGTCCCTCTAGTCATGGAAGTCTCCTTATTAGGGCTCATAGGCAATTTACTTCATACCAGAGCAGAAAAAAATCCTCATCAGCCTTCTATTCTATGCAAGAAAGGTCATTACCTTGCATTGGAAGAAACAAGCTCCCCCCTCCACTACTTTCTGGAAAAAGTTGATTACTAATAATTTGACACGCTAAAAAGACACCTACGCAAATAGGAGATGTCCTGTCAAATACGACAAAGTATGGGCCAAGTGGCTAGCAGACCCTACCACAGCCACCTAGATACGGAAGTATAGCCTTAAACTGCATAGCTAACATTTTTTTGAAATTTTACTGAATATGGAAATGTGGGTCGGTTTATTTACATGTCCTGTTATTGACACCTAGTGGCGAAGGTCACACGGTCAAACCACCGATTCCTTGATGCTGTTCTTGTTTATATCATAGGTACCACATATGCTGTATTAAAACCCCTGTGTGGGCAACACTAATTATTTAAATGTATTGTTCTAATGTTGTCTTGTCGCAATTTTCTTGTGGTTGATAAACCTTAATAAAAATAAATAAAAAAAAGTGCAGTAGTGGCAATTACACAGAGGCGATCAGTAAGCATGTTCTTAACTACTTCCCACCCGGCCACTGTACATATACGGCCGGGTGGGCGCTCTCTCCTGAGTGGACGTTCAGGAACGTCCCTCAGAAGGAGGGGGGATCGCGCGCGATCCCGATGCACTCGTGTCACCCGGACACAGCGCATCTCGATTCGGCAGGAGGGCTCTGCGATTGGCCCTCCTGATCACATGACGGCCGTGTTCCAATCACAGCCGTCATGTGATGTAAACAGAGAGCCGGTTGCTAGGCAATCAGCTCTCCTCTCCTCACACAGAAGTCGTCGGTGAGGAGAGGAGAGCGGATCGCTGCAGCCTGGCTGGTGATCAATGAGTATGAACTGTTTTTTTTCAGCTTTTTACTCACTGATCACCAGCCTAGTGTCCCCACACAGTCTAAAACACAGAAAGTAAACATACATGTCCACACACACACACACACGTCCCCCCACACACACGTCCCCCACATATGTGACAATAAAATCATATGTCCGTGATCACCTGCGCACATCTGTACATGATCATTTGCGTACATATGTCCGTGATCACGCGAACCAATTATTATACACTTAACAGATTTTTTTTTACCAAAAACAACATGTAGTAGAATACGTTTTGGCTGAAATTTATGACAAAATTAAATTTTATTGGATTTTTTTTAAAATAGAAAGACGAAAATATTTTTTTTTCAAATTTTCGCTCTTTTTTCGCAAAAAATAAAAAACGTAGTCGTGAATAAATACCACCAAAAGAAAGCTCTATTTGTGTGAACAAAATGATAAAAATTTAATTTGGGTACATCGTAGCATGACCGCGCAATTGTCATTGAAAATGTGAGAGCGCTGAAAGCTGAAAATTGGTCTGGGAAGGAAGGGGGCGAAAGTGCCCAGTATTGATGTGGTTAAAAAGGGGGAGAAAAAAAAAACAGAAGAAAAACCTTTTATACTCAAACGTCCCTTTTCCTATTACTTGAATCTTCCCTCTCTTGCAGAGCTACGGCGTTCAGCAGAATCTTCACGTCAAACAGTTCTGCGTGGATCAGATGCCTATTTCTTGTGTGCACACTGTGGGTCCATCTGTCAACACAGAAGTGATGTAACAAAGGAAGAACCACAGTACATGACGGGGGAACACAGGCATTTGACACACCCTAAAGCAGTGATGGCGAACCTTTTTGAGCCCGAGTGCCCAAACCGCGACGCAAAAACAACTTATTTCTTTCAAAGTGCCAACACAGAATTAAACCTGCCATCGTCTCTGTACAGAGGATGGGACTGGTCATCCCTCTGAATAAGCCCTAAGGGACCAAAAACGTACAATTCTGCCAGATTCGCTCAGAATGCAGGGTTTAGGAATGCATTGTGCAACATACACTGACCTACCTGACACAGACTGACCTACCTAACCATGACACTCACCTACCTGACATGACACTCACCTACCTGACACATGCACTTACCTACATGACATTACACTCACCTACATGACACTTGCACTCACCTACATGACATTGCACTCACCTACCTGACATTGCACTCACCTACCTGACATTGCACTCACCTACCTGACATTGCACTCACCTACCTGACATTGCACTCACCTACCTGACATTGCACTCACCTACCTGACATTGCACTCACCTACCTGACATTGCACTCACCTACCTGACATTTAACTCGCCTACATTACACATGCAGTCACCTACCTGACATTTAACTCACCTACCTGACATTTAACTCACCTACATTACACATGCAGTCACCTACATGACATTACACATGCAGTCACCTACATGACATTACACTCACCTACATGACATTGCACTCACCTACATTACACATGCAGTCACCTACCTGACATTTAACTCGCCTGACATTTAACTCACCTACATTACACATGCAGTCACCTACCTGACAATGCACTCACCTACGTGACACATGCACTCACCTACATGACACATGCACTCACCTACATGACACATGCACTCACCTACATGACACATGCACTCACCTACATGACACATGCACTCACCTACATGACACATGCACTCACCTACATGACACATGCACTCACCTACATGACACATGCACTCACCTACATGACACATGCACTCACCTACATGACACATGCACTCACCTACATGACACATGCACTGACCTACATGACACATGCACTGACCTACATGACACATGCACTGACCTACATGACACATGCACTGACCTACATGACACATGCACTGACCTACATGACACATGCACTGACCTACATGACACATGCACTCACCTACATGACACATGCACTGACCTACATGACACATGCACTGACCTACATGACACATGTGACATGCACTGACCTACATGACATTACACTCACCTACATGACACATGTTTCCTGACTACTCACATCCCCCCCCCCCACACACACACACAGTACAATGTAGATCGGAGGAGGCATCCTCCTTCTTACCTTTTCATGGCCTCATCGTCCAGCTCTCACCGGGCAGTATTGTAGGAATCCCCGCCATCCAGCTGCTCCTCGATATCCCGCCATCCAGCTTCCCCTCGATATCCCGCCATCCAGCTGCCCCTCAATATCCCTGCCCATCGGAGGTCAGCTAGCAATCACTGCACCTCCCCTCATGGATGACCTGCTCCAAGCACCGCCCCTCCCCCTCCTCTTAGGGCAGACTGAACCAAAGTCATCCTGGAGCAGGGGGAGCTGCCGACGTCACTGGCACTGATACAAGCTAGGGAGCCGGCTCCTCCGTGCCACACGTCAGTGCAAGTGACTGTCTGGCTGAGAGATTCCCCTGGCGTGCCGACAGAGATGGCTTGGCGTGCCAGCTGTGGCACGCGTGCCACGCGTTCGCCATCACTGCCCTAAAGTGTCTCGGATGTAAAAAAAAAAGGCAGTAGCTCGAGAGAGAACGAAGATCAGCGGAATGGCAGGGTTATAAAAGTTTGAATCTCTTTAAACATTTATATTCTAGTGGCCATTTTAAAACATTGCTTCATAAGCATAACTGTCCCCCAGGGCAAGTTTTGAAATGGCTCTTGGTGCAAAAAGTGGAGTCCAGCAAGGTTCGCGCAGGAACCAGGAGTGGTCAGGGATCTCCAAACACTGTTATATATAGGAAATCCCGTGACAATCTGACTTCACTGGGATCTGGGTGCTTCTTGGCAGACTAAAGGCCCGTACACACGATCGGATTTTCCGACAGGAAAAGCGTGATGGCAGGCTGTTGTCAGAAAATCTGACCGTTTGTATGCTCCATCGGATAATTGTTGTCGGAATTTCCGCCGACAAATGTGGGATAGCATGCTTTAAAATTTTCCGACAACAAATGTGTATTGTCGGATTATCCAATCGTGTATACAGAAGTCCGTCGGAAAAAAAATCCAAAGTACAAACACGCATGCTCGGAAGCAATGCTAACCATAACACAACATTAGCAGAAGTTGCCCAAAGGGTGGCGCTAAAGAGCTGAAAAACCATGTAGTTTCGGGTTTGTTGGCCGACAATTCTTTGGCGTTTGTATGCATGACAAGTTCATGGCCAACGTCCTTCGGACAAAAGTCCTACGCTTTGTCCGATGGAAATCCGATCGTGTGTACGAGGCTTTAGAGTAGAAAAGACGCAACCTTACTCAGCCACCCCCCTGCAGTAACAGATAATTGCAGAAATTTTAGAATAAAAGTTGTAATTCTTCAGGACCCTTTCCAAAACAAACATTTACATAAAGTGAAACTCCAAAAAATAGGATTTTTGTACTCACCGTAAAATCCGTTTCTCTGGCATCCATGGACTGACACAGCGTGTCTTATACACCTTTACACGTGGGTTATGTCCCTGCTTGCAGGAGAAGACCTAGGCAGAATGTGAGATGTTATACATACATTCTAAACAGCCAGAGCTGAACAGCCCCGCCCAGGGGGGCGGTCCCTCCGGACATAACCCTCCCACTGCAGTCAGCAGACCTCAGTTCGTAACAAAGCAGTACAAACTTAAAAAGAAGGGTGGGTGCTGTGTCAGTCCATGGATGCCAGAGAAACGGATTTTACGGCGAGTACAAAAATCCTATTTTCTCTTGTCATCCATGGACTGACACAGCGTGTCTTATACACCTTTACACGTGGGATGTCCCAAAGCAGTGTCAAGAGGGATGGGAGCAGTATAAATGGAAAACCAAAAACTTCACTCCAAACAAGGCAGAGCTCCTCAACGGAGGAGTTGCAACATCAAACAGCGGCCTGCAACACCTTGCGGCCGAAGGAAGCATCCGAAGATGCAGCCACATCAACCTTATAAAACTTAGAAAAGGTATGAACAGACGACCAGGTCGCCGCCTTGCACACTTGTGCAACCGACGCTTGATGTCGGAAAGCCCAGGAAGCACCAATTGCCCTGGTGGAATGTGCCGTAACCGGAAAGGGAGGCGCCCGCCCCTTGAGAGCATAAGCTTGAATGACGGTTTGTCTGATCCACCTAGAAATGGTGGCAGACGAAACCGCTTGGCCCTGTTTTGGACCAGAGACAGCCACAAATAGTGAGTCGGACTTCCGAATAGAAGCAGTAGCAGACAGGTACACCCGCAAGGCTCGTACCACATCCAAAGTGTGAAGCGCAAACTCTCTGGGATGCGATGGGTGAGGACACAAGGACGGGAGGACAATGTCCTCATTTAAGTGGAAGGCCGAGACCACCTTTGGCAGAAAGGAAGGTCGCGGACGTAACACCGCCTTATCCTTATGGATGACCAAAAAGGGCGACTTGCAGGACAAGGCCGCCAATTCAGACACTCGTCTAATGAAAGTAATGGCCACCAAGAAGGCCACCTTCTGAGACAAAGTCAAGAGGGGAATATCTCTAATATTTTCAAAGGGAGGTTCCTGGAGGACCGAGAGCACCAAATTCAGATCCCACGGGGGGAGAGGAGGCTTGACAGGGGGGATCACACGGCGAACCCCCTGCACAAGGTGCTAACCAAGGGATGACCCGCCAGCGGTCGCTGAAAGAAGATGGCCAAGGCCGAAATCTGACCCTTAATGGTACTCAAAGCGAGCTTTTGGGTCACGCCACGCTGCAGAAAATGCAGGATTCTGGGAACGGAATACGTTCGTGGGCGCCAGTCCAGCTCTTCGCACACGGCGATGTAAGCTCTCCAAGTACGGTGATAGATCCTTCTGGAGGAAGACTTCCGTGCCCTTAACATGGTCGAAATGACCGAATCCGAGAGACCTCGGTCTCTCAGCACCTGGCTTTCAATAACCATGCCGTTAAAACCAGAGACTGTAAAGCAGGATGAAATATAGGACCTTGAGACAGAAGGTCCCCCCGTATTGGTAACCGCCAGGGAACGTCTGCGACGAGACGTACCAGATCGGCGTACCAGTGACGCCGAGGCCAATCCGGAGCAATGAGGATCACCGGAATTCCCTCGGTCGCTACCCTGCGGAGCAGGCGAGGGAGCAACTGCAGTGGAGGATAAACGTATATCAGGCGATACTGACCCCATGGGGCCACCAACGCATCCGAGGCATCCGCCCAGGGATCCCTGGATCTGGCCACAAACCTCGACACCTTGCGATTGAGTCGAAAAGCCATCAGGTCCACATCCGGCGTGCCCCACCGTCTGCAAAGGAGTTGAAAGACCTCCGGGTGCAAGGACCACTCTCCCTGGTCCAGCGTCTGGCGACTTAGATAGTCCGCCTGCCAATTGTCTACGCCCGGAATGTAGACGGCCGACAGAGCCGGCACGCTTCTTTCGGCCCACCTCAGGATGCGGGCGACCTCGGAAGCCGCAGCTGAGCTCCGAGTCCCGCCTTGATGGTTGACATACGCCACTGCTGTGGCGTTGTCCGATTGTATCCTGATGGAGCGACCCTGTAGTTTCTCCGACCATGAGGAGAGGCACAGTCTGATTGCCCGTATCTCCAGCACATTGATCGGTACGAGGGCTTCGTCCGGAGTCCAAAGCCCTTGGGCCGACAGGACTCCCCAGACTCCCCCCCAGCCCGTCAGGCTGGCGTCCGTCGTGATCACCGTCCATTGGATGGGGAGGAACGACTTCCCGGACCGAAGAGCCGGGGACCTCAACCACCACGTCAGGGACGCCCTGACCAGGTGACTCACCTGGATCTGAAGATCCAAGGACAACTGGGATTTGTCCCAAGTGGCCAAGATCTCTTTCTGTAAAGCCCTGGTGTGCGCTTGGGCATAAGGAACGGCCTCGAAGGAGGCCACCATGAGTCCCAGGACTCTCATGCAAAAGCGGATTGACGACCATTTTCGGGACGTCAGCACCCGTACTGCAGACTGAAGTGTCAGTAGTTTGTCTGGAGGTAGGAAGACTCTTGCCTCCAAGGAGTCCAGAATCAGACCTAGATACTCCAGACGCTGAGTCGGGACTAGAACCGACTTCTGAACGTTCAGGAGCCACCCAAACTCCCTGAGGGTCTGACTGACGATAGTCACACTTTCTTCCAATTCTGAGCCACTGTCTGCTCTTAGAAGGAAATCGTCCAGATAGCCCACGATAGCAATGCCTCGCTGTCTCAGCAAAGCTAGGACCGGAGCAAGCACCTTGGTGAACACCCTCGGTGCCGAGGCCAGGCCGAAGGGAAGAGCCACAAATTGATAGTGGACTTCGCCGACCGCAAAGCGCAGAAACTTCTGGTGGCTTGCGCAGATCGGAACATGCAAGTAGGCGTCCTTGATGTCCAAGGATGCCAGAAAATCCCCTTGACGGAGTGTAGCGACCACCGTGCGAATGGATTCCATGCGGAATTTTTGCACCTTCACGAAGGCATTCAGGGCCTTGAGGTCCAGGATTGGCCGAACCCCGTCCTTTTTTGGAACAAACAAACAGATTCGGGTAGAACCCCTGAAACCTCTCCTGGGACGGAACCGGCACAATTACTCCGGACCCGATCAAATCCTGTACAGCCCCCAAGAGGGCTGCCCGACGGGCAGGAAGGAGAGGGAGATTTGAGGGAAAGAATCTGTCTGGGGGCCAGGAGCGGAACTCTATTCTGTATCCTGAGGTGACCACCTCGCACACCCACCGGTCGGAGATCCGGGAGGTCCACCGATCCGTGAACCTGCGAAGTCGTCCCCCCACCCCAGAGACGGGCGGGGGCAAGACTTCACGCGGAGGCGGGCTTGGGAGCCGGCTTGTTCGGCTTACGCACCCAGGGGCGCTTGTGCCCGCCAGCCGCACTGTTGTCAGTCTGGGATGGCTTACCCGTGGACTCTGACGGACGAAAAAAAACCTTTTTTGCTGGAAAGGAAGGACCCGGTTTACGTCGGGCCTCCTTACCCTTGATAGTTTGAGGAAGGAGAGTGCTTTTACCTCCCGTGACATCCTTGATGATGTCCATCCAGAGCAGCACCAAAAAGTCTACCACCCTTAAAAGGTAGATCCGTCAGGAGCTTCTTAGAGGCTAGGTCAGCAGACCAGCATTTCAACCAGATGAGACGACGCAATACCACCGCCGAGACAGAGGCCCTGGATATTAAAGGGGCCGCGTCCAACGTGGCGTCGCACACATATATCAGACCCTGCACCATCTGGTGGGCCAGAGCAATAGTGTCTGGAGGAAGGTTATACTCCTGCACAGTTTGGTGCAAAATTTTTGCCCATTCCGTGAGTGTCTGAGACACAAGGGTCGCCGCTACTACGGGCCGTAGGGCGGATCCCAACAAGGCGAACATGGCTCTACTCACCACTTCTGACCTCCTGTCAGTGGGGTCCTTAAACGCAGGAGTCCCCTCCATCGGGAGAGTGGTGGCCTTGTTTAAACGGGCGACTGGAGGGTCGACCACCGGGGGAGAAGCCCACTTTTTAAGCAGGGCGTCTTCAAAGGGGTATCTAATAGACAAACGCCGCGGGACCATAAAAGTCTTCTGCGGCTTTTCCCAGACCTGGTCAATGAGCTGGTCAAAGAAAGGTACATATGGAAAAACCTTTTTAGAAGGCTTGGTTTTAAAAGAACCAAAGGAGACTGTATCCGCCTGAGGTTCTGCGGTCGCAGCATCTAGCTTGAGAGTGTCCCTCACAGCATCAATGAGTTCACTAACAAGCGCCCTGTCATTTACTGACTCAGAACTGGAGTCTTCCTCACAAGGAATGTCCTGTTCAAAACCATCCAAATATTCAGAGCTAGGGTCCAGAGCAGCAATAGCTAGGCCCATATCTGAAGCAGAGCACTCCCCTTGTGGAGATAAAGTGGGGAGAGGGCGCTTTTTTGCTCCCTTGTGCTCACACACAGCTTCCATCCTGGTCAGAAATGATTCCAGGACTGCCGACAACTGGTCCATAGGGACCGCAGGTGCTGGAGCACTGGCTGCTGCCTCTGGCATGTTAGGGGAAGCTGGTGACTGACTCCATAATGTCCCTCTCAGACCACCCACAGGCTGTGCTGACTGAAGTAGGGGAATGCCCAGGGAACCCACCAACCTGACCAGGACCGCCCGGTTCCGCCGCTCTGTCTCACTGCGCCGCGCTGCTCAGCGTGAGTGAGCTGAGAGGAGAGAGTGTGAGGAGATTCGCGCCGTTCCCAGCGGCGCTAGAGGCCAAACTAGTGCCAGAAAAAACGTGCGGCTACAAGAAAATGGCCGCCACAATGTGCTCCGGCGGGCCCCGGCAAGATGGCCGCCAATGTAAAAATCAGCACACACACAAAACATGGCGCCGAACGGCGCCCAGGCCCCTCACCTCCAAAAACAAAACAGCCCCAGCGAATGCAGACCAGCATGAGCCCCCCCCCAGGACAGTATGGCCCCCAGGCACCCCCCACAGTACAGCGCCAGCACTAGTGAACAGAGAGTGACATTAAAAAACACAGGGGGAGACAAGGAAATCCCCCCACACAAGAAACACCCAGCATGTACTCACCTGCAGCCAGGAGAGACTACTTACCCGTCCCCTGAGGGACCCGCTGGTGTGTTTCTGACAGAACTATCACAGTGCGGTACTGAGTAGCTGTCGGCCCGGTCCACCGCGAAAGATACAGCCGGACTGTTCTATCTTGAGAGGACCGCGGAGCTGGAAGCCCACCGGCCACCCCTGGAGTCGTGGGGCATGTCGTGAACTGAGTCTCACGCACACAAGGTGAGGATCAGCACGCTCGATGGTCGGACAGGGAAGACTACGAGGATATCTTGTACCCAACCTGTTGCCCAGCCGACAGTTGATAGAAGATCTGAAAAAAATAAAATAGGAAAAAAATTCCCAAAGGAATAAAAATAGGTCAGGAGACTGGCTCCTGAGAGAGCCACGTCTTCTCCTTCTGCTAGGCAGAAAAAAACTGAGGTCTGCTGACTGCAGTGGGAGGGTTATGTCCGGAGGGACCGCCCCCCTGGGCGGGGCTGTTCAGCTCTGGCTGTTTAGAATGTATGTATAACATCTCACATTCTGCCTAGGTCTTCTCCTGCAAGCAGGGACATAACCCACGTGTAAAGGTGTATAAGACACGCTGTGTCAGTCCATGGATGACAAGAGAAACCATGTTTTCTGAAACAATAGACCCTATATAAAAATAGTAAAAACGCTGAATTCCTCTGGACATTACCCTCCTACCTGCAGCTAGCAGCCTCAGTTCATAACAAAGCAGTACAAACCTTAAAAAAGGAAGGGTGGGTGCGGTGTCAGTCCATGGATGTCAGAGAAATGGATTTTACGGTGAGTACAAAAATCCTATTTTCTCTTATCGTCCATGGACTGACACAGCTGGATACTGTAAACGTGTGGGACGTCCCAAAGCAGTATCAGAAGGGTAGGAGCAGTAGTAAAGGAACAACCAAAACTTCACTCCAAACAAGCAGAGCTCCTCAATGGAGGAGTTGCAACATTAAACAGCGGCTTGCAATGCTTTGCGGCCGAAGGAAGCATCCGAAGATGCAGCCACATCAACCTTATAAAATTTTGAAAAGGTATGAACGGACGACCAGGTCGCCGCCTTGCACACTTGTGCAACCGACGCTTGATGTCGGAAGGCCCAGGAAGCACCAATTGCCTTGGTGGAATGCGCCGCAACCGGAAAGGGAGGCGCCCGCCCCTTAAGGGCATAGGCCTGTATGACGGTCTGCCTGATCCACCTAGAGACGGTGGCAGACGACACCGCTCGGCCCTGCTTTGGACCAGACACAGACTTCCGAATGGAAACAGTAGCAGACAGGTACACCCGTAAGGCTTGTACCCATCTTAATGTATGAAGCTCAAACTCTCAGGGATGCGATGGGTGAGGATGGAAGAACAATGTCCTTCTTAAGGTGAAAGGCCGAGACCATCTTTTGAAAAGAAGGACGGTCTTGGGCGCAACACCACCATATCCTTATGGAGGACCAAGTAAGGCGACTTGCAGGACAAGGCCGCCAACTCAAACACCCGTCTAACCGAAGCAATGGCCACCAAGAAGGCCACCTTTCGGGACAAGGTCAAGAGAGGAATCTCTGATATTCTCAAAGGGATGTTCTTGGAGAACCGAGCTGCATCCAATTCAGATCCCAAGTAGGGAGAGGAGGCTTGACAGGGGGGATCACATGGCAAACCCCCTGCACAAAAGGTGCTAATCAAGGAATGGCCCGGTAGCGGTGGTTGAAAAAGACAGCCCGGGCCGAAATCTGACCCTCAAAAAGGTATGCAAGGCCAGCTTTTGGGTCACACCACGCTGCAAGAAGAGCAAAATCCTCGGAACGAAATACATCCGAGGGCGCCACTCAAGTTCCTCGCACATAGCAATGTAAGCCTTCCAGGTACGGTGATATATCTTTCTGGAGGAAGATTCCCGTGTCAACAACATAGAAGAGATGACCGAATACGAGAGAACTCGGTCCTTCAGCACCTGGCTTTAAACAGCCATGCCATTAAAGCCAAGGACTGTAAAGCAGGATGAAGTATGGGATCATGAGACAGAAGGTCCACCCCAATAGGCAGTCGCCAAGGAACGTCTGCGACTAGCCGAAGTAGATCGGCGTACCAATGTCGCCGTTCCGGAGCAATGAGGATCACTGGAATGGCCTCAGCCCCTACTCTGCGAAGCAGGCGAGGCAACAACAGTAGCGGAGGGTAAGCATATATCAGGCGATACTGCCCCCACGGGCTTCCAACGCGTCCGCCCAGGGGTCCCTGGACCTGGCCACGATCTTGCCAACTTGCGAGTGAGTCGAGAGGCCATAAGGTCCACTTCCGGTGCCCCACCTCCGGTAAAGAAGGTGGAAACACCTCCGGATGCAAGGACCCTTCCCCTGCAATGCACACGGCCGACAGGACAGACTGCGCAGACATACCGGGTAGGTATGTTAGTATGTGGATATCCAATCGCACAAATTTAGACTGTGCATAGCCGAAGCGCCCATACCAATGGAGTGTGGGAGGGAACCGGAGGAAACCCACACAGACTGCATACACATACCGTGTAGGTATTATAGCATGCGTGATAAACATATGAAACATGTTTAAACTGTGCAGAAGGCCAAAAGGCGCACATACCGTCAGCGCGTGGGAGGAAACTGGAACACCCGGAAGAACCCCACGCAGACAGCACACAGATACCGTGTAGGAATGATAGCATGTGAACATATTGCACATGTTTATGCTGTGCATTTCCACTGGAGCGTGGAGGGAAACTGGACCCCATGCAAACAGTATACCCATACCGTAAACATGTATAGTATTGTGCAATAAACATATTTGAACATGTCTATACTGTGCAGAGACCCGAAGCGCACATACCATGAGAGCGCGGGAGGACACCGGAGCCCCCGGCGGAAACCCGCGCCGACCCAGAGAGTATAATACATACATATACCGTGAATGTATCTGGAGTCGTGCATACACATTTTGTACGTTTATATCATGTATGGCACTGAAACACAGAATTGGAACGTGAGGGGACAACCACGCAGACACAGAGACCAATAACACATACATACACTGAATGTATGCAGTTTAGAGGTATAGGAGGAGTTTAAATTATGGCGCAGAGGCGCATAATCTTCTCTGTATCATTCCAACCTGCTTGACTGTGCTGCCGAGGCAGCATGCAGGTAACAGGTAGCCTCTGATCCTCAGACCGTGTGTCTATCAGAGCCCAGAGCATTCCCCAGGAAATGGCGGGAAACCACAGGTGCAGAGACCCTGTTGCATCAGGACATCACACAGAAGGCTCACAGGGACTAGAGACAAATTAATAAAGTCCCCCCCCCCCCCCCACCATGCTGCACCGACCAGAGGGAGGGAAACACTGTGTACCACTGTATCATCCATGCTGCTCTTGACGCAGCGTGTGAGGAAAACAGTGAGGAAGCTGTGTAAAAGAAAAGCTTGAAGGAACCAAGGGAAACAGCGTCCACCTGAGGTACCTCAGCCACAGCACCCAGCTTGAGAGTGTTCCTCACATCAATGAGTTCACTTACAAGCGCCCTGTCATTTACTGACACAGAACTGGAGTCTTCCTCACAAGGGAATGTCCTGTTCAAAAACATTAAATATTCAGAGCTAGGGTCCTGAGCACAGTAGCTAGGCCATATCTGAATCAGAGCACTCCTTCACTAAAGATTTTTGTGGGGAGAGGGGGCTTATAGCTCCTTTCGCTCGCACACCGCTTCCATTCTGACAGGAATGATTCCAGGACTGCCGACAACTGGTCCATAAGGACCGCAGGTGCAGGAAACATATGAACATGTTTAACTGTGCAGCACTGCCAGTTGCCCCAGGCAAGTGTGGAGAGCAGGTGTATCAGACTCCATAACGCCACCCTCTGAGACCTTATACACTATACAGTGAATATACAGTCCACCCACTGGCTACGCTGAGGAGGGGATACCCGGAGGACTCACCAACCCTTAAGGACTGCTCAGTCCTGCGCTGTGAGCCTGAGGAGAGTGAAGAATCTGAGGAGATTGTGAGGAGATTCGTGCCGCCGCTAGAAACCGAAAGTAAATGCGCGGCGGCCACAAGAAAATGGCCGCAGCTATAACTGCGCCATTGAACCACGCCAAGATGGCCGCCGAGCGCGAAATTCAAAGCGCTAATGGCGCACGCAATAACCACCTCAAACAGTGCTAATGTGCGCGCTAATGGCGCACGCAATAATCACCTCACACACCAGAAAAACTGTCCCTCTCTCCAGAACCAACTACAGACATGAGCCCCCAGCCAGGCCAGAGTGACCCCCAAGCACCCCCACAGCACCAGTACAGGGTGCAGCAGAACAGGGGGGAGACAGGGAGAACCCCCCATATAAAAAACACAGCCAGCATGTACTCACCTGCAGTAGGAGAGACTACTTACCCATCCCTTTCATGGACCCACTGGCTTGTTTCAGACAGACCCATCACAGAGCAGTACTGCGTAGCTGTCGGCCCGGTCCACCGCGAGAGATACAGTCAGTCGGGTACTGTTCAATCTGGAGAGGACCGCGGGAGCATGAAAGCAACCCGGCCACCCCTGGAGTCATGGGGCATGTCGTGAACTGAGTCTCACGCACACAAGGCGAGGATCAGCACGCTCGATGGTCGGACAGGGAAGACTACGAGGATACCAGTGTACCCAACCTGTTGCCCAGCCGACAGTTGATTGAAGGTCTCAAAAATAAAATAATAAAATTCCCAAAGGAATAAAAATTTAAAAGTAAAATCTTCCGAGGCCATACTCAAGACATTTATTTGGGGTACCAACGGACACAAGCTGGCCTGGAGAGTCCTTAAGAACCCTACTGACCTAGGTGGAACAGCCCTCCCTGACTTAAATCTTTATTACCTTGCGTCCCAACTGTCTCAACTATACCACATAGATAAAACAGACAGACCCAGATTCCTCACCCTCCTCTGTCCACGGTGGGCACAACTGACCACTGACCCACTCACTGCAATTGCAGTGGGACATAGTGGGAATAACTCCAATAGAGACCGTGGGTCCCTATTGTACCCATATAGGCGCGTATGGGACATCACCACTAAAACATTAACGACCCCTAAACACAACAATTATACCCCCTTATGGCACAATAGACTACTCTCAGAGTTTCTCTTGATCCCTGACACAGAGATATGGTGCGAATATGGAATATATTATTTGCACCACATAAATTTCCGATGGCACACTTAAAAACTTTGAGGACCTCCAAAATGAGTTCCTGCTGCCCAATTCTATGCTTTTTAGATTCTTCCAGGTGCGTCACGCAGCCCAAGCTCAGTTTCCCCAGCCTTTGCCACAATCTACGCCCAATGTTATTATGGCAGTGGTTAAGGGTGTGGACCCGCGAAAGCTGATCTCTGATTTTTATGTCATGCTTCTCACCCCATCATCTACCATGCTAGCTTACAGCCTTAACCACTTAACGACCGCCCACCGCCGATTTACGTCGGCAGAATGGCACGGACAGGCAGAATCACGTAGATCTACGTGATCGCCTTTGTGCAGTTGGGGGGCCCATCCGGACCCCCCTTCACTGCAGTGAGCGGCCGTTAAGTGTTCGGGAGCGATCAGGCATGAGGGGGCGGCCGCTCGATTCCGCCCCCCCCTCGCGATCGCTCCCGGCCAATGAAATTGCTTCCTCCGCCATGTGATGTAAACACAGGCTGGAGGAAGTGATGTCATCTCCCTCGCCGCGGTCTTTTCGTTCCCGGCGCCGAGGAGAGAAGACAGAGGTTAGTGCTCCAACAGTCCACTGACACGTAGGTACACATAGGCACACAAATCACCCCCCAGGTCACCCCAAAGCCCCCAATCACAGTGTCACTGATTGCAGTGATCATTTATTTTACTGATCACTGCATTTAGTGTCATCTGTGATTGTAAAAAGTTGCAGGGCAGTTAGGATTAGGCCCCTTTAGGTCCAGGGTAGCCCCCTAACCCCCCCTAATAAAGGTTTAACCCCTTGATCACCCCCCAGGTAACCCTTTCACCCCCTAACTTCAGCGTCACTAAGCGATTGTTTTTCCGATCGCTGTATTCGTGTCGCTGGTGTTTTAGATAGGCAGTTATTTTTTTTTTAGGTTCGCCGCAGGTTTTTATTGGTGTCAGGTACCCCCATATATTATTTTAACCCCCTGATTGCCCCTAGAGTTAACCCTTTCACCAGTGATCGCTGTATAAGCGTCACTGGTGTCACTGGTTAGCCAGTAAGTTATTTAGTTATTTAGGTTACCCGTCAGGTTTTTATATAGTGTCAGGTACCCCCATATTTAACCTAATAAAGGTTTTAACCCCCTGATTGCCCCTAGTTAACCCTTTCACCAGTGATCACCATATAAAAGGTTACGGGTGACGCTGGTTGATTAGTTTGCTTTTTATAGCATCAGGGCACCCGCCGTATATAACCCAATAAAGGTTTAACCCCCCTGATCGCCCGGCGGGTGAGATCAATTAGGTTTTAGCGCCAGAGAGGGTCTGCATCGCCCCAGGCAGTGTTAGGTTAGTGCCAGTAACGCTAACACCCACGCGCAAAGCATACACCCCCCTTAGTGGTATAGTATCTGATCAGATCTATACTAGCATCCCCAGCGGTTTAGGGTTCCCAAAAACGCAGTGTTAGCGGGATCAGCCCAGATACCTGCTAGCGCCTGCGTTTAGCCCCTCCGCCCAGCCCAGCCCACCCAAGTGCAGTATCGATCGATCACTGTCACTTACCAAACACAACACACATAACTGCAGCGTTCGCAGAGACAGGCCTGATCCCTGCGATCGCTAACAGTTTTTTTGTAGCGTTTGATATATTTGCTGACGACAGTCAGGTGCTTTTTTTCCTGTGAATCTTACTAGTGTACCCCTAAATTTAGAGCCCAAAATGGCAAGACGAAGGTACACTAGTAAAGAGGCCTACGAGATTCTGAGCATGACAGATAGTGAAGAGGAGGTCACGTATCTGTCAGATTCAGGCTCAGAATATCTTCCCGTAGAAGACAGTGACGTCAGCGGCCCCACGTCAGATAGCTCTGACGACGAAGTTGAGGTCCCTGCTAAGGTCAGGTGTACCCGATCCCGATCTTCTGAGGTTGTTGAGGAGCAAGAACCGCAGGTCTCTCGTATCATGGAGCAGAGTAGTACTAGCGCCGCTATTCCTTCTGGTGAACTGGCAAGCACCAGCGGCCTAGTACAGCCTGGACGTACATCCAGCACTGCAGTAACACTTCGTGACGTGGCAAGTCCCATAAGTGCAGTTCAAGCTGGCGAGGTGGCAAGCACAAGTAGTGTCCCGCTGCCACCAAGAAGACAAAGGCAGGCCCGTCGTGCCCATACTGCCCTTCCTGCAGAATTCGCCTATCCTGATTGGGTCCCCACCACTTCTGCAGAACCCGTACTTCCCCCATTCACTGCCCAACCCGGTATTCAGGTGGAAACAGCTGATTTTATTCCAATTGATTTTTATTCGCTGTTTTTCACGGAAGATCTCTATAGATCTATTGTGGACCAGAGTAATTTATATGCTGGTCAATTTATCGCCGCTAACCCCCAGTTGCCTAAAATTGCCAGAAATTGGAAACCAATTACGGTTTCCGAATTTAAGACCTTTCTGGGCCTTTCCCTCAACATGGGCACACATAAATTTCCGTCATTGCGTGCTTATTGGTCCACGCACCCAATTGACCACATGCCCGTGTTCTCTGCCTCCATGTCCAGGGCACGATACGAGCAGATTTTGCGGTTCATGCACTTCAACGACAATGAACTTTGTCGTCCACGTGGGGACCCTGAATACGACCGGCTCTATAAAATTTGGCCCCTCATAAACCACTTCAACAAACGTTTTGCAGCCTTGTTTACTCCCGATCAAGTTGTCTGCGTTGATGAGTCCCTGATTAAATTTTCTGGCCGCTTGTCTTTCAAGCAGTACCTTTCCAGCAAGCGTGCCAGATACGGGGTCAAGCTCTACAAGTTCTGTGACAGGGCAACAGGCTATGTAGTGAACTTTACGGTTTATGAGGGAAAAGACAGTCAGATTGAGTCGGTCAACTGCCCGGATTACATAGGGAGCGCTGGCAAGATAGTGTGGAACTTGGTGTCACCCTTATTCGGAAAGGGGTACCACTTGTATGTGGACAATTATTACACGAGCGTGCCACTGTTTAGTCACTTGTTTGATAAGATTGGAGCATGTGGCACCGTGCGACCTAATCGCCGGGGCTTTCCCCAGCGGCTTGTAGATGCCCGTCTTAGGCTGGGGGAGAGAGCCTGCTTGAAGTGTAATAACTTGCTCGCTATGAAGTGGAGGGACAATAAGAATGTTTTCCTTCTTACCTCCCTTCATGCAGACACGACAGTCCAAATTCGTACGGCGACTGGTGTTGTGGAGAAACCCCTCTGTGTCCACGAATATAACCAAAATATGGGAGGGGTGGACCTCAACGACCAGTTGATGGCGCCGTATCTAATTGACCGTAAGGCGAGACGCTGGTACAAAAAAGTGTCTCTCATTATTGCAATTGGCTTTGCTGAACGCTCATGTGCTATACAGAGCTTCAGGCGGGACGTTATCCCTTCTAAAATTCCAGAATGAGATAGTCACAGAACTCCTGTATCCAGGCGGTTCTGCACCTCACCATCCCCAACCAAATGCAGTAAGCCGGCTGCATGAGAGGCATTATTCGTATGTCCTCCCGAGTACCCCTACCCAAAGCCACCCCCAAAAAAGATGTCGTGTCTGTAGCAAGCGCGGATTTAGGCGTGACACCCGTAGTTTTTGTCCACTCTGTCCTGACAAGCCTGGTCTTTGCCAAGGTGAATGTTTTGAACGCTACCACTCAAAAGTGAAGTTTTAGCGTAGGGTACAGCATTTCACAGACTAGGACACTTACACAGGGTCTCCCAAGATGCCATTACATTCTGAGAGACCCGAACCATTACAGTTGTAAAGTTACAAAAAAAAGTGTAAAAAAGAAAAAAAAAACGTAAAAAACAAAACACAAAAAAAATATAAAATAAAAAAACCAAAAATAGTTCTCGTTTTATTGTTCTCTCTCTCTCTATTTTCTCTCTATTGTTCTGCTCTTTTTTACTGTATTCTATTCTGCAATGTTTTATCATGCTTGCTTTTCAGGTATGTAATTTTTTGTTTTCAGGTGCGCCATTCAACTGCAGCGCGGAATTATTTATCTTGACAGCAACAGCGTTTGCTCCCACGATACATAAAGCCGTGACTCCAGTGCTGTAGGAGGTGATTTCACCACCACAGTTAAAAAAAAGAGCATATATGCCGAAGCATGGGGGCAGCAGGGGCGGAGGAGCGATTTTGCTCCTAATGCCGCGTACATACGGTCGAAATTCCGACGGAGGCCTGCCCGTGGAAAATTCCGACCGTGTGTACGCGGCATAACTTTTTTGCGGGAGGATGCCCCCATGCTTCGGCATATATATATTTTAGGCACAGGTTGCGTTAAAACATTTTTTTATTTTTTACTAGGTTTTGTTTTGGTATTTGCTTTGCAGGTATGGCATGGTAAGGTCTTACTGTTGTACTGTAATGTTACTTTGTTTTAATGTTAACCACCATTTGCTTAGCAGGTACGCCATTCAGTTGCAGCGCGGATCTATTTATCTTGACAGCAACAGCGTTTGCTCCCACGATACATAAAGCCGTGACTCCAACGCTGTAGGAGGTGATTTCACCACCACAGTTAAAAAAAAGAGCATATATGCCGAAGCATGGGGGCAGCAGGGGCGGAGGAGCGATTTTGCTCCTAATGCCGCGTACATACGGTCGAAATTCCGACGGAGGCCTGCCCGTGGAAAATTCCGACCGTGTGTACGCGGCATAACTTTTTTGCGGGAGGATGCCCCCATGCTTCGGCATATATATATTTTAGGCACAGGTTGCGTTAAAACATTTTTTTATTTTTTACTAGGTTTTGTTTTGGTATTTGCTTTGCAGGTATGGCATGGTAAGGTCTTACTGTTGTACTGTAATGTTACTTTGTTTTAATGTTACCCACCATTTGCTTAGCAGGTACGCCATTCAGTTGCAGCGCGGATCTATTTATCTTGACAGCAACAGCGTTTGCTCCCACGATACATAAAGCCGTGACTCCAACGCTGTAGGAGGTGATTTCACCACCACAGTTAAAAAAAAGAGCATATATGCCGAAGCATGGGGGCAGCAGGGGCGGAGGAGCGATTTTGCTCCTAATGCCGCGTATATACGGTCGAAATTCCAACGGAGGCTTGCCCGTGGAAAAGTCCGACCGTGTGTACGCGGCATAACCTTTTATGCCGCGTACATACGGTCGAAATTCCGACGAAGGCTTGACCGTGTGTACGCGGCATAACTTTTTTGCGGGAGGATGCCCCCATGCTTCGGCATATATGCCCATCATTAGAAGTGGGTGGATGAAGGGAGGTATTCTAATGGTGGGCATACCCACCAATCAATCTCTTTTTTTCGTTCAGCCAATAGGCTGTATGAAAAAAAAAGATTACAATACATGTCCAACAAGGACCAGCAACGTACTGGTATGTTGCTGGACTTTGAATGTTTATACCAGAATGATGCCTGCGGGTTTAGGTATCATCTTGGTATCATTCTTTTCAGCCAGCAACCGGCTTTCATGTAAAAGCAATTCTAGCAGATAATTAGCCTCTAGACTGCTTTTACAAGCAGTGGGAGGGAATGTCCCCCCCCCCCGGATATAAAAAGCGCCATTGGGAAATTGGGAAAGCATTTTATCACACCGATCTTGGTGTGGTCAGATGCTTTGAGGGCAGAGGAAAGATCTAGGGTCTAACCCCCCAATTTTTTTCAAAAAAAGAGTACCTGTCACTACCTATTGCTATCATAGGGGATATTTACATTCCCTGAGATAACGATAAAAATGGTAAAAAAATAAAATATGGAAGGCACAGTTTAAAAATAAAATAAAAAAGCCAAATAAATAATAAAAAAAAAAAAAAAAGCACCGCTGTCCCCCCCTGCTCTTGCGCAAAGGCGAACGCAAGCGTCGGTCTAGCGTCATATGTAAACAGCAATTGCATCATGCATGTGAGGTATCACCACGAAGGTCAGATCGAGGGCAGTCATTTTAGCAGTAGACCTCCTCTGTAAATCTAACGTGGTAACCTGTAAAGGCTTTTAAAAATGAATGTAGTTTGTCGCCGCTGCGCGTTTGTGCGCAATTTTAAAGCATGTCGTGTTTGGTATCCATGTACTCGGCCTATGATCATCTTTTTTATTTCATCAAACATTTGGGCAATATAGTGTTTTTTAGTGCATTAAAATAAAAAAAGTGTGTTTTCCCCCCAAAAAATGCGTTTGAAAAATCGCTGCGCAAATACTGTGTGGAAATAAAAAATGCAACACCCACTATTTTAATCTGTAGGGCCTTTGCTTTAAAAAAAATATATGATGTTTGGGGGTTCAACATAATTTTCTTGCAAAAAAATTTTTTTTTTCATGTAAACAAAAAGTGTCAGAAAGGGCTTTGTCTTCAAGTGGTTAGAAGAGTGGATGATGTGTGACATAAGCTTCCTAATGTTGTGCATAAAATGCCAGGACAGTTCAAAACCCCCCCAAATGACCCCATTTTGTAAAGTAGACACCTCAAGCTATTTGCTGAGAGGCATGTTGAGCCCATTGAATATTTTTTTTTTTTGTCCCAAGTGATTGAATAATGACCAAAAAAAAAAAAAATGTACAAAAAGTTGTCACTAAATTATATATTGCTCAAACATGCCATGGGCATATGTGGAATTACACCCCAAAATACATTCTGTTGCTTCTCCTGAGTACGGGGATACCACATGTGTGAGACTTTTTGGGAGCCTAGCCACGTACGGGACCCCAAAAACCAATCACCGCCTTCAGGCTTTCTAAGGGTGTAAATTTTTGATTTCACTTCTCACTGCCTATCACAGTTTCGGAGGCCATGGAATGCCCAGATGGCACAAAACCCCCCCAAATGACCCCATTTTGGAAAGTAGACACCCCAAGCTATTTGCTGAGAGGTATGTTGAGTATTTTGCAGATCTCGCTTTTTGTCACAAAGTTTTGAAAATGTAAAAAAATAAAAAAAAAAAAGAAAAAAAAATGTCTTTCTTAATTTTCAAAAACAAATGAGAGCTGTAAAATACTCACCATGCCTCTCAGCAAATAGCTTGGGGTGTCTACTTTCCAAAATGGGGTCATTTGTGGGGGTTTTGGGCTATTTTGACATTTTATGGCCTTCAAAACTGTGATAGGTAGTGAGGAGTGAAATCAAAAATTTATGCCCTTAGAAACCTTGAAGGCGGTGCTTGGTTTTTGGGGTCCCGTACGCGGCTAGGCTCCCAAAAAGTCCCACACATGTGGTATCCCCGTACTCAGGAGAAGCAGCAGAATGTATTTTGGGGTGTAATTTCACATATAACCATGGCATGTGTGAGCAATATATCATTTAGTGACAACTTTTTGTACATTTTTTTTTTTCTTTTTGTCATTATTCAATCATTTGGGACAAAAAAAAAAAATATTCAATGGGCTCAACATGCCTCTCAGCAAATAGCTTGGGGTGTCTACTTTCCAAAATGGGGTCATTTGGGGGGGTTTTGTGCCATCTTGGCATTTTATGGCCTTCAAAACTGTGATAGGTAGTGAGGAGTGAAATCAAAAATTTATGCCCTTAGAAACCTTGAAGGCGGTGCTTGGTTTTTGGGGTCCCGTACGCGGCTAGGCTCCCAAAAAGTCCCACACATGTGGTATCCCCGTACTCAGGAGAAGCAGCAGAATGTATTTTGGGGTGTAATTTCACATATGCCCATGGCATGTGTAAGCAATATATCATTTAGTGACAACTTTGTGCAAAAAAAAAAAAGTTTGTCATATTCCCGCAACCTGTGGCAAAATATAAAATATTCCATGGACTCAACATGCCTCTCAGCAAATAGCTTGGGGTGTCTACTTTCCAAAATGGGGTAATTTGGGGGGTATTGTGCTATTTTGGCATTTTATGGCCTTCGAAACTGTGATAGGTAGTGAGGAGTGAAATCAAAAATTTACGCCCTTAGAAATCCTGAAGGCGGTGCTTGGTTTTTGGGGCCCTGTACGCGGCTAGGCTCCCAAAAAGTCCCACACATGTGGTATCCCCGTACTCAGGAAAAGCAGCAGAATGTATTTTGGGGTGCAATTCCACATATAACCATGGCATGTGTGAGCAATATATCATTTAGTGACAACTTTTTGTAATTTATTTATTTATTTATTTTTTTGTCATTATTCAATCACTTGGGACAAAAAAAAAAAAAAAAATATTCAATGGGCTCAACATGCCTCTCAGCAATTTCCTTGGGGTGTCTACTTTCCAAAATGGGGTCATTTGGGGGGGTTTTGTACTGCCCTGCCATTTTAGCACCTAGGCAGTCATAAATTTAAAGCTGTGTAAATTTCAGAAAATGTACCCTAGTTTGTAAACGCTATAACTTTTGCGCAAACCAATAAATATACGCTTATTGACATTTTTTTTACTAAAGACATGTGGCTGAATACATTTTGGCCTAAATGTATGACTAAAATTGAGTTTATTCGATTTTTCTTATAACAAAAAGTAGAAAATATCATTTTTTTTCAAAATTTTCGGTCTTTTTCTGTTTATATCGCAAAAAATAAAAATCGCAGAGGCAATCAAATACCATTAAAAGAAAGCTCTATTTGTGGGAAGAAAAGGACGCAAATTTCATTTGGGTACAACATTGCATGTCCGCACAATTTACAGTTAAAGCAGCGCAGTGCCGAATCCCAAAAACAGGCCTGGTCCTAATGGCCCGAAATGGTCCGGGGCTTAAGTGGTTTAAACCAAGATGGGAAAGAGAGGTGGGCCCACTGGAGGATGAGGAGTGGAGTGAAGCACTAGACTCGTGCAAGACTGTATCCCCCAAGCTCTCTGACAGGCTGACCCAGTTATACGTGGTGCACCGAGCGTATCTCACCCCCCTAAGAATCGCCCGCTTTAGACAGTTTTCTACCTTGTGCACAATGTGTAACCAAGCGACGGGCACATTCTTCCATCTACTCTGGGCGTGCCCGGTCCTTCAGGGTCTGTGGAAGCAGATTGTTGACTTCCTCCATGATGACATGGGATCCCCATTGACCCTGGACCCCAAACAATGCTTACTGGGGATATTCCCCGACTCTGAGATGGACAAATTCACTAAAACATTCTTGCATGAAACATTGTTTAATGCTAGAAAAATTATAGCCAGACAGTGGATGAGACCCACTCCCCCCAGCTTCAACGATTGGAAACTAGATATAAATAACACTCTTCCCTACAAAAAGTTCATATACATCAACAGAGGTTGTCCAGATAAGTACTACAAAATCTGGGATCGATGGCTTGAGTCCGCAGACACATGCACTGATGGTCCGTAATACTATACATCCTTCTAGCGTGCAATTCCATGAATAGCGTGGACATAGGGTTTTCCACTTATTGATAGTCACTGAATCCAGTGTTCAATCTGAACAAGTTTTTTGATCTACTGTGCCTATATATGTATAAGCCACATTTCTTTGTTTTATGCATTTCTCCAGTATTGCCTTGTAACTTGCAGAATTATGTTCCAAATGTAAATTGTTCAATAAAAACTTTTTTCTCAAAAAAAAAAAAAAAAAAGTAAAATCTTCCAGGAGACTGGCTCCTTAGAGAGCCACGTCTTCTCCTTCTGCTAGGCAGAAAAAAACTGAGGCTGCTAGCTGCGGGTGGGAGGGTAATGTCCGGAGGGACCGCCCCCCTGGGCGGGGCTGTTCAGCTCTGTTTTTTTCTAGAATGTATGTTTCTAACAATCCAACATTCAGCCTAGATCTTCTCCTGCGAGCAGGGACATATACCCACACGTTTACAGTATCCAGCTGTGTCAGTCCATGGACGATAAGAGAAAACTGATTTTAATAGTGACTTAAAAACATACAGTGAAAACACAAAACCTTTTGCCTTGATATAGATCTCCTTAAACTATTTTGTTGCCATGGATTTAAGGTTTACCTTGAACAAGACTGCTTCCAGTTGGCCAGGGCAGCAAACCTTACATCCATGGAATTCCCCCTTCTGGTATAAGTTCATGGTTGCTTTAGCAACCATGAGCTTATACCAGAAGTGTTAACCAGAATAATCTGAGTAAAAGAAAAGCTGTGATCAGTAGCCGACAAGCTACTGTTAAGTTATTTATTCAAAAAGTGACCTGAAATTAAAAAAGCAAAAATGAAAACACTGCTCATTCACGATCCTCATGCAACCTGTGTTTAAAGAAGAACTTTGCCCTTCTGTAAAAAAAAAAAAAAGAAGTTAAAAAAAAAAAGGACAGGTGCTGCCGACTTAATACCCACTGACCTCACCAGGGCCAGTTCTTCACCTGTCTTCGGGCCTCTGGCACTGACATTTTGGATGTGGGAAGCCGACTGCGTCTTCCTGGTGCTTCACAGCCGACTCCCCACTGCATATGCACAAGTAGCACTGTATTTCTCAATGTACCGGCAACCTCCTGGGACTTGTGATGTAATAGGAGGAGGAGGTGGTGAAGTTCTACTTTAGAGTGTTTTGAAAGGCAGTTTTTGATTTTTAAAAAACAAAACATGTTATACTTGCCATTTCAGTGCAATGGTTTTGCACAGAGCAGCCCCAAACCTCTTCTTCTTGGGGTCCCCTGCCAGTGTGCCTGGCCCCTCTCCCTTGCTGAGTGCCCCCATAGCAAGCCGCATGCTGTGGGGGCACTTATAGGTGCTCGCTCCCGAGCGGACTCTGTGTGTCCATAAAACACAAAGAGCACGGCTCGGCCCTGCTCCCTGGCTATGATTGAAAGCAGCAGGCGCCAATAAGGAGAGAGAGAACTGGGAGATACTTTGCTTTTATGCACATTGCTGAATAAGATTGGCCTTAGGAAAGTATTTGGGGGGACAAATAGCGTAAATTCTGCTCTTAGAATAACATTAAGCAGTTGTGCAAAAAGGGATAGAAAAAAACTGCAGTGTTCAGATATGCAAACCCACTGATAAACGGCGCTGCTGGGCACTGATAGGCATCCCTACTGGCAGGTATTGTGCCTGGGCACGGATTGTCAGCTGCCTGGTGGTCTAGGGTGGCATACCTGGTGGTCCAGTGTGGGTGGCCATCCCTGGTGGTCCTGGCTAGGCATCCGAGGGGGGGTGGGGGCTGCGCTGATAAACAATTGGCACAGACAACCCCCCCCCCCAGGAGAGCAGCCGATCGGCTCTACTAGTGTCTGTCAGGAAAAGCCGATCAACAGCTCTTCCTGTTTACATCGTGATCAGCCGTGATTGGACACGGCTAATCACGTGGTAAAGAGCCTCCGTCAGATCGGTGAGATCGGTGTAGCAGTGTGTCAGAAGGATACACCGCACCACCGATCGCCGTGATGTGTGTCCCACAGGCGCGCGGCAGCTGTTATCCTGCTGGACGTCATACGACGCCCAGTCAGGATAACTGAACCACTGCCCGGCCATCATTCTGCTTTAGGCCGGGCGGGAAGAGGTTAAAGAGCTAAAACGTTGGTAATAGACGTGTTTCACAGATGTACCTAAATGTAACATTAGATAATGCTTCGAAGGTCAATGAATTATGTTTTTTCCTGGATTAACAGAAATTATTTTATGTCAAAGTGAAAACAGATCTTTTCAAAACTACCTAAACCAAAAATTGGGCTAACTTTACGGTTAAGTTTTTTTTTAAATGAATTAAAGTGTATTTTTTCCCAAAAAAATTGCACTTGAAGACTGCTGCGCAAATACAGTGTGGCATAAAATATTGTTAGCAAAAAAATAAGATTGACTGACACAGCCTCTTAATATTTGACAAGTGGGTTTATGTCCCTGCTTGCAGGAGAGAACTAGGCAGAATGTTATAACATACATTCTAAAGACCAGAGCTGAACAGCCCCACCCAGGGGGCGGTCCCTCCGGACATAACCCACCCACCTGCAGCCCTCAGTTCGTAACAAAGCAGTACAAACCTTAAAAGGAAGGGTCAGTGCTGCGTCAGTCCATGGACGTCAGAGAAACAGATTTTACGGCGAGTACAAAAATCGTATTTTCTCTTACCGTCCATGGACTGACACAGCCTCTTAATATTTGACAAGTGGGTGGTCCCAAAGCAGTGTCAAAAAAGAGGGGTGGGAGCAAAGAGAAAGGAAAACCAAACTTCACTCCAAAACAAGCAGAGCTCCTCAACGGAGGAGTTGCAACTTAAACAGCGGCCTGCAACACCTTGCAGCCGAAGGAAGCATCAGAAGATGCAGCCACATCAACCTTGTAAAACTTAGAAAAGGCATGTGCGGATGACCAGGTCGCCGCCTTGCACTTGTGCAACCGACGCTTGATGTCGAAAAACCCAGGAAGCACCAATTGCTCTGGTGGAATGCGCCATAACCGGAAAAGGGAGGCGCTCGCCCCTTAAGGGCATAGGCCTGCATGACGGTCTGCCTGTTCCACCTAGAAATAGTGGCATGGGAAACCGCTTGGCCCTGTTGTGGGCCTGACACAGCCACAAACAGCGAGTCAGACTTCCGAATGGGAGCAGTAATGGACAGGTACACCCGCAAGGCACGTACCACATCTAGCGAGTGAAGCGCAAATTCTCTGGGATGCGACGGATGAGGACACAAGGACGGAATAACAATGTCCTCAATAAAGGTGAAAGGCCGAGACCACCTTCGGAAGAAAAAAAGGTCGCTGATGCAACACAGCCTTATCCTTATGGATGACCAAGTAAGGTGGCTTGCAAGACAATGCCGCCAACTCAGACACCCGTCTGACAGAAGTAATGGCTACCAGGAAAGCCACCTTCTGAGACCACGTCAAGAGGGATATCTCTGATGTTTACAAAAGGAGGTTCTTGAAGAACCGAGAGGACCAAATTCAGATCCCAAGAAGGGAGAGGAGGTTTGACAGGGGGGAGCACATGGCGAACCCCCTGCAGAAAGGTGCTAATCAAGGAATGGCCCGCAAGCGGTTAAAAGAAGACAGCTAGGGCCAAAATTTGACCCTTGATGGTATTTCAAAGCCAGCTTTTGGGTCACACCACGCTGTAAGAACAGCAGAATCCTGGGAACGGAATACGTCCGTGGACGCCAATCTAGCTCCTCGCACATAGCGATGTAAGCTTTCCAGGTACGGTGATATATATCTTTCTAGAAAAAGATTTCCGGGCCCTCAACATGGTTGAGATGACCGAATCAGAGAGACCTCGGACCCTCAGCACCTGGCTTTCAATAGCCATGCCATGAAAGCCAAGGACTGTAAAGCAGGATGAAGTATGGGACCTTGAGACAGAAGGTCCTCCCGTAGAGGCAGTCACCAAGGAACGTCCGCGACTAGCCGCACAAGATCGGCGTACCAACGACGCCGTGGCCAATCGGGAGCAATGAGGATCACCGGAATGCCCTTGGCCTCCACCCTGCGAAGCAGCAACTGCAGCGGAGAGCAAGCATATAACAGGCGATACCAACCCCACGGGGCCACCAACGCGTCTGCCCAGGGGTCCCTGGACCTGGCCACAAAATCTCGACACCTTGCGATTGAGTCGAGAGGCCAAGAGGTCCACGTCCGGCGTGCCCCAACGCCAGCAAAGGAGTTGGAACACCTCCGGATACAAGGACTATTCCGCCAGTAGTCTATTCCTGGAATATAAACGGTCGACAGAGCCAGCACACTGCTACCCATCTTAGGATGCGAGCAACCTTGGATGCCCCCCGCTGAGCTCAGAGTTCCCCTCTGATGGTTGACATACGCCACCGCTGTGGCGTTGTCCGACTGGACCCTGACCGAGTGGCCCTGTAGCCTCTCTGACCACGAGGAGAGGCACAGTCGGATCGCTCGGAGGTCTAGGACATTGATCGGAAGACTGGATTCGGCCGGGGTCCACAGCCCTTGAGCTGAGAGGACTCCCCAGACCTCACCCCAGCACGTAAGGCTGGCAGCCGTCGAGATCACCGTCCACTGGATAGGAAAGAACAACTTCCCGGACCGAAGAGCCGGGGATCTCAACCACCACGTCAGGGACGCCCTGACTGGGTGACTCACCTGGATCTGATGATTCGATGACAACGGGGACTTGTCCCAAGCGGACAGGATCCCCCTCTGTAAGGCACGAGTGTGAGATTGGGCATACGGAACTGCCTCGAAAGAGGTCACCATGAGCCCTAGGACCCTCATGCAGAAACGGATTGATGACCATTTTCGGGATATCAGAAGCCGCACCGCAGATTGAAGAGTCTGCAACTTCTCCAAGGATAAGAAGACTTTCGCCTCCGAGGAGTCCAGGATCAAACCAAACGCTGGGTCAGGACCAGGACTGACTTCTGAGTGTTCAGAAGCCACCCGAAGGCCCAGAGGGTCTGACTGACTATTGTCACAATTTCTTCCAATTCTGAGCCAGTGTCTGCTCACAGAAGAAGATCATCCAGGTAGCCCACGATAGCAATGCCTCGCTGTCTGAACAAAGCCAGAATCGGGGCAAGCACCTTGGTGAAAACCCACAGTGCCGAATCAAAGCCGAAGGGAAGGGCCACAAATTGATAGTGAACTTCGCCGATCGCAAAGCGCAGAAACTTCTGGTGACCTGCGCAGAGTGGAACATGCAAGTAAACATTCTTGATGTCCAAGGATGCCAGAAAGTCTTTATACTGTGCAAGGCGACGAAGGCACGCACACCATTGGGGCGTGGGAGGAACCCGGAGAACCGGAGGAAACCCACGCAGACCGCATACACAAACCGTGTAGGTATGATAGTATGCGAACAAATTGCACCGGTTTATGCTGTGCATAGCACAGAAAGCGCGCACACCATTGGAGCTTGGGAGGAAACCGGAGAGCCCGGAAGAACCCCACGCAGACTGCATACACATACCGGATAGGTATGATAGCATGTGTGAGAAACATTTTGAACATGTTTACGTTGTGCATAGCGCCGAAAGCACGCACACCGTTGGAGCGTGGGAGGAAACCGAAGAACCCGGAGGAAACCCACACAGACCCAGAGAGTAAAATACATACATACACTGTGAATGTATTTAGCGCCGTGTATAAACATATGGAGTATGTTTACATTGTGTATGGCAGCGAAGGCGCGCACGTCATTGGAGCGTGGGAGGAAACCCACGCAGACTGCATACACATACTGTGGAGGTATGGTAGTATGTGAATAAACATATTACACATGGTTATGCTGTGCATAGTGCCGAAAGCGCGCATACCATTGGAGCGTGGGAGGAAACCCACGCAGACCGCATACTATAATACCTACACGGTATGTGTATGTGTGATAAACATATTGATCATGTTCATAATGTGCATAGCGCCAAAGGCGTACACACCGTTGGCGCGTGGGAGGAAACCAAAGCACCCGGAGGAACCCGCGCAGAATACATACATATACTGTGAATGTATTTAGAGGACGTGTATAAACATATTGTGTATGTTATACTGTCATTGGAACGTGGGAGGAAACCCACGCAGACACAGAGAGCAAACACTGCGTGTTAAGTATAATTGGGTAAACTATGGCGCCGAGGGCGCTTATCTCTGTATCGTTCCAACCTGCGTATACGTGCTGCCGAAGCAAGCTGAAGGCAAAAAACTACCTCTGACCCGCAGACCGTGGTCCTGTCAGAATTAGAGCGTTCCCCAGGAAATAAAGGGGAAACCACAGGTGCAGAGACTCTGGTGTTGCCAAAGAGATATTACACAGAAAGCTCACAGGGACTAGACAAATAAATGAATAAAGTCCCCCTACCATGCCCGGGGGGGGCACAGTGTATCACTGTATCATCCATGCAGCTCTAGAAGCAGTGTGTGAGGAAACAGTGAGGAAGCTGTGAGGAGAATCGTGCTGCGCCCTGCAGGAGCCAGCACTAAGCCAATGGTGTAAAAGAAAAGCTTTAAATGAAGCAAGGGAGACTGTCTCCACCAAAGGATCTCCAGCATGAGAGCATCCCTCACCATCAATGAGTTCACTACCAAGCGTCCCGTCATTTACTGACCCAGGAGTCTCTCAGAAGGAACGTCCTAGTCAAAAAAAATCTATAAAAAAAAATTCAGAGCTAGGGTCCTGAGCTGCAGCTAGGCCCATATCTGAAACAGAGCACTCCCCTACTAAAGATAGTGTGGGGAGAGGGCGCTTTATATCTCCCGTTGGCTCGCACACCGCTTCCATCCTGACAAGAAATGAGTCCAGGACTGCCGACAACTGATCCATAGGGACTGCAGGTGCATCAGCCCTGCCTGTTGTGACATGAATGGGGAAGCAGGTGAACCAGACTCCATAACTCGCCACTTCTCTGAGACTTTTGTACAAAGTCCACCCTCTGGCTGTGCTGGCTGTGGGAGATTACCCAGGGGACTCACCGACCCAGTGGGGACCGCTCGGATCCGCTGCCTGTGCTGCGCTGTACCGCGCTAATGAGTAGCGAGGAGAACCGCAGCGTTCCAGCAGCGACAGAGGCCAAACAGTAGAAAAACCATGCGCGGCGCCAAGAAAATGGCCGCCGTAACTGCACCATAACGAACCACGGCAAGATGGCTGCCATGCGCGCCAGTGAAAAAAACAGAGTGAAAGAAAAACATGGCGCACAGGCCCAAAACAACACATTCTCCAATGCAGATACCCATGAGACCCCCCCGGGACAGAGTGACCCCCCCCAGACAGCACAGCGCCAGCAAGGTGACAGAGAGTAACAAACAGGGGGAGACAGGGAAATTCCCCCACACATAGGAACACACAGCATGTACTCACCTGCTGAGGCAGGAGATACTACTTACCCGGTCCGGAAGGACCTACTGGTGTGTTCCTGACAGACCAATCACAGTTCATTACTGAGTAGCTGTCAGCCCGGTCCACCGCGAAGAGAGACAGCAGGCACTGTTCAATCTTAGCGGACCGCGGAGCATAAAAGCCCACCGGCCACCCCTGGAGTCATGGGGCATGTCGTGAACTGAGTCGCACGCCGGAGTGAGGATTCAGCACGCTCGATGGTCGGACTGGGAAGACTACGAGGATATCCAATGTACCCAACCTGTTGCCCAGCCGACAGTTGATAGATCAAAAAATTTAATTCCAAAAAGGAATAAAAAATTCTTCAGGAGACTGGCTCCAAAGCGAGCCACGTCCTCTCCTTCTGCTAGGCAGAAAAAAACGGAGGGCTGTTGGCGGGTGGGTTATGTCCGGAGGGACCACCCCCTGGGCGGGGCTTTTCAGCTCTGGTCTTTAGAATGTATGTTATAAAATTCTGCCTAGTTCTCTCCTGCAAGCAGGGACATAAAACCACTTGTCAAATATTAAGAGGCTGTGTCAGTCCATGGACGGTAAGAGAAAATAGGATTTTTGTACTCACCGTAAAATCTGTTTCTCTGACGTCCATGGACTGACACAGCTCTCATACTGTTTACGTGTGGGTATATGTCCCTGCTCGCAGGAGAAGACCTAGGCAGAATGTTAGAAACATACATTCTAGAACAAAACCAGAGCTGAACAGCCCCGCCCAGGGGGGGCGGTCCGTCCGGACATAACCCTCCTACCTGCAGCCAGCAGCCTCAGTTCGTAACAAAGCAGTACAAACCTTAAAAGAAGGGTGGGTGCTGTGTCAGTCCATGGACGTCAGAGAAGCGGATTTTACGGTGAGTACAAAAATCCTATTTTCTCTTATCGTCCATGGACTGACACAGCTCTCATACTGTTTACGTGTGGTACGTCCCAAAGCAGTATAAGAAAAGGGTGGGAGCAAATAGTAAAGGAACAACCAAAACTTCACTCCAAACCAGCAGAGCTCCTCAACGGAGGAGTTGCAACATTAAACAGCGGCCTGCAACACTTTGCGGCCGAAGGAAGCATCCGAAGATGTAGCCACTTCAACCTTATAGAATTATGAAAAGGTATGAACGGACGACCAGGTCGCCGCCTTGCACGCTTGTGCAACGGACGCTTGATGTCGGAAAGCCCAGGAAGCACCAATTGCCCTGGTGGAATGCGCCGTAACCCGGAAAGGGAGACGCCCGCCCGCCCCTTAATGGCATAGGCCTGTATAGCAGTCTGTCTGATCCACCTAGAAATGGTGGCAGACGACAAAGCTTGGCCCTGTTTCGGACCAGAGACAGACACAAACAGTGAGTCAGCCTTCCGAATAGAAGCAGTAGCCGCTAGGTACACCCGTAAGGCTCGCACCACATCTAAAATGTGAAGAGCAAACTCTCTAGGATGCGATGGGTGAGGGAACAAGGACGGAAAGACAATGTCATCATTAAGGTCAAAAGCCGAAACCACCTTTGGAAGGAAAGACTGTCGCGGTCGCAACACCGCCTTATCCTTATGGGAGGACCAGGTAAGGCGACTTGCATGACAGAGCCGCCAACTCAGACACCCATCTAACAGAAGTGATGGCCACTAAGAAAGCCACCTTCTGAGACAAAGTTAAGAGGAATATCTCTGATATTTTCAAAAGGAGGTTCCTGAAGAACCGAGAGCACTAAGTTCAGATCCCAAGGAGGGAGCGGAGGCTTGGCAGGTGGAACCACATGGCGAACCCCCTGCACAAAAGTGCTAACTAAGGAATGACCTGCTAGGGGTCTTTGAAAGAAAAACGGCCAAGGCCGAAATCTGGCCCTTAAATTGTGCTCAAAGCCAGCCTTTGGGCCACACCACGCTGCAAGAACCGCAGGATTCTGGGGACAGAGTACGTCCGTGGACGCCAGTCTAGCTCTTCGCACATAGCGATGTAAGCTCTCCAGGTACGGTGATAGATCTTTCTAGAAGAAGACTTCCGTGCCCTAAGCATGGTTGAAATTACCGAATCCAACAGGCCTCGGTCCTTCAGTACCTGGCTCTCAATAGCCATGCCGTTAAAGCCAGAGACTGTAAAGCAGGATGAAAGATAGGACCTTGAGACAGAAGGTCCTCCCTCAAGGGCAGGCGCCAAGGGACGTCCGTGATGAGACGTACCAGGTCGGTGTACCAGTGACGCCGAGGCCAGTCCGGGGCAATGAAAATCACCGGAATGCCCTCGGCCGCTACCCTGCGCAGCAGACGAGGAATCAACTGCCCACGGAGGGTAAGCATACATTAAGCGATACTGACCCCACAGGACCACCAACGCGTCCGAGGCATCCGCCCAGGGGTCCCTGGAGCTGGCCCCACCCACGACACCTTGCGATTGAGTCGAGATGCCATCAGGTCCACATCCGGTGTGCCCCACAGCTGACAAAGGAGTTGAAACACCTCCGGATGCAAGGACCACTCCCCCTGGTCCAGGGACTGGCGACTCAGATAGTCCGCCTGCCAGTTTTCTACACCCGGAATGTAGACGGCCAACAGTGCCGGCACACTTCTTTCCGCCCACCTTAGGATGTGAGCGACCTCCTTAGGATGTGGGCGACCTCGGATGCCGCAGCCGAGCTCCGAGTGCCCCCGATGGTTGACATACGCCACGGCCGTGGCGTTGTCCGACTGAATTCTGATCGAGTGGCCCTGTAGCCTCTTCGACCACGCGGAGAGAAACAGTCTGATCGCCCGCAATTCCAGGACGTTGATTGGTAGACGAGATTCGTCCGGAGTCCAGAGCCCTTGAGCTGACAGGACTCCCCAAACTCCTCCCCAGCCCGTCAGGCTGGCGTCCGTCGTGACCACCGTCCACTGGATGGGGAGGAACGACTTCCCGGCCCGAAGAGCCGGGATCTCAGCCACCACGTCAGGGACGCCTTGACAGAGTGACTCACCTGGATCTGAAGATCCAATGACAATGGGGACTTGTCCCAAACAGACAGAATTCCCTTCTGCAATGCCCGAGTGTCAGTAACTTCTCTGAGGGTAGAAACACCTTCGCTGCCGAAGTGTGAAGGATCAGACCCAGATACTCCAATCGTTGAGTCGGGACTAGAACCGACTTCTGCATGTTCAGAAGCCACCCGAAGTCTAGGAGGGTTTGACTGACTATTGTCACATTTTCCTCCAATTCTGAGCCATTTTCTGCTCTTAGAAGGAGATCATCCAGATAGCCCACGACAACAATTCCTCAGTCTCAGCAAAGCTACAACCGGGGCAAGCACCTTGGTGAAAACCCTATGGCAACGCGCAGAAACCTCTGGTGACTTGCGCAGATTGGAACGTGCAAGTAAGCGTCCTTGATATCCAAGGACGCCAAAAAATCCCCTTGGTGGAGTGTCGCAATCACCGTGCGAATGGAATCCATCCGGAATTTTAGTACCTTCACATAGGCCTTCAGGGCCTTGAGGTCCAGGATTGGCCGGACCCCGTCCTTCTTCGGCACAACAAACAGGTTCGAGTAAAACCCCTGAAACCTCTCCTGTGACGGAACAGTCACAATTACCCCGCACCTGAGCAAATCCTGTACGGCCCCCAAGAGGGCCGCCCGGCGGGCAGGAAGGAGAGGAGAGGGAGGTTTGAGGGAAAGAACCTGTTTGGGGGCCACGAGCGGAACTCTATCCTGTATCCCGAGGTGACCACCTCGCACAGCCACCGGTCAGAGATCCGGGAGGTCCACCGCACCGTGAACCTGCAAAGACGTCCCCCCCACCCCAGAGTCGGGCAGGGGCAAGACTTCATGCGGTGGTGGGCTTGGGAGCTTGCTTGGTAGGCTTACGCACACAGGGACGCCTTTGTCCCCCAGCCGCACTTTTTTCAGTCTGGGCAGGCTTACCCATGGAATCTGACTGACGAAAAAACATATTTTTCGCCGGAAAGGAAGGGCCCGGCCTGCGGTGGGGCTCCTTTCCCTTAATAGACTGAGGAAGGAAGGAAGGAAGGGGCTCTTACCCCCTGTGACATGCTTAACCACTTCCATACCGGTCATTGTAAAATGACGCCGGCAGGAACCCTCTCTCCCTCCGGGTGAACGTCATATGATGTCCGGGGTTTGAGGGGGGATATCTGAATGATGCCTGCAGCTAGAGGCATCATTCAGATATTCTTGTCTTCAGCCGGCGATTCTGCGCACCATAAGAACGATCATAGCGGCGGTTCCGCCGCTTCATCGTTCTTATAGAAGGCGGGAGGGGACATCCCCCCCCTCCATCCGGTGCTTCTCCGGGCTCTCCTGTGCCATCGGGGACCCAGAGAGAATCTTCCGGCGCTGGTGGTGGGTCACGTGGTCACCAGTCATCTCTATGACCGTCGGTGGCCTGGGCCCTCAGATGTAAACAAAGCCGGCTAGTTAGCATGAGATCGGTGAAATTTTTTTCACGATCTCATGCTTTCCAGCCTGGAGGAGAGATGTGGGGTCTTATTGACCCCGCATTTCTCCATAAAGAGGACCTGTCGCACACATTCCTATTACAAGGGATGTTTACATTTCTTGTAATAGGAATAAAACTGATCAAAAAAAAAGTGTAAAAAAAAATAAATTAAAAAAAAAAATAAGTAAAATAAAATATTTTTTTTTTTAAAACGCCCCTGTCCCCAATAGCTCGCACTCAGAAGCGAACGCACACGCAAGTCCCGCCCACATATGTAAACGCCGTTCAAACCACATATGTGAGGTATCGCCGCGTGCGTTAGATCGCGTACAACAATTCTAGCACTAGACCTCCTCTAACTCTAACCTGGTAACCTGTAAAAAAATTCAAAGCGTCGCCTATGGAGATTTTTAAGTACCGAAGTTTGGCACCATCCCATGTGTGACATGTTAGGTATCTTTTTACTCGGCGTAACATAAGCTTTCATATTTTACAAAAATATTGGGCTAACTTTACGGTTTTGTTATTTAATTCATGAAACCATTTTTTTTTTTTTTTAAAAAAGGCGTTTGAAAAATTATTGCGCAAATACCGCACAAGATAAAAAGTTGCAACGACCGTCATTTTATTCCCTAGGGTGTCTGCTAAAAAAAACATGCATAATGTTTGGGGGTTCCGAGTAATTTTCTAGCAAAAGAACGATGATTTGTACATGTAGGAGAGAAGTGCCAGAATAGGCCCGGTATGGAAGTGGTATAAAAAGCCCTGTATGGAAAGGGTTAATAATGTCATCCAGGGCGGCCCCAAACAGTCTACCGCCCTTAAATGGCCAGTCAGCCAGGAGCTTTTTGGAAGCTAGATCGGCCGACCAGCATTTCAGCCAGATAAGGCGACGCAGCACCACAGCAGAGATAGAGGCCCCGGATATTAAAGGGGCCGCATCCAAAGTGGCATCGCACACATAGACTAAACCCTGCGCAAGTTGGTGAGCCAGGGCAATGGTCTCAGGAGGGAGATTATGCTCCTGTACCGTCTGGTGCAAAATATTTGCCCATCCTGTGAGTGTCTGAGACACAAGTGTCGCCACCGCTATAGGGCGTAAGGCAGACCCCAATAAGGTAAACATAGTTCTACTCACGACCTCTGACCTCCTGTCAGTGGGATCCTTAAATGCAGGAGTCCCTTCCATTGGGAGCATGGTAGCCTTATTCAAACGGGCGACCGGGGGGTCGACCACTGGGGGGAGAGCCCACTTCTTAACCAGGTCCTCCTCAAAAGGGGTACCTTATGGCTAGGCGCCGCGGGACCGTCAAAGTCTTCTGCGGCTTATCCCAGACTTGGTCAATGAATGTATCAAAAAAAAAAAAAAAAGCACATATGGAAAAACCTTTTTTGAAGAAACGGCTTTAAAGGAACCAAAAAGGAGACAGCTTCCACCTGAGGTTCCTCAGCCTCAACATTCAGCTTGAGAGTGTCCCTCACAGCATCAATGAGTTCACTTACAAGCACCCTGTCAGTTACTGGTTCAGAACTGGGGTCTTCCTCACAAGGAATGTCCTGTTCAAACACATCAAAATCCACAGAGCTAGGGTCCTGAGCAGCAGTAGCTAGGCCCATATCTGAGGCAGAGCACTCCCATACAGGAGAATGTGTGGGGAGGGGGCGCTTTACAGCTCCCTTGCGCTCGCACACTGCTTCCATTCTGACAAGGAATGATTCCAAGACTGCCGACAACTGGTTCATAGGGACCGCAGGTGCAGGAGCACTGCGCCAGTTGCCTCTGACAAGTGTGGAGAAGCAGGTGAACCAGACTCCATACTGCCACCCTCTGAGACCTTTAGACACTATTACAGTGAATAATACAGTCCACCCACTGGCTGCGCTGAGGCTGAGGAGGGGATACCCGGAGGACTCGCCAACCCTTAAGGACCGCTCACATCCGCTGTATGAAACCGCGCTGCAGCGTGAGTGAAGCCTGAGGAGAGGTGAAGAATCTGAGTAGCTGTCGGCTCGGTCCACAACGAAAGATAGACAGGTACTGTTCAATCTCGAGAGGACCGCGGGAGCATAAAAGCAACCCGGCCACCCCTGGAGTCATGGGGTATGTTGTGAACTGAGTCTCATGCACACAAGGCGAGGATCAGCACGCTCGATGGTCGGAAAGGGAAGACTACGAGGATACCAGCGTACCCAACCTGTTGCCCAGCCGACAGTTGATTGGAGGTCTCAAAAATAAAATAAAATTCCCAAAGGAATAAAAATTAAAAGTAAAATCTTCCAGGAGACTGGCTCCTGAGAGAGCCACGTCTTCTCCTTCTGCTAGGCAGAAAAAAACTGAGGCTGCTAGCTGCAGGTGGGAGGGTTATGTCCGGAGGGACCACCCCCTGGGCGGGGCTGTTCAGCTTTGGTTTTGTTCTAGAATGTATGTTTCTAACATCTAACATTATGCCTAGATCTTCTCCTGCGAGCAGGGACATATACCCACACGTAAACTGTATGAGAGCTGTGTCAGTCCATGGACGATAAGAGAAATACTGTTTTTAACTCGTAAGCAGCCAGTGTTAGAAAAAGGCCTGATCTTTAAGTGGTTAAACTGACCATTTCCAGACCGAAGTTCATCCCTTTTATCTGTAAATGAACAGAAAAAAAATGTTTCTTCTTTATCTCTCGTTCAGCACTGAGCAATGTTGTTAATAAACATTGCCGGCTGCCCCCCCCCCTTTTTTTTTTACAGCTGTGAGCCTGGAACTACTCTGCACCTGTCACACGAATCGTGAAAATGCTGGATTAAGATCATGTGGGGGGGTTGAATCGAGATTGCAATATTTTACCGATTAATCAATCGTGCAGAGCTAAATTCTTTGCAGATCCAATTGATGAGTTTATACTCCTGTAGTCTTAGGGACAAGAAAAAACGAGTTCAGCCTAGTACACACGAGCCAGATGGCAGATGGATTCTGTCGGAGAGGCATGACCGAAAAAGGTCTGCGGACCAGCTCCCGATCATGGCTTTCAGACAATGGTTTGAGAGCGCTGACCAGTGTTCTGCCGGGGGGGGGGACCTCTCAGAACACAATAGAACAGCAGGGGAGATCGCTGTACTAATATTGTATTGTTAGAACAGCCCGCTGGGTTAAACTAAAAAAAAAAAAATTGTAGCGTGTACTCATTTTTATAGTCATTGTAAGAACTAATTAACAGAATTAACATTGTACGATATAACAGTATAACCTTACAATCCGCATTGGAAGTAAACTAACTTATGAAAGTATCAAAAGATTGCTTTTTTTTTCTCCCAAATTTAAAGTTACCTGTATGTGTTCTTATATGCTGAATGTAGTTATTCTTACGATCTGAAAAATAAGAACACTGTGAGCATGTATAAACAATCCTTGGAAAGTGATTCCGGAGATGTTTCTTCCAGTGATATTCACTGACTGTTGTGTATGTACATATGGTGCACTTGTAAACTCTTTCATTTTCAGCTGCTTTGTTGTGGTGCTTCAAGTGTGCCAAATAGTGATCAATTCTATTGGTGTTATAGCCACATCGGTCACATCTGATAGGTCCTTTAGAAGTGTCCACCTCGTCAGATGAGCAAGATCCTGATTCTTTTGTGTTTTTGTTTGGGTCATGATCAATAAATCTCTTAGCACTGTGGTCCTTAATATGATGAACAAACTCTTCTTCTGATTCAGCCTTATACTGGCATGGCCTACACTGAAAAGGCTTGCTTTTGGTGCTCTTGTTTTTCTCTTCAGCCGCTGGAGGAGCCTCTGCATCTTTTTCTTGTTCTTGTTCAGTTACTACGGGTTTATCAAGAGTAGGGGTTTGATTGTCACATATATTTTCTTCCTGCACTTGAGGGGGTTGAATTTCCATGATCTCAAAGATGGGTGCCTCACTCTCAATGGCTGATTCTTCCATGTCCATTCTTTCCCCTTCACTATCAGAAAAACTGTTCTCATAAACAGTGGTCAATTCAGCCATTTGCTTGTCCTCTTCCAAAGCATAATCAGAGCAGCCATTGTTAACTTCTCCAGTAAGAGCTACATTTGCTAGCATTATTAATCGAGGAGCTGCCATTTCTGCTTTAGAAAGATCATGTAAGCCATACATGTCACCAATGCCAAAGCTGCTGCTGTTGCAGAATAAGCTGCTACTGCTGGCTTGGCTCACCATTTGAGTAGCCATTGTGAGAGCTACAGAAAAATATAAAAAAAAACAAACAGTCAAAACAAAAGAAAAAACACAAAATCAACAATTCAGAAGCATATGTATATGGTAATAAGGTACATTTATAGCAATAAAGCACCATTTGATTAGTAAGTGTAAATGTTAAAGCAACCAGATACAAGTTACCATATATACTCAAGTATAAGCCGAGTTTTTCAGCACATTTTTTTTTGCTGAAAATGCCCCCATGGCTTATACTTGAGTCTGTGTCTGACTTCAACTTTGTGCGCCTGATCCTGGCCATCTGTAGGTCCCCTGGACCCCAAACTGGGCACGCATGTAGCCCAGCTCTTCCTCTACAAGTGTACAAAGTTTGGTGTCCGGGGAACATACGGCCGGGGAGCAACGATTTTTCAAAGCCGGGCACCGGAGATCAGGTAGGGAGATTGGGCACAGTGAGGCATGGGCACAGTGAGGCATGCAGATGGACACCCTAGGCTTCAAGTCAATAAGTAAATCCTCTACATACAAACTGGTAATTTTCAAAGATGCAAAAGTGCGTTTGCATGTCCAATCTCACACACACACACACACTAGTTCACGTGTCTGACATACAATTTCACCCTGTATGCCAGCTGTTCTAATATACTTTTCAAGGCACTGTACTTTAAGATACATTTGTGTGTGTGTGTATATATATATATATATATATATGTTTGTGTGAAGGTTATTATAAACCTGTTACAGTGCAATACTACAAAGCTGACTGTTAGTTGGGTACCTAGGCTAGCTTTGTTGGACTTACGAACGCTCTCTCTGAACAGAACTTATTCGTAATTAGGGGACTTATTGTACTCCGAAATAAATTTCTCAAATACTGCATTAGTTACCAGACAACTAACTAATCACATTTTACAACACCACAAGATCCAGTGGACTGCATTTTACATTTCCATATTGTATCTACTCTAGCAACCTTGGACTCTTAATACATTTTAGGTGTAGCAATCCTTATTTAGAATTTACATATGCAATCCTGGTAAAACCACTAAATTAACCAGTTGCGGACTGCCCACTGTACATATACTGCGGAAGGGCGGCCGCTCTGCGCCAGGTCACGTACCTAGTACATGATCCGTGCTCCTGGGTAGGGGGTGAGATAGGTTTTGGTAAGCTAGGTAAATTTAGGCAGGCCTGGCTGGCAGCCAGGCCTGTTTTGATCTGAGCTGGGAGTGGCTCAGGGTAGCAGCTGGTGATTCACAGGCAGCATCACTGAGACTTCCCTCTTCTTTCTAGGGTTTGCTGGAAAGAGAAGAGAAGTACAGCTGTCTGGGGTGTTTTAGGGAACCCCAACCAATCCTCAACCTGGATAGGTGGGCCTCCTTAAATACCCAGGGTCAGCCCAGCTGGGGAGGAGTTGTCGGGTGAAAGAGCTGGAGTGAGAGAGTGTGGAGGCTGTCGGGGCCTTTGAGGGAGCTCCCCAGTCTGGGGGGGCTGACCTTGGGCCTGGGCTCGGTGCAGTCGGGACCACTTCAAAAGAACACATGGAGAGGTCCTGGCCCGGAGGCACAGGATAGAGAGCACTGCTAAGAGACTCCAGGGGAGGACAACTGGTGGCAGCCAGGAGGGCTGGGGAGTAAGGCACAGTCGGGAGGACTAAGGAGGCATGCCTGCGAGCACTGGGAGCTTGCAGTCTGAGATGGGTGCAGAACCAGAAGTGTGGGCTGTGGTGGAAAGGGCAGTGGAAAGAGGCAGCTGGCAGGGCCTGAAGATGGGTTACTGGGCTCAGTAGCCGCACACCTGAGACTATTTTGCTACACTATAGGGGCCCGCGGTCCCTGCCTGCAAAGGGCAATTGCTCAGGCTGGCTAAGTCAGTGTCAGGCTTAACCACTTTGTGCTAGCTGTGCCTGAAGATTAGAGAGAAAGCGATGTGCAGGAGAAGAAAGACGTGAAGATTAGAGAGGAAGTGATGTGCAGGAGGAGAATTGGAGTGTATATACTGGACTGTATATAGTTGTCCCAAAAGAGTTCTACCAATCCTACTTGACATCCCATACTTCCCTTACCCCATCCAAGTTCAATCCCCTCACAAAAAAAAAAAAAAAAACAACTAAGCACATAGACTGTTCTATGTCTCTGAGTATCTGAAAGGCAAATCCTGGGCTGGGCAAGGCTACAGACAGACCACAGTACTTAGCAGCCTTTATGGGGGTCCCGCTACAAATGTCATGGGTAATGCCAGATAGCGTTGGCATCAGTCTCAGATAGCCCGAGCATGACAGATGAGAGCGATGGGGAGTCCTCACTGTCAGAATCAGGCTTAGTATACGAACCTGTAGAGAGCATGATGATTCCTGTAGGCAGCAAAAAAATAAAAAAAACAAGAAAAAACACCTGCAAGGCAATAGCATGATGTGCTAGTATGCATTGCATCTCATGAAATACTTAACAGTGTTAATTTTGTCAACGAAAAAGTGACGAAAACGAAACTAAAAAGTACAGCACATTTTCGTCAACTGACGAAAACTATGACGAAAATCAAATCCGTTTTAGTTAAGGAACGAAAACGGGACGTTAATGGAAAGGAGGGACGTTTAACCTCATGAACTGACTTTATTTATCGGCGTATAACACAATGCGTGCGTGTTATACGCCAATATTTGTTTTTTTACCAACAGGGGGCGGGATCGGGCGGTACACCCCGGGTGCCACACATTGGGGGGTGGTCAGGCCGGCCGCCCTGCCTCTCCTGGCCCTTGGACAGCACAGCCAGCAAAGTCTAAAATTAGGAAAAAATCATTGCCAGCCCCTTCTCCTATACTGCTCCTCCTCCTGTGTCACTCATTGTAAGCTGAAGCTTCTAACCTCAATAGCTTCGTTCTCCGCTCTCCTTCGAGTGTTGCTTTAGATTACCTATACTCAATGAACCACAGAAAAGAAACAAAAACAAATAGAATTGTTTTTCTTCAAGCGTTGCCACCATCCCAAAATAGTAGGAATAAACCCGGTACACCGGTACACGGTCGCCAATTCAGATACTCGTCTAACAGAAGTGATTGCCACTAAATGGGCCACCCTCTGAGACAAAGTGAAGAGGGGAATAACCCTGATATTCTCAAAAGGAGGTTCCTGGAGAACCGAGAGTACCAATTCCGATCCCACGGGGGGAGAGGAGACTTGACAGGAGGGAGCCCATGGCGAACCCCCTGCACAAGGGTGCCAACCAAGGAATGACCCGCTAGTGGTCGCCGAAAGAAGACGGCCAAGGCCGAAATCTGACCCTTAATGATACTCAAAGCGAGCCTTTGGGTCACTCCATGCTGTAGGAAACGCAGGATTCTAGGGACGGAATACGTCCGAGGATGTCAGTCCAGCTCTTCGCGCATGGCGATGTAAGCTTTCCAGGTACAGAGATAGTTCTGGAGGAAGACTTCCGTGTCCTTAATATGGACGAAATGACCGAGTCCGAGAGACCTCGGTCTCTCAACACCTGGCTTTTAACAGCCATGCCGTTAAGGCCAGAGACTGTAAAGGCAGGATGAACTATATGACTTTGAGACAGAAAGTCCTCCCTTATTGGCAACCATCAGGGAACGGCCGCGACGAGACGTACCAGATCGACGTACCAGTGAAGCCGAGGTCAATCCGGAGCAATAAGGATCACCGGAATTCCCTTGGTCGCCACCCTGCGCAGCAGGCGAGGGAGCAACTGCAGCGGAGGATAAACGTATATCAGGTGATAATGACCCCATGGGCCACTGATGCCTCTGAGGCATCCGCCGAAGGATCCCTGGATCTGGCCAAATCTCGACAACTTGCGATTGAGTCGAGAGGCCATCGGGTCCACCTCCGGCGTGCCCCACCGTTTGTGTGGCAAAAGGAGTTGAAATACCTCCGGGTGCAAGGATCACTCTCCCTGGTCCAACGTCTGGCGACTCAAATAGTCCGCCAGTTCTATGCCCGGAATGTAAACGGCCAACAGAGCCGGCACGCTTCTTTTAGCCCCCTTCAGGGTACGGGGGACCTCGGAAGCCGCAGCTGAGCTCCGAGTCCCCCCTTGATGGTCGACATACGCCACCACCGTGACTTGTCCGACTGGACCCTAATGGAGCGATCCTGCAATCTCTCAGACCACAAGGAGAGGCACAGTCTGATGGCCCGTATTTCCAGAACATTGATCGGCAAACGGGCTTCGTCCGGAGTCCAAGCCCTTGGGCCAACAGGACTCCCCAGACTACACCCCAGCCCTTCAGGCTGGCGTCCGTAGTGAACACCGTCCATTGGACGGGGAGGAACGACTTCCCGGACCAAAGAGCCGGGGACCCAAACCACCATGTCAGGGACGCCCTGACCAGGTGGCTCACCTGGATCGGAAAATCCAAAGACAACGGGGATTTGTCCCAAGGGAACAAGATCTCCTTCTGCAATGCCCTGGTGTGTGATTGGGCATACGGAACGGCCTCGAAAGAGGTCACCATGAGTCCCAGGACTCCTATGCAAAAACAGATTGACGACCATTTTTGGGATGTCAGCATCCGCACTGCAGACTGAAGTGTCAGTAGCTTCCCCGGAGGTAGGAATACCTTTGCCTCCAAGGAGTCCAGAATCAGACCGAGATACTCCAGATCTTGAGTCAGGACTCGGACTGACTCCTGAATGTTTAGGAGCCACCCGAAGTCCCTGAGGGTCTGACTGACGATAGTCACACTGTCTTCTAATTCTGAGCCATTTCCTGCTCTGAGAAGATCGTCCAGATAGCCCACGACAGCAATGCCTTGCTGTCTCAGCAAGCTAGAACCGGCACAAGCACCTTGGTGAACACCCTCGGTGCCGAGGCTAGGCCGAAAGTAAGAGCCACAAATTGATAGTGGACTTCGCCGATCGCAAGCGCAGATCGGAACATGCGAGTAGACGTCCTTGATGTCCAAGTTCGCCAGAAAATCCCCTTAACGGAGTGTACTGACCACCGTGCGAATGGATTCCATGCGGAACTTTTGCACCTTCACGAAGGCATTCAGGACCTGGAGGTCCAAGATAGGCCGAACCCCGTCCCTTTTTTGGGACGACAAACGAATTCAAGTAGAATCCCTGAAACCTCTCCTGTGACGGAACCGGCACAATCACTCCGGACCTCAAACCTGAATAGGCCCCTATAGGGCCACCCGACGGGCAGGAAGGAGAGGAAGATTCGAGGGAAGAATCTGTCTGGTATTAGGAACGGAACCTATCCTGTAACCTGAGGTGATCACCTCGCACACCCACCTGTAGGAGATCCGGGAGGTCCATTGATCCGTGGACCTGCAAGTCGTCCCCCCTACCCCAGAGTCGGGTGGGGGCAAGACTTCACGCGGAGGCGGGCTAGGGAGCCGGCTTGTTCGGCATACGCACCCAGGGGCGCTCGTGTCCACCAGCCCTACCGCTGTCAGTCTGGGAGGGCCTCCCCGTTGACTGACGAAAAAAAAAACTTTTTGCTGGAAAGGAAGGACCCTGCTTCCAGCGGTCTCCTTACCCTTGCTAGCCTGACGAAGAACAGTGCTTTTACCTCCCGTGACATCCTTGATGATGTCATCCAGCGCAGCACCGAAAAGCCTACCACCTTTAAATGGTAAATCCTTCAGAGGCTTTTTAGAAGCTAGGTCAGCAGACCAGCATTTCAACCAGATCAGACAACGCAATACCACCGCCAAGACAGAGGCCCTGAGTTATAAGGGGCCGCGTCAAACGTGGCGTCGCCACATAAACCAGGCCCTGCACCATTTGTGGGCCAGAGCAATAGTGTCTGGAGGAAGATTATGCCCCTGTACAGTTTGGTGCAAATTTTTTTTGCCCATCCTGTAAGTGTTGGAGACATAAGGGTCGCCGCTACCACAAGCCGTAGGACGGACCCCAACAAGGCAAACATGGCTCTACTCACCACTTCTGACCTCCTGTGAGTGGGGTCCTTAAATGCAGGAGTCCCCTCCACCGGGAGAATGGTGGCCTTGTTCAACCGGGCGACTGTAGGGTCGACCACTGGGGGAGAAGCCCACGTTTTAAGTAGGGCCTCCTCAAAAGGGGTATCTGATAGACAAACGCCGCGGGACCATAAAAGTCTTCTGCGGCTTTTTCCCCAGACCTAATCAATGAGCTGGTCAAAGAAAGGTACATATGGAAAAAACCCTTTTTAGAAGGCCCGGCCCTAAGGAACCAGAGGAGACTGTCCGTCTGAGGTTCTGCATCCGCAGCATTTAGCTTGCGAGTGTCCCTCACTGCATCAATGAGTTCACAAAACAAGCGCCCTGTCAGTTACTGACACAGAACTGGAGCCTTCCTTGCAAGGAATGTCCTGTTCAAAACCATCAAATATATTCAGAGCTAGGGTCCTGAGCGGTAGTGGCTAGGCCCATATCTGAATCAGCGCACAACCCCCCCTTTTTTTTTTAAAGTGGGGAAAGGGGCTTTTTTGCTCCCTTGCGCTCACACACTGCTTCCTCCTGGTCAGATTAATGATGCCAGGATTGCCAACAACTGGTCCCTAAGGACCGCAGGTGCAGGAGCACTGCCAGTTGTCTCTAACAAAGTGAAGACACAGGTGAACCAGACTCAAATATTGCCACCCTCTGAGACCTTATTCACTATTACAGTGAATAATACAGCCCACCCACAGGCCGTGCTGGGGCTGAGGAGGGGGATATCCGGAGTACTCACCACCCCTAAGGACCGCTCGGTACCGCTGTATGAGCCGCGCTGTAGTGTGGGTGCAGCCTGAGGTGAAGAATCTGTAAGGATGTGTGTATTTTGCGCCGTCCAGCAGCGCCGCTAGAGGCCGAAAACAAAACTGAAGCGCCGCGGCTACAAGAAAATGTCCGCCGGGCATCAGTATAACTGTGTATTAAGCCCCAGCAAAATGGCCGCCAATGGCGCACTTTTTAAAAATAAAACACAGTGCCAATGGCGCACAGAAAAAACACAGCCAGTCCTCCCAGAACACTTCCCAAGCAAAATAACAGTCATGGAGCGGGCCCCCCAGGGCAGAGTGACCCCCCAAGCATCCCCACACAGCACAACAGGGTGCAGAGAGCAGCATAACAGGGGGGAGACAGGGAGAACCCCCCACACACAGAAACACAGCCAGCATGTACTCACCTTGCAGCAGGAGAGACTACTTACCCGTCCCGCAAGCACCTTGGAGAACACCCCCGGTGCCAATAGAGGGACTCACTGGCTTGTTTCAGACAGACCTATCACAGAGTCGTACTGCATAGCTGTCGGCCCGGTCCACCGCAAAAGATACAGTAGGTACTGTTCGATCTTGAGAGGACTGCGGGAGCATGAAAGCAACCCGGCCACCCCTGGAGCCACGGGGTAGGTCGTGAACTGAGTCTCACGCACACAAGGCGAGGATCAGCACGCTCGATGGTCGGACAGGGAAGACTACGAGGATAGTAGTGTACCCAACCTGTTGCCCAGCCGACAGTTGATTGAAGATCTCAAAAATAAAATAATAAAATTCCCAAAGGAATAAAATTTAAAAGTAAAATCTTCCAGGAGACTGGCTCCTGAGAGAGCCATGTCTTCTCCTTCTGCTAGGCAGAAAAAAACTGAGGTCTGCTAGCTGCAGGTGGGAGGGTACTGTCCGGAGGGACCACCCACCTGGGCGGGGCTGTTCAGCTCTGGTTTGTTCTAGAATGTTTTAACATTTAACATTCTGCCTAGATCTTCTCCTGCAAGCAGGGACATATACCCATACGATAAGAGCCGCTGTGTCGGTCCATGGATGATAAGAGAAATCTTCATTTTAAAAAAATGTTGTCTGTATGCAAAATATAAAAAGTATGTCAAGCATATTGATAATTTGCACAGTATACATTTGATTGTTACAAACATGAATAGAAAACATTTACCGTATATACTCGAGTATAGGCCGACCCGAATATAAGCAGAGGCACCTAATTTTACCACAAGAAACTGGGAAAACTTATTGACTTGAGTATAAGCCTAGGGTGTCCATGTGCATGCCTCACTGTGCCCATGACTAGACTGACGTTTAACATGGGATTCTATGGAAGGGGTGCCCAGCTTTGAAAAATCGGTGCCCCCCGGCCATAGGTCCCCCAGACAAAAAAAAAAACTTTGCACACTTATAGGAGGAGAAATAGGGCTACATGTGTGCCAAGATTCGGGTCCAGGGGACCTACGACCGGCCTGTATCGGGTACCAAAATTCACCAGAGAAATTACCGTTTAACATGGGAGTCTATGGAAGGGGTGCCCAGCTTTGAAAAAAAAAAAATAAAAAAAAAAAATCGGTGCTCCCAAGCCATGGGTCCCCCGGACAAACTTTGCACACTTGTAGAGGAAGCGTGGGGCTACATGTGTGCCAAGCCTGGGATCCAGGGGACCTACGGCCAGCCGGTACCGGCTCCCCAAAATCCAGGAGATCAGGCACAAAAAAGGTGACTCTAGTATAAGCCGAGGGGGGCATATCAGCACAAAAAAAATGTGCTGAAAAACTCGGCTTATACTCGAGTATATACGGTATGTTATACAAATTTCCAGTAGGATGAGATTTTTCTCCTTTAGCCTAACATGTTTCAGGAATACCAATCCTTTCTTCGGAGGCTCTTGGTGGGAGAAAATAAATATATTCTAGAATAAAGCAAAAAGAGAAAACTCAGAAAAATTCCAAGAGACAACATCATTGGAGCCACAAACACATCTGTTATATAAATCGACAAATCCAGTGCGTGGTATGTATATCAGGTTGTTTCATGCGGTTTTCAAATAAATAAAGGACAGAAAAATAGAAAAGCAGAGCTGCCATTGCCATTCATAAGAGGACTGTGATCCCCATCCCAGCTCGGAACGGCCCACACAAAGGTCCCCATGGGAACACTCCCAGCATCCTATCGGCCCTGTTTTGGACCAGACACAGACTTCCGAATGGAAACAGTAGCAGACAGGTACACCCGTAAGGCTTGTACCCATCTTAATGTATGAAGTGCAAACTCTCAGGGATGCGATGGGTGAGGACACAAGGACAGAAGAACAATGTCCTTAAGGTGAAAGGCCGAGACCATCTTTTGAAAAGGACGGTCGTGGGCGCAACATTGCCATATCCTTATGGAGGACCAAGTAAGGCGACTTGCAGGGCAAGGCCGCCAACTCAGACACCCGTCTAACCGAAGCAATGGCCACAAAGAAGGCCACCTTCTGGGACAAGGTCAAGAGAGCAATCTCTCTGATATTCTCAAAGGGATGTTCTTGGAGAACTGAGATGCATCCAATTCAGATCCCAAGTAGGGAGAGGAGGCTTGACAGGGGGGATCACATGGCGAACCCCCTGCACAAAAGGTGCTATCAAGGAATGGCCCGGTAGCGGTCGTTGAAAATGACAGCCCGGGCCGAAATCCGACCCTCAAAAAAGGTATGCAAGGCCAGCTTCTGGGTCACACCACGCTGTAAGAACAGCAAAATCCTGGGAACGGAATACATCCGAGGACGCCACTCAAGTTCCTCGCACATAGCGATGCAAGCCTTCCAGGTACGGTGAGATATCTTTCTGGAGGAAGATTCCTGTGTCACAACATAGAAGAGATGACCGAATACGAGAGAACTCGGTCCTTCAGCACCTGGCTTTAAACAGCCATGCCATTAAAGCCAAGGGCTGTAAAGCAGGATGAAGTATGGGATCATGAGACAGAAGGTCCACCCCAATAGGCAGTCGCCAGGGAATGTCTGCGACTAGCCGAAGTAGATCGGCGTACCAATGTCGCCGTTCCAGAGCAATGAGGATTACCGGAATGGCCTCAGTCCCTACTCTGCAAAGCAGGCGAGGCAACAACAGTAGCGGAGGGTAAGCATATATCAGGCGATACTGCCCCCACGGGCTTCCAACGCGTCCACCCAGGGGTCCCTGGACCTGGCCAAGATCTTGCCACCTTGCGAGTGAGTCGAGAGGCCATAAGGTCCACTTCCGGTGCCCCACCTCCGGTAAAGGAGGGGGAAACACCTCCGGATGCAAGGACCCTTCCCCTGCAATGCACACGGCCGACAGGACCGTCTTGCAGCGAGATGTATGAAAATCCCAAAGAGACTCCGCAATGCATCAGAGAAGAGAGGCCCCGATGTACAGGGTGCCTCAACTGTTGGCCAATAAAGGCAACTTGACGGAACTTCCCTAGAAACACGGTCAGAGGACTAGTACCTCAGCCTCCACAGGTGGCGCAAACCCACCCCGGGCACAGAGACCCTAAAGCAGGGGTCTCAAACTGGCGGCCCTCCAGCTGTTGTGGAACTACAATTCCCATCATGCTTCTGCCTGTGGGAGTCATGCTTGTAACTGTCAACCTTGCAATGCCTAATGGGACTTTTAGTTCTGCAACAGCTGGAGGGCCGCTAGTTTGAGACCCCTGCCCTAAAGGCCAAAGCAGTTGCAGTGCACCTGCTAGACGACTGACGGATGAAGCAGAGGCTTTTGCCCAGTCATTGAGCTACAAAAACGCCAGACACGCAGCCACTAACGGGCGTAACACCGTCCAAGCCAGCGCTTCTGATCACCACTGAAAGCTGGTGGAAAGTGGTACCCCTGAAACCAGGGATCCTTGTGACAATGCTCCATCCAGCAGCTACCCATGGATAAGTGCCGATTGTACAAACACATAGTTTATACTATGTATTGCGTCAAACGCGCAAATAGAGTGTGGGAGGAAACCCACCCAGCCACAAAGAGCATAATACAACCACATACGGCGTATGTAGTTTAGTATGTGTGGATAAACCTATTAAACACATTTATACTGTGCCAGCGACTAAGGCGCACACATCATCGGGGCTTGGACATAAACCAGCCACGCAGATTGCGTACACAACCGTGTAGGTAGGTTAGCCTGCGAACAAATTGCACATGTTTATACTGTGCATAGCACTGAAAATACGCACACCATTGGAACGCAGGGGAGAAACCTGAGCACCCGGATGAAACCCATGCAGACTGCATACGCATACCGTGTAGGTATTATAGTATGTGTGCTAAACATTTTGCACAAGCCCATGTGTGCATAGCACCGAAGGTGCGCACACCGTTGGCACATCGTTGGCACATCGTTGGCACCGAAGTACCCCGCGCATACTCAGAGAATGCAATACCTACAACTACTGTGAATGTATTTAGTGTTGTGTATAAACATAATGTGTATGTTTACACCGTGTATTGCACCAAAGGCACGCATGTCATGTAGCGTTGGCGGAGACCCGGAGAAAACCCACGCAGACTGCACAGACATACCGGGTAGGTATGTTAGTATGCGGATATCCAATCGCACAAATTTAGACTGTGCATAGCGCCGAAGCGCCCATACCAATGGAGTGTGGGAGGGAACCGGAGGAAACCCACACAGACTGCCTACACATACCGTGTAGGTATTATAGCAGGGCTCGACAAACCCAGGGCGCCAGGTCGCCATTGCGACTAGAATTAGCGACCTGGCGCCTGGGGCAGCACAGCTGGGGAATCCTGTGTCTCCGTGCCCCCCCCTCCCTCCGCGCCGCGGGATCGCGTTGGGCCGCGCCGGCCGGTAATTGATGCCGCGGCTTTGCGGCCTTCTGCAGGCCTATGCTTCCTTCTGTGGTTTAGCGCCATCTTGTGGTGGCCGTTGGTATGACAACCAGCAATGCTAATGGAGTTTCCTGTCTGTTTTCCCTGCCATCTCCTTCCCTCTAATTAGAACCCCCAAACATTATATATATTTTTTATTCTAACACCCTAGAGAATAAAATGACGGTTGTTGCAATACTTTCTGTCACACCGTATTTGCGCAGCGGTCTTACAAGCGCACTTTTTTAGGAAAAATACACTTCTTTTTAATAAAAAAATAAGACAACAGTAAAGTTAGCCCAGTTTTTTTTTTATATTGTGAAAGATAATGTTACGCTGAGTAAATGGATACCCAACATGTCACGCTTCAAAATTGCGTCTGCTCGTGGAATAGCGACTAACTTTTACCCTTTAAAATCTCCATAGGCGACGCTTAAAAAATTCTACAGGTTGCATGTTTTGAGTTACAGAGGAGGTCTAGCGCTAGAATTATTGCTCTCGCTCTACCGATCGCGGCGATACCTCACGTGTGGTTTGAACACCGCTTTCATATGCGGGCGCTACTCACGTATGCGTTCGCTTCTGCGCGCAAGCTCGGCGGGACGGGGCGCGTTCCTGGCTCCTAACTTTTTTTAGCTGGCTCCTAGATTCCAAGCAAATTTGTCAAGCCCTGTATTATAGCATGCGTAATAAACAATGAACATTTTTAACTGTGCAGAAGGCCAAAAGGCGTACATACCGTCAGCGCGTGGGAGGAAACCGGAACACCCGGAAGAACCCCACGCAGACAGCACACAGATACAGTGTAGGAATGATAGCATATGAATAAACATATTGCACATGTTTATGCTGTGCATTTCCATTGGAGCGTGGGGGGAAACCGGAGTACCCAGAGGAACCCCACGCAAACAGTATACCCATACTGTAAACATGTATAGTATGTGCAATAAACATATTTGAACATGTCTATACTGTGCAGAGAGCCGAAGCGCACATACCATGAGAGCGCGGGAGGACACCGGAGTCCCCGGCGGAAACCCGCGCCGGCCCAGGGGAGTATAATACATACATACATACATATACTGTGAATGTATCTGGAGTCGTGTATAAACACAGCATTGGACCGTGGGGGGACACCCACGCAGACACAGAGACCAATAACACATATATACACTGTGAATGTATGCAGTGTAGAGGTATAGGATGAGTTTAACCACTTAACGACCGCCCACCGCCGATTTACGTCGGCAGAATGGCACGGACAGGCAGAATCACGTAGATCTACGTGACTGCCTTTGTACAGTTGGGGGGTCCATCCGGACCCCCCTTCTGTGCCGTGAGCGGTCGTTACTTCACCGGGAGCGATCCCAGATGAGGGGGCGGCCTTTCGATTCCGGCCCCCCCCTCGCGATCGCTCCCGGCGAATGGAAATGCCCCCTCTGTCTGTGTCAGACAGAGGAAGCAGGAGGAAGTGATGTCATCTCCTGTGCGGCGCTCACATATACCGAGCGCCGTACAAGAGAAGACATCAGGTCAGTGAGCACAACACTACACTGACACCAGGACACATAGGAACACTAATCGCCCCCCCCAGGACCCCCAGACCCCCCCAGATCACCCCCCAGCCCCCAGTCACAGTGTCACTGATTGCAGTGACCATTTATTTAGTGATCACTGCAATCAGTGACATTTGTGACTGTGAAAGTGTCACTAAAGTTTAGTTTTAGGTCCAGTGTAGCCCCCTAACCCCCCCTAATAAAGGTTTAACCCCCTGATCACCCCCCAGATAACCCTTTCACCCCCTATCACCGCTGTCGCTATGCGATCATTTTTCTGATGGCTGTCTTAGCATCAGTGATGGCGATCGGTAGCCAGTAATTTTTTTTAGGTTCGCCGCAGGTTTTTATAGCGTCGGGTACCCCAATATATTATCTAATAAAGGTTCAACCCCCTTGATCGCCCCCCAGGTAACCCTTTCACCCCCTATCACCGCTGTCGCTAATCGATCGTTTTTCTGATGCTGTCTTAGCATCAGTGATGGCGATCGGTAGCCAGTAATTTTTTTTAGGTTCGCCGCAGGTTTTTATAGCGTCAGGTACCCCAATATATTATCTAATAAAGGTTAAACCCCCTTGATCGCCCCCCAGGTAACCCTTTCACCCCCTATCACCGCTGTCGCTAATCGATCGTTTTTCTGATGCTGTCTTAGCATCAGTGATGGCGATCGGTAGCCAGTAATTTTTTTTAGGTTCGCCGCAGGTTTTTATAGCGTCAGGTACCCCAATATATTATCTAATAAAGGTTAAACCCCCTTGATCGCCCCCCAGGTAACCCTTTCACCCCCTATCACCGCTGTCGCTATGCGATCATTTTTCTGATGGCTGTCTTAGCATCAGTGATGGCGATCGGTAGCCAGTAATTTTTTTTAGGTTCGCCGCAGGTTTTTATAGCGTCGGGTACCCCAATATATTATCTAATAAAGGTTTAACCCCCTTGATCGCCCCCCAGGTAACCCTTTCACCCCCTATCACCACTGTCACTAAGCGATCGTTTTTCTGATCGCTGTCTTCGTGTCGGTGATGCCAATCGGTAGCCAGTCATTTTTTTTAGGTTCGCCGCAGGTTTTTATAGCGTCAGGTACCCCCAAATATGATCTAATAAAGGTTTTAACCCCCTAATTGCCCCTAGTTAACCCTTTCACCAGTGATCACCATATAAGTGTTACGGGTGACGCTGGTTAGTTAGTTTGCTTTTTATAGTGTCAGGGCACCCGCCGTATATAACCCAATAAAGGTTTAACCCCCTGATCGCCCGGTGGGTGATATCAATTAGGTTTTAGCGTCAGAGAGGGTCTGCGTCACACCCCAGGCAGCGTCAGGTTAGTGCCAGTAACGCTAACACCCACGCGTAAAGCATACACCCCCCTTAGTGGTATAGTATCTGAACAGATCAATATCTGATCTGATCAGATCTATACCAGCGGTTTAGGGTTCCCAAAAACGCAGTGTTAGCGGGATCAGCCCAGATACCTGCTAGCACCTGCGTTTTGCCCCTCCGTCCAGCCCAGGCCACCCAAGTGCAGTATCGATCGATCACTGTCACTTACAAAACACAACACACATAACTGCAGCGTTCGCAGAGACAGGCCTGATCCCTGCGACTCCAGTGCTGTAGGAGGTGATTTCACCACCACAGTTAAAAAAAAAAAAGCATATATGCCGAAGCATGGGGGCAGCAGGGGCAGCAGGGCGGAGGAGCAATTTTGCTCCTAATGCCGCATACATACGGTCGAAATTCCGACGGAGGCTTGCCCGTGGAAACGTTTGACCATGTGTGTGCGGCATAACTTTTTTGCGGGAGGATGCCCCCATGCTTCGGCATATATAAATGGTGCATGTATGCCCATCATTAGAAGTGGGTGGATGAAGGGCGGTATTCTAATGGTGGGCATACCCACCAATCAATCTCTTTTTTCGTTCAGCCAACAGGCTGCATGAAAAAAAAAGATTACAATACATGTCCAACAAGGACCAGCAACGTACTGGTATGTTGCTGGACTTTGAATGGTTATACCAGATTGATGCCTGCGGGTTTAGGCATCATCTTGGTATCATTCTTTTCAGCCAGCGGCCGGCTTTCATGTAAAAGCAATCACAGCGGCTAATTAGCCTCTGGACTGCTTTTACAAGCAGTGGGAGGGAATGTCCCCCCCCGGATATAAAAAGCGCCATTGGGAAATTGGGAAAGCATTTTATCACACCGATCTTGGTGTGGTCAGATGCTTTGAGGGCAGAGGAAAGATCTAGGGTCTAGAAGACCCCAGTTTTTTCAAAAAAAGAGTACCTGTCACTACCTATTGCTATCATAGGGGATATTTACATTCCCTGAGATAACAATAAAAATTATAAAAAAAAAAAAAATATATGTAAGGAACAATTTAAAAATAAAATAAAAAAGCAAAATTAATAATTAAAAAAAAAAAAAAAAAAAAAAAAAAAAAAAGCACCCCTGTCCTGCCCTGCTCTTGCCCAATGGCGAACGCAAGCGTCGGTCTGGCGTCATATGTAAACAGCAATTGCACCATGCATGTGAGGTATCACCGCGAAGGTCAGATCGAGGGCAGTCATTTTAGCAGTAGACCTCCTCTGTAAATCTAACGGGGTAATCTGTAAAGGCTTTTAAAGGCTTTTAAAAATGTATGTAGTTTGTCGCCAATGCGCGTTTGTGCGAAATTTTAAAGCATGTCGTGTTTGGTATCTATGTACTCGGCCTAAGATCATCTTTATTATTTCATCAAACATTTGGGCAATATAGTGTGTTTTAGTGCATTAAAATTAAAAAAAGTGTATTTTTTCCCCAAAAAATGCGTTTGAAAAATCGCTGCGCAAATACTGTGTAGAAAAAAAAAATGCAACACCCACCATTTTAATCTGTAGGGCCTTTGCTTTAAAAATATATATAATGTTTGGGGGTTCAACATAATTTTCTTGCAAAAAAAAAATATGTTTTCATGTAAACAAAAAGTGTCAAAAAGGGCTTTGTCTGCAAGTGGTTAGAAGAGTGGATGTAAGCTTCCTAATGTTGTGTATAAAATGCCAGAACAGTTCAAAACCCCCCCAAATGACCCCATTTTGGAAAGTAGACACCCCAAGCTATATACTGAGAGGCATGTCGAGTCCATGGAATATTTTATATGTTGACACAAGTTGCGGAAAAAAGACAATTTTTTTTTTTTTAATTCTTTTTTTTGCACAAAGTTGTCACTAAATGATATATTGCTCAAACATGCCATGGGCATATGTGGAATTACACCCCAAAATAAATTCTGTTGCTTCTCCTGAGTACAGGGATACCACATGTGTGAGACTTTTTGGGAGCCTAGCCGCGTACGGGACCCCAAAAACAAAGCACCGCCTTCAGGCTTTCTAAGGGTGTAAATTTTTGATTTTACTTCTCACTGCCTATCACAGTTTCGGAGGCCATGGAATGCCCAGATGGCACAAAACCCCCCCCAAATGACCCCATTTTGGAAAGTAGACACCCCAAGCTATTTGCTGAGAGGTATTGTGAGTATTTTGCAGATCTCGCTTTTTGTCACAAAGTTTTGAAAATTGAAAAAAAAAAAAAAAAAAAAAAAAATTTTCTTTCTTCATTTTCAAAAACAAATGAGAGCTGTAAAATACTCACCATGCCTCCTCAGCAAATAGCTTGGGGTGTCTACTTTCCAAAATGGGGTCATTTGGGGGGGTTTTGTGCTATTTTGGCATTTTATGGCCTTAGAAACTGTGATAGGTAGTGAGGAGTGAAATCAAAAATTTGTGCCTAGAAATCCTGAAGGCGGTGCTTGGTTTTCGGGGTCCCGTACGCGGCTAGGCTCCTAAAAAGTCCCACACATGTGGTATCCCTGTACTCAGGAGAAGCAGCAAAATGTATTTTGGGGTGCAATTCCACATATAACCATGGCATGTGTGAGCAATATATCATTTAGTGACAACTTTTTGTAATTTATTTTTTATTTTTATTTTTTGTCATTATTCAATCACTTGGGACAAAAAAAAAAAATATTCAACGGGCTCAACAGGCCTCTCAGCAATTTCCTTGGGGTGTCTACTTTCTAAAATGGGGTCATTTGGGGGGGTTTTGTGCTATTTTGGCATTTTATGGCCTTCGAAACTGTGATAGGTAGTGAGGAATGAAATCAAAAATTTGCGCCCTTAGAAATCCTGAAGGCGGTGCTTGGTTTCCGGGGTCCCGTACGTGGCCAGGCTCCTAAAAAGTCCCACACATGTGGTATCCCCGTACTCAGGAGAAGCAGCAAAATGTATTTTGGGGTGCAATTCCACATATAACCATGGCATGTGTGAGCAATATATCATTTAGTGACAACTTTTTGTAATTTTTTTTTTTTTTTTTTGTCATTATTCAATCACTTGGGACAAAAAAAAAAAATATTCAATGGGCTCAACATGCCTCTCAGCAATTTCCTTGGGGTGTCTACTTTCCAAAATGGGGTCATTTGGGGGGGTTTTGTACTGCCCTGCCATTTTAGCACCTCAAGAAATGAGATAGGCAGTCATAAATTTAAAGCTGTGTAAATTTCAGAAAATGTACCCTAGTTTGTAAACGCTATAACTTTTGCGCAAACCAATAAATATACGTTTATTGACATTTTTTTTACTAAAGACATGTGGCTGAATACATTTTGGCCTAAATGTCTGACTAAAATTGAGTTTATTCGATTTTTCTTATAACAAAAAGTAGAAAATATCATTTTTTTTCAAAATTTTCGGTCTTTTTCCGTTTATATCGCAAAAAATAAAAATCGCAGAGGCAATCAAATACCATTAAAAGAAAGCTCTATTTGTGGGAAGAAAAGGACGCAAATTTCATTTGGGTACAACATTGCATGTCCGCACAATTTACAGTTAAAGCAGCGCAGTGCCGAATCCCAAAAACAGGCCTGGTCCTAATGGCCCGAAATGGTCCGGGGCTTAAGTGGTTAAATTATGGCGCAGAGGCGCATAATTTTCTCTGTATCATTCCAACCTGCTTGACTGTGATGCCGAAGCAGCATGCAGGTAACAGGTAACCTCTGATCCTCAGACCGTGTGTCTGTCAGAGCTCAAAGAATTCCCCAGGAAATGGCGGGAAACCACAGGTGCAGAGACCCTGTTGCCTCAGGACATCACACAGAAGGCTCACAGGGACTAGAGACATAAATGAATTCGGGCCGAAACAACTAATCGATTAATCGACAACTAATCGATTATGAAATTAATCGATTACTATTTTCATAATAGATTAATCGGGCAGTAACATAATGGAGTTAAAAACAACTAAAATTAGCCCTATTATTACTTTCGCTGTCCCACAGTAAAAAATTAACCCCTTACAATACCGATTTGCTCTTTTTGTACTCTTTTTTTTAACCCCATTATGTTACTAAACCTCTCAGGCCTGGGTCACACCTCTGTGTTTTTTGGTGCTTTTTTCAAAAAACACACTACAGTTCATTTACATGGTTTCCTATGGGACACGTTCACATCCAGGATTTTTTCAGCTGCTGCATATTTGGAAAGGGCAAGGACTTTTTTTTAACGCAAAACTGTGCTATTTTGTTTTTTTGGTTCAATATACTTCAATGGAGGAGCTGCAGAAAAGCATGTAATGCGTTTTTGAGGCAATTTGAGTTTTTTTAATCTGCCCCAACAACAAATTGGCCAAAAAAAATTGTAAAACTGCAAATCACAGCAAAATTTGCCTTTAAGGTTATTAACCCATTAATCTAAACAATAATCGGCCAACTAATAGATTATGAAAATAATCGTTAGCTGCAGCCCTAAAATGAATAAAGCCCCCCCCCCCACCATGCTGCACCGACCACGGGGAGGGAAACACTGTGTACCACTGAATCATCCATGCTGCTCTTGACGCAGCGTGTGAGGAAAACAGTGAGCAAGCTGTGTAAAATAAAAGCTTGAAGGAACCAAGGGAAACAGCGTCCACCTGAGGTACCCCCAGCCACAGCACCCAGCTTGAGAGTGTTCCTCACATCATCAATGAGTTCACTTACAAGCGCCCTGTCATTCACTGACACAGAACTGGAGTCTTCCTCACAAGGGAATGCCCTGTTCATAAACATTAAATATTCAGAGCTAGGGTCCTGAGCACAGTAGCTAGGCCCATATCTGAATCAGAGCACTCCTTCACTAATGATTTTTGTGGGGAGAGGGGGCTTACAGCTTCTTTCGCTCGCACACCGCTTCCATTCTGACAGGAATGATTCCAGAACTGCCGACAACTGGTCCATAAGGACCGCAGGTGCAGGAAACATATGAACATGTTTAACTGTGCAGCACTGCCAGTTGCCCCAGGCAAGTGTGGAGAGCAGGTGTATCAGACTTCATAACGCCACCCTCTGAGACCTTATACACTATACAGTGAATATACAGTCCATCCACTGGCTACGCTGAGGCTGAGGAGGGGATACCCGGAGGGCTCACCAACCCTTAAGGACCGCTCAGTCCTGCTGAAGAAACAGCGCTGTGAGCCTGAGGAGAGTGAAGAATCTGTGAGGAGATTCGCGCTGCAGCGCCGCCACTAGAGGCCGAAACCGAAAGTAAATGTGCGGCGGCCACAAGAAAATGGCCGCCGGCCGCAGCTATAACTGCGCCATTGAACCACGCCAAGATGGCCGCCGAGCGCAAAATTCAAAGCTCTAATGCGCGCTAATGGCGCACGCAATAACCACCTCAAACAGCTCCAATGCGCGCGCTAATGGCGCACGCAATAATCACCTCACACACCAGAAAAACTGCCCCTCTCTCCAGAACCCACTACAGACATGAGCGCCCAGCCAGGCCAGAGTGACCACCAAGCACCCCCACAGCATAGCACCAGTACATGGTGCAGAGAGCAGCATAACAGGGGGGGAGACAGGGAGAAACCCCCCATATAAAGAAACACAGCCAGCATGTACTCACCTGCAGTAGGAGAGACTACTTACCTGTCCCTTTCAGGGACCCACTGGCTTGTTTCAGACAGACCTATCACAGAGCAGTACTGCGTAGCTGTCGGCCCGGGCCACCGCGAGAGATACAGTCAGTCAGGTATGGTTCAATCTTGAGAGGACCGCGGGAGCATGAAAGCAACCCAGCAACCCCTGGAGTCATGGGGCATGTCGTGAACTGAGTCTCACGCACATAAGGCGAGGATCAGCACGCTCGATGGTCAGACAGGGAAGACTACGAGGATACCAGTGTACCCAACCTGTTGCCCAGCCGACAGTTGATTGAAGGTCTCAAAAATAAAATAAAATTCACAAAGGAATAAAATTTAAAAGTAAAATCTTCCAGGAGACTGGCTCCTGAGAGAGCCACGTTTTCTCCTTCTGCTAGGCAGGAAAAAAAAATGAGGCTGCTAGCTGCAGGTGGGAGGGTAATGTCTGGAGGGACCCCCCCCCCCCTGGACGGGGCTGTTCAGCTCTGGTTTGTTCTAGACTGTATGTTTCTAACAATCTAACATTCTGCCTAGATCTTCTCCTGCGAGCAGGGACATATACCCACATGTTTACAGTATCCAGCTGTGTCAGTCCATGGACGATAAGAGCAATAGGATTTTTTTGTACTCACCGTAAAATCCTTTTCCCTGACGTCCATGGACTGACACAGCATCTTCAATCTCGACAAAGTGGGTTATGTTCCTGCTCATAGGCGAAGACTAGGCAGAATGTTAGATGTTTTAACATACATTCCTTTACCAGAGCTGAACAGCCCTGCCCAAGGGGCGGTCCCTATGGACATAACCCTCCTACCTGCAGCCAGCAGCCTCAGTTCGTATTAAAGCAGTACAAACTCAACAAAGGAGGGGTGGGTGCTGTGTCAGTCCATGGACGTCAGAGAAAATAATTTTACGGTAAGTACAAAAAAATCCTATTTTCTCTTACCATCCATGGACTGACACAGCATCTTCAATCTTGACAAAGTGGGACGTCCCAAAAGCAGTGTCAAAGAACGGAGGGGTGGGAACAGTATCAAGGAAATAAACTTCACCCCAAACAAGCAGAGCTCAACATTAAACATTAAACATCCGCCTGCAAAACCTTGTGGCCGAAGGAAGCATCAGAAGATGCAGCCACAATAACCTTATAGCACTTTGAAAAGGTATGGGCGGATGACCAGGTCGCCGCCTTGCACACTTTATAAAAAACTCGATTTACGATATTAAAGTGCATCAACAAACAAAATTGCAAAGGCAAACCCTTTCTCTAACTGCAAAGTCAGTGTGCAACAAAGATTGTTAAACATCCAAATTATTAATACTGTATTTGGATTTAGCTAATAAAACAAAAAATCCTGAGGTTACTCTTAATTGAATTGAACTGTGCCCATGCCTATGCTTCACTGTGCCCAATGCCTCACTCACTGTGCCCGTACCTGATGCAGATTTTCATGGGATACGGATTTTACTGCTACACCAGCGGCCATTCCAGTATTCAAAAGCCGCGCCTCCTCCTCGTCTGCGATAGGCGGAACACTCAATTTCCCAGCATTCAGTGTTCCGCCTATCATGGACATCCGCTCATCCTCATAACACAGACAAGGATGAGAGGATGTCCGTGATAGGCTGAACACTGCCTGCTGTGAAATTGAGTGTTCTGCCTATCACAGACGAGGACTCGGGGGGCGCGGCTTTTGAACACTGCAATGGCCGCCGTCTGTCTGCATGACACGCTGATCAGGTAGGCAGACGGCGGCTTGCGGTTAGTTAGTGTTACATTACATCTACTCGCGGCGGCTGCGGCGAGTAGATGTAATTGGGGCAACGCCGCCAAGTGCCATTCCGGATACGCCCTCTGCCGCCCTGCTACGGAAACTTTGAAGGGAAAAAAAAAAATTATTTTCTTCAAATCTGAATCGATTTGAACTCAAAACTCGATTCAAGATTTAGCCCTGGTTCACACTGGTGCGATTTGACATGTGATTTGACATGTCAAATCGGCGAAATTTGCCGCAAATTGCGGGCAATGGCACCGTCCTAATCGGTGCGACGCCGCACCGATTTCAAAAAGTAGTTTCTGTACTACTTTTTGCGATTTCAGCCGCGATTTACATTGACATCGGTGTCAGATGTCTCTGTAATCGAGCTGAAATCGGGACTGACAGGCAGGAGTGAAATCGTGTGAGTTCAGCTGAACTCACACGGCTTCACTCCCGCAGCCCCAGTGTGAACCTGGGCTAAAAATCGATTTTTTTCCCCAGCCCTAAACAGACGCTTGATGTCGGAAAGCCCAGGAAGCACCAATTGCCCTGGTAGAATGCGCCGTAAACGGAAAGGGAGGCGCCCGCCACTTAAGGGCATAAGCCTGTATGAGGGTCTGCCTGATCCACCGAGAAATGGTGGCAGACGAAACCGCTTGGCCCTGTTTCGGACAAGAGACAGACAAAACAGCGAGTCAGACATGCAAATCGAAGCCGTAGCAGACAGGTACACCCGCAGGGCACGTTCCACGTCTAACGTGTGGAGCGCAAACTTTTTGGGATACGATGGACGAGGACAAAGACGGAAGTACAATGTCCTCATTAAGATGGAAGGCCGAGACCACCTTCGGGAGAAAAGAAGGCATGCCGTTGAGCACCGCCTTCTCCTTATGGAGAACCAAGTATGGCGGTTTGCAAGACAAGGCCGCCAATTCGGAAACCCTTCTGACAGAAGTAATTGCTACCAGAAAAGCCACCTTCTGAGATAAGGTTAAGAGAGGAATCTCTCTGGTGTTTTCAAAAAGGAGGTTCCTGAAGAACCAAGAGCACCAAATTCAGATCCCAAGGAGGAAGAGGTGGTTTAACAGGGGGGAGCACATGTCGGACCCCCTGTATGAAGGTACTAATCAAAGAATGGCCCGCTAGCGGCCTCTGAAAGAAAATAGCCAAAGCTGAAATCTGACCCTTCATGGTGCTTAACCACTTCAATACAGGGCTTTTTGTACCACTTAAATACCGGGCCTATTCTAGCACTTCTCTCCTACATGTACAAATCATCATTCTTTTGCTAAAAAATTACTCAGAACCCCCAAACATTATATATATATATATATATATATATATATATATATATATATATATATATATATATATATGTTTTTATAGCAGACACCCTAGGGAATAAAATGACGGTCATTGCAACTTTTTTTCTTGCACGATATTTGCGCAATAATTTTTCAAACGCCTTTTTTTTTTTTTAAAATGGTTTCATGATTTAAAAAACAAAACAGTAAAGTTAGCCCAATTTTTGGGGAAAATATGAAAGATGATGTTACGCCGAATAGATACCCAACATTTCACGCTTTAAAATTGCGCACACTCATGGAATGGCGCCAAACTTCGGTACTTAAAAATCTCCATAGGCGACACTTGAATTTTTTTTACAGGTTACCAGGTTAGAATTACAGGAGGAGGTCTAGTGCTAGAATTGTTGCACGCGCTCTAACGCACGCGGCGATACCTCACATATGTGGTTTGAACAGTGTTTACATATGTGGGCGACTTGCGTGTGCATTCGCTTCTGATCGCGAGCTACCGGGGACAGGGGCGTTTTCATTATTTATTTATTTTTAACTTATTTTTTTACAATTATTTTACTTTTTCTTTTTTTTTTTATCACTTTTATTCCTATTACAAGGAATGTAAACATCCCTTGTAATAGGAATGTGTGTGACAGGTCCTCTTTATTGAGAGATGCGGGGTCAATGAGACCCCACATCTCTCCTCCAGGCTGGAAAGCATGAGATCAGTGAAACTTTTTTCACTGATCTCATACTTACTAGCCGCAATGGCGGCTTTGTTTACATTTGAGGACCCGGGCGTGACGTCATCACATCGCGCCCGGGCCTCCGACGATCATAGAGATGACTGGTGATCATCTGGTCACCAGTCATCTCTATGCTCGTCACGTGACCCACCAACGGCGCCGGAAGATTCGCTCCGGGTCCCCGATCACACGGGAGAGCCCGGAGAAGCACTGGATGGTGGTGGGATGACCCCTCCCGCCGCCTATAAGAACGATCAAGCGGTGGAACCGCCGCTATGATCGTTCTTATGGTGCACAGAATCGCCGGCACTTCAAAAGGATAGCTGAATGATGCCTCTAGCTGCAGGCATCATTCAGATATCCCCCTACAAAGCCAGGACGTCATATGACGTCCACCCAGGATGGGAGATCCCATCTGTGGACGTCATTTGACTATGGCTGGTTAGGGAAGTGGTTAAGGCAAGTATTTGGGTCACAGCACGCTGTAAGAACAGCAAGATTCTGAGAACGGAATACGTCCGTGGACGCCAATCCAGCTCCTCGCACATAGCGATGTAGGCCCTCCAGGTATGGTGGTATATCTTCCTGGCAGAAGATTTCCGTGCCCTCAGCATGGTCGAGATGACTGAATTCGAGAGACCCGGTCTCTCAGCACCAGGCTTTCAATAGCCATGCCCGTAAACGACAGCGACTGTAAATCAGGATGAAGTATGGGACCTTGAGACAGAAGGTCCGCCCGCATCGGCAGTCGCCACGGAACATCCGCCACTAGGTGCACAAGATCGGCGTACCAAGGACGCCAAGGCCAATCTGGAGCGATGAGGATCACCAGAATCCCCTCAGGCTCAACCCTGCGAAGCAATCGAGGATGCAGCTTCAGTGGAGGATAGGCATAAATCATCCGACACCGACCCCACGAGGCCACCAACGCGTCAGACTCGTCTGCCCAGGGATCCCTGGACCTGGCCACGAATCTCAACACTTTCCGATTGAGTCGAGAGGCCAATAGGTCCACATCCGGCGTGCCCCAGGAGGTGAAACACCTCCGGATGCAAGGACCATTCCCCCCTGGTCCAACATTTGGCGGCTCAGATAGTCCGCCCGCCAGTTGTCCACTCCTGCAATTTAAACGGCCAACAGAGCCGGCACACTTCTTTCAGCCCACCTTAGCATGTGAGCGACCTCGGACGCCACAGCTGAGCTCCGAGTTCCCCCCTGATGGTTGACATAAGCCACCGCCGTGGCGTTGTTCGATTGGATCCTGACCGAGCGCCCCTGCAGTCTCCTCGACCACGAGGAAAGGCACAGTCTGATTGCCCGGAGTTCCAGGACATTGATCAGCAGACGAGACTCGTCCAGAGCCCTTGGGCTGACAGAACTTCCCAGACTCCGCCCCAGCCTGAAAGACTGGCGTCCGTCGTGATCACAGTCCACTGGACAGGAAGGAACGACTTCCCCCAACCGAAGGGCCGGGGATCTCAGCCACCACTTCAGGGATGCCCTGACCAGGTGGACTCACCTGGATCTGACGATCCAGTGATAATGGAGACTTGTTCCAGCAAGATAGGATCTCCTTTTGTAAGACTCGATTGTGGAATTGGGCACACGGCACCGCCTCGTAGGAAACCATCATGAGTCCCAGGACCCTCATGCAAAAAAAAACAAAAAAAACGGAGTGACGACCATTTGCGGGACGTCAGCACCCGTACTGCAGATTGAAGAGAGTCTGTAATTTTTCTAAAGGTAGAAAAACCCTCACCTCCAAGGAGTCCAGGATCAATCCTAGGTACTCCAGACGCTGAGTTGGAACCAGGACCGACTTCTGAATGTTAAGCAGCCAGCCGAATTCTCTGAGGGCCTGACTGGCTATCACCACATTTTCCTCTAATTCTGAGTCTAGGTAGCCCACTATAGCAATGCCTCGCTGTCTCAGCAAAGCTAGAAATCAGGGCAAGCACCTTGGTGAAAACCCACGGTGCTGACGCCAACCCGAAGGGAAGAGCCACAAACTAGTGATGCACCTAATGGGTTTTTTGGTACCGAAACCGATACCGAAAACCAATCTTGATTGATCCCGAAAGCCGATACTGAAACAGCACCGATACCGAATGTGACTTTAAATAATATTTTTATACAGGAGATGACCAGAGACTGGGGCCTGGTACAGGAGATGGCCAGAGACTGGGGCCATGGTACAGGAGATCAATGCCGCCGCACCTGTGTCCCCAGTTCAGCCGCCCACCTGTGCAGGGGAAGAGAGGAGAACAGCTGCCGCCTGGTGATTAGAGCACCGGGAACATAACAGCTTTAATTTCAATAGCTGTGTGTTCCCTGCGGCGCGCCATCACATACAGCCCCTCCCCCTTGTCCGGGGAACTTTGATAGAGAGATCACCCGTCCCAGGATTGGACGGGTGATCTGTCTATCAAAGTGCCCGGACAAAGAGGAGGGGCTGTATGTGATGGCGCGCCGCAGGGAACACACAGCTATTGAAATTAAAGCTGTTATGTTCCCGGCGCTCTAATCACCAGGCGGCAGCAGCTCTCCTCTCCCACATAGACACCCCCGTAATGGGCGGCACCAGGGGCGGGGGCAGAGCCCCACCCCATTTTCGGCTCCAGTATCGGCCTAATTTCTCTTTCGGCTTTTTGCCGAAAGAGCCATTATCGGCCGATATGTTTCGGTGGCCGAAATTTCGGTGCATCCCTACCACAAACTGATAGTGGTCTTCGCCTATCGCGAAGTGCAGAAACTTCTGGTGACCAGCGCAGATTGGGACATGCAAGTAGGCTTCCTTGATGTCCAAGGATGCCAGAAAATCCCCCGGGTGGAGCGCAGCAATCACCGAGCGAATGGATTTCATGCGGAATTTCCAAACCTTCACGAAGGCATTTAGGGCCTTGAGATCCAGAATTGGATGGACTCCGTCCTTCTTTGGGACCACAGATTCGAATAAAATCCCTGAAACCTCTCCTTTGGACGGTACCGGCACAATTACTCCACACCTCAGGAAGCCCTGCACTGCCCATAATAGGGCAGCCCGACACGCTGGAAGGAAAGAGAGATTTGAGGGAAAAAATCTGTCTGGTGGCCAGGAAAGGATCTCTATCCTGTACACCGAGGTAACTACCTCGCATACCCACCGGTCGGAGATCCGGGAGGTCCACCGATCCGGACCTGCAAAGTCGTCCCCCCCCCCACCCCAGAGTCGGGCAGGGGCAAGACTTCATGCGGTGGCGGGCTTGGTAGTCGGCTTACGCACCCAGGGACGTTTCTGTCCCCCAGCAGCACCCTTGTCAGTCCGGGAGAATTTTTCCGCGGGATTTGACTGACGAAAAAACCTCTTCTGAGTGGGAAAAGAAGGACCCAGCTTACGGCACGGCTCCTTCGCCTTAAGAGGCTGAGGAAGAAGGGTGCTCTTACCCCGTGACATTTTTAATAATGTCATCCAGGGAAGTACCAAATAGCCTTCCGCCCTTGAAAAGGCAAAGCCGTCAGGAGCTTCTTAGAGGCCAGGTCAGCAGACCAGCATTTTAACCAGATTAGACGACGCAAAACCACCGCAGACACTAAGGCCCTAGAAATTAGGGGGGCAACATCCATAGTGGCATCGCACACATACACCAGGCCCTGTACCATTTGGTCTGCCAATGTAATGCATTACGGAGGAAGATTATGCCCCTGCACATACTGTTGCATAATCTTCACCCATTCTGTGAGCGTCCGAGTCACCAGGGTCGCCACTACAAGAGGACGCAGCGCAGACCCCAGCATGGTGAAGATGGCTCTGCTAACCATTTCCAACTTCCTATCAGTAGGGTCCTTAAAAGCAGGGGTCCCCTCAACCGGCAGAGTTGTGGCTTTATTCAAGCGGGCGACCGTGGGGGGGGGGGGGGAATTGACCCCCGGAGGAGAGGCCCATTTTCTAATCAGGCTGTCCTCAAAGGGGTACCTAACCGCCAGATGCTGCAAGATCGCAAAGGTCTTCTGTGGTTTGTCCCAAACCTGGTCTATGAACCTAACAAAAAAAGGTGTATAGAGAAAAACCTTTTTAAAAGGCTTAGCTTGAAAAGAACCAAAAGGAGACTGACTCCACCACAGGTTCCTCAGCCACAGCATCCAATGTACTGACCCAGATAAGGAGTCTTCCTCACAAGGAATGTCCTGGTCAAAAATATCCAAAAATTCAGAGCTAGGGTCCTGTGCCCCAGCAATGCCCATATCTGAATCAGAACACTCCACAGGAGATGGTGGGGGGAGAAGGCGCTTAATAGCCCCCTTGCGCTCGCACGCCGCTTCCATCCTGGCAACAAATTATTTCAGGACTGCCGACAACTGTTCCATAGGGACCGCACCACCAGTTGCTTCTGACATGAAAGGGGAAGCAGGTGACAGTGACTCCATGATACCACCACCCTCTGAGACTTTGTCCACATCAAAGAAAAAAGTGCACCCTCCGGCTGCACTGACTAGGGGGGGGTTATCCAGGGGACTCACCAACCCTGCTAGGACCGCTGCCTGTGTCTGTCCTCTACAGCACGGTTCCCGCGAGTGAACAGTGAGGAGACTGAGGAGAACGGCGCCGTACAATCAGCGATAAAGGCCAAACCAGCTACAAGAAAATGGCCGCCGCAATTACAAATGTGCCACAGGCGGCTACGGTAAGATGGCCGCCAAAGCGGTTTTCAATTGTAAGGGAAAACACAGTAAAAACATGGCGCTGAACGGCGCGCAAGGCCCACGCCAACACAGCTAATACCCCCACACCTCATGCAGACCCCTGAGGACCCCCACCAGGACAGAGAGACCCCCAGTCAGCGCATCATAGTGTAGGTGACAGAGTAGTAAAAACACAAGGGGGAAGACGGGGAAAACCCCCCTACCATAGGAACACACAGTATGTACTCACCTGCTGAGGCAGGGGAACAGTATTTACCAGTCCAGCTAGGACCAACTAGTGTGTTCCTGACAAGCATATCACAGTGCAGTACTGAGTAGCTGTCGGCCAGTCCACCGCGAAACATACAGCAAAACTGTTCAATCTTCTGTGGACCCTGGAGCCAAAAGCTCACCGGCCACCCCTGGAGCCATGGGGTATGACGTGAACGGATCTCACGCAGAGCAAGGATCAGCACGCTCGATGGTCGGACAGGGAAGACTACGAGAATAGCGAACTACCCAACCTGTTGCCCAGTCGACAGTTGATAGAGGAATCTCAAAATAAAAAAGTTCAAAAAAAGAACAAAACATTTCTTCAAGAGACTGGCTTCGAAGAGAGACACGTTCTCTGCTAGGCAGAGAAAAAAATGAGGCTGCAGGTAGGAGGGTGGGGCTGTTCAGTTCTGGTAAGGGAATGTATGTTAAAACATCTAACATTCTGCCTAGTCTTCTCCTATGAGCAGGAACATAACCCACTTTGTCGAGATTGAAGATGCTGTGTCAGTCCATGGACGGTAAGAGAAATGGCGCTGGCTCATCCAAAATGGCCACCGGAACGTTTCTGAGATAAAGAAAAGGCCCTGAACACGCTGGGCCCCCAACACGACAGACAACACCCCACCAGAGAGAGCAGACCTAGGACACCCAGCGCAGCCCCAACCCGGATCCCCCTCCCCCCCAGAGGACCCACAGTCAGGTACACAGCAGGCTCAGCCAGATGCATGAGGAGGTAAAGGACAGGGAGAGAAGAAAGGGAGAGTGGGAGACCCCCCTAGTCGACCTCCCCAGGAATGCCCAGCTGTTCCATCCTGCCGAAACAGGTGGAACACTACTTACCCATCCTGCGAGGACTGCTGGACGCATTGCGGACAGACCTATCACCCGAGCAGTACGAAGTGGCTGTCAGCCACGGCCCACTGCGACTCGGACAGCAGTAGCCTAGTCATATGTGTGCCCCGGAGCATATAGCTCACCGGCCACCCCTGGAGCAAACAGGATATGTCGTGGCTGAACCAGCGCGTAGCTAAATGTCTGCTCACGCTCGATGGCCGGACTGGGGAGACTACAAGAATATTATCCAACCTATCACCCAGCCGGCAGTTGATAGATCTCAGGATCAAAAAAGTAGGAAAGAAAAAAAAAAATCTCCAGGACCAATGGTCCCCATAGGGAGCCAGGTCCTTCTATGCTAGGCAGAAAAAAACTGAGCTGCTGAGTGCAGGGTGAGGAGTTATACCCAGAGGGACCGCCCCCTGGGCGGTACTATTCAGCTTTGCTACAAATTGCATGTTTTTTAACTGTTAACATGTCTGCCTAGTCCTCTCCTAATAGACGGGCATATAACCCTACTGTCAAGAATAGAAGGAGCTGTGACGAAAGAAAAAATAGGATTTTTTTGTACTCACCGTAAAATCCTTTTCTCTGACATCCATGGACTGACACGGTGTCTCTTTACACTTTACACGTGGGTTATGTCCCTGCTTGCAGGAAAAGACCTAGGCAGAATGTGAAATGTTATACATACATTCTAAAAGCCAGAGCTGAACAGCCCCACCCAGGGGGCGGCCCCTCTGGACATAACCCTCCCACTACAGTCAGCAGACTTCAGTTCGTAACAAAGCAGTACAAACTTAAAAGGAAGGGTGGGTGCCGTGTCAGTCCATGGATGTCAGAGAAAAGGATTTTACGGTGAGTACAAAAAATCCTATTTTCTCTTACCATCCATGGACTGACACGGTGTCTCTTTACACTTTACACGTGGGATGTCCCAAAGCAGTGTCAAGAGGGATGGGAGCAGTATAAATGGAAAAACCCAAACTTCACTCCAATAAGGCAGAGCTCCTCAACGGAGGAGTCGCAACTTTAAACAGCGGCCTGCAGCACCCTGCGGCCGAAGGAAGCATCCGAAGATGCAGCCACATTAACCTTATAAAACTTAAAAGGCATGAACAGACGACCAGGTCGCCGCCTTGCACACTTGTGCAACCGACGCTTGATGTCGGGAAACCCAGGAAGCACCAATTGCCCTGGTGGAATGCACCGTAACCGGAAAGGGAGGCGCCCGCCCTTTGAGAGCATAGGCTTGAATGATGGTTTGTCTGATTCCCCTAAAAATGATGGCAGACGAAACCGCTTGGCCCTGTTATGGACCAGAGACAGTCACAAACAGTGAGTCGGACTTCCAAATAGAAGCAGTAGCAGACAGGTACACCCGTAAGGCTCGTACCACCTCCAATATGTGCAGCGCAAACTCTCTGGGATGCGATGGGTGAGGACACAAGGACGGGAGGGCCTCATGTTAGTATACCATTCTGTATATCATTTATTAAAGTTAAAAAATACAATCTTCCTGATGACGAATTGATTTTGAAATGCATTGAGGCTGCAGGGACATCTCTGGTAATTGTAAACAGGATTCATAGCATCACTCAGCCCAGAAAGGAACTGTGAGGGGCACTTGTGCGGACCAGACATAGGGAATACCTATACATTGCTGGATCAGCTCAGTGCCGGCTTGGAGGCACAGATAAATGTGAGTGTATGACACATATATTTTTTAACTTTAATAAATGATTTTTATACATACTGCACCATGATGGCCCTTTATATCTTATGAGCAATCATAGAGTGACATTCACCACCGATATATGGGGAGAAACTGCTGGATAAATCTACAACACGGAGTGGTTATCCATATGATCCAAAGGCGCACATATTCAGCCTATCTGGTGAGTGGCCAATTTACCTGGTGGTGGCTTATAGCACAACGGGGTGGAGGTGAAAATCGAGGAAAATATCTAGCAAGTCACTGGGAATAGAACATATCACCGGCACTGGATTACATGGACATTTTTCTTGGAAATCCATCCACATAATATCTCCATTCAGTTCACTGGGAGGATTTTATGAACTAAAAATATTTTATGGTTTAATTTTATTTTTTAAATTTATTTCTTATATTTACTGAACAAGGGATTGTTAGTTCATTGCACATGCACTTTTAAAAAAATCACAGCAGGATATCTGCTACTAATGACACACAGAATGGTATACTAATTGTGGTTTAAGGTTTAGAACACTGAGTTCACATATTGTTTAATTGTGGTTCTAATTAATAATGTTTAGAGCACATAGTCCACATATTGAGTAGAAGATCACAGGTTTTAGGGTTTAAGTTAGCGCAATCCACCTTTTTATATAATGTCCTCATGCAGGTGAAAGGTCGACACCACCTTTGGCAAAAAAGGAAGGTCACGGATGCAACACCGCCTTATCCTTATGGATGACTAAATATGGCGACTTGCAGGACAAAGCCGCCAACTCAGACACTCGTCAAACAGAAGTGATTGCCACTAAAAAGGCCACCTTCTGAGACAAGACAAGAGGGGAATATCCCGGATACTCCCAAAAGGAGGTTCCTGGAGGACCGAGAGCACCAAATTCAGATCCCACGGTGGGAGAGGAGGCTTGACAGGAGGGAGCACATGGCGAACCCCCAACACAAGGTGCTAACCAAGAAAATGACCCGCTAGAGGTCGCTGAAAGAAGACGGCCAAGGCCGAAATCTGATCCTTGATGGTACTCAAAGCAAGCTTTTGGGGTCACTCCACACTGCAGAGGACGCAGGATTCTGGGGAAGGAATACGTCCGAGGACGCCAGTCCAGCGCTTTGCACATGGCGATAATAGGATTTTTATAACAGCTTACCTGTAAAATCCTTTTCTTGGAGTACATCACGGGACACAGAGCGACATAGTCATTACTAATGGGTTATATAGATACCTTCAGGTGCTGGCACTGGCAACTTCCAAAACCGGAAGTACCCTCCCCTATATAAGCCCCTCCCATCCGGGAGCACCTCAGTTTTGTAGCAAAGCAATAAGTGTCCCTAAAGAGGGGCGGGAGCTCTGTGTCCCGTGATGTACTCCAAGAAAAGGATTTTACAGGTAAGCAGTTATAAAAATCCTATTTTCTTTCTCGTACATCACGGGACACAGAGCGACATAGTCATTACTAATGGGATGTCCTAAAGCAATGCCCAACGAGGGGGGGGATACACCATACATAAGCTGAGCGCTATCAGACATGAGGATCTTTTGCGGCCTGCAACACACTGCGCCCAAAGGCGACATCCTCCTGACTTCTAACGTCCACCTGGAAGAACCTAGTAAACGTGTGTACTGAAGACCATGTTGCGGCCTTACAGATTTGAGCCAGGGAGGCCTGGTGATGCACTGCCCATGAAGTTCCAACTGCTCTCGTGGAGTGCGCTCTAACTTTGAACGGAGGCGGTCTCCTTCTCAAGCCATAGGCTTGCATTATGACCTGTCGAATCCACTTGGCTAAAGTAGATTTTGACGCTGCCTGACCCTTTCTGGGGCCTTCCGGCAGAATAAACAAAGTATCCGTTCTGCGAATCTGAGCAGTGGCTTTTAGATAAGCTTTAACTGCTCTTACTACATCCAAAGAATGCAATAACTTTTCCTCTACCGAAGTAGGTTTGGGGAAAAAAGAAGGAAGAACCACATCTTGGTTCAAATGAAACCTCGATACCACCTTAGGAAGAAAGGCTGGATGAGGGCGTAACACTACTCTATCCTTATGGATAACCAGATACGGCTCCTTACAGGACATAGCTGCTAATTCCGACACTCTTTTAGCCGAACAAATGGCTACTAGAAAAATCAATTTCCTGGTGAGAAGAACCAAAGAAATATGCTGTAATGGTTCAAATGGTTGTTTCTGTAGAACCGACAGAACCAAGTTTAGATCCCATGGACATATGGGAATATTAACCGGAGGACTAATACGCATCACTCCTTGTATAAAGGCTTTGACTAGTGAATGCGAAGCCAAGGGCCTTTGAAAAAATATTGACAAGGCCGAAATCTGACCCTTGATAGTACTCAAGGCAAGCTTCCTATCTACAGCCCATTGTAGGAAGTCCAGAATCCTACCTATTACGTATTTACGTGGATGCCATTTCTTGGCCTCACACCAGGCGATGTACGCCTTCCAGATTCTATAGTAGATCTGCCTGGATACCGGCTTCCTGGCATTGATCATGGTAGATACCACAGCATTAGAGAGCCCTCTCTTTTTTAGAATGTGGGCTTCAATAGCCAGGCCGTCAAACCTAGGGCTGGTAAGGAAGGGTGGTATATCGGTCCTTGCGAAAGCAGGTCCGGACGATGTGGGAGGGTCCAAGGACTCCCCACAGACATCTTTACAATCTCCGCGTACCATGCTCTTCGGGGCCACGCTGGAGCCACCAGAATCACTGGTTTCTTTTCTACCCTGATTCTGCGGAGTAATCAAGGTAACAATTGTGGCGGTGGGAATGCATATATCAGCTTGAACTGATCCCAAGGGAACACTAGGGCATCCGAGCCGCAAGCTAGGGGATCCCTTGTCCAAGAGACAAACCTGTCCACTTTTGCGTTGAATCTGGATGCTAGCAGATCTACATCCGGTGTTCCCCACCGCTGACATATTGTCCGGAAAACCTCGGGATGAGGGGACCATTCCCCTGGGCATAATTGTTGGCGACTTAGAAAGTCCGCCTTCCAATTCTCCACTCCTGGAATGAATACCGCAGATATGGCTGGGACATATCTTTCTGCCCATCTCAGGATGTAATTTACTTCCCTCTGGGCTGCACGACTCCTGGTGCCCCCCTGATGATTGATATATGCCACTGCTGTGGCATTGTCTGATTGAATTCTGACAGGGGACCCTTGGAGTTTGGATGTCCATGCTACTAGGGCATACCGGGCTGCTCGTATCTCTAAGAGATTGATGGGCAGGGCCTTTTCCGCATCCGACCATCTGCCCTGGAGAGACCATTGCTCCAGTACTGCTCCCCAGCCTATAAGCCTGGCATCTGTAGTGACCACCTTCCAGGAAATCGGACTGAAGGATTTCCCCCTTTCCAGATTCTGGGGAACCAACCACCAGCGGAGGTTCTTGCGAACGGAAGGGGACAAGGACATTGGTAAGTCCAGAGCCTGAACTTTTTTGTTCCAGGCTGACAGTATGGCCCTTTGCAAATTCCTTGAATGGAATTGACCGTAGGGTACTGCTTCGAATGATGCCACCATTTTTCCCAGCAGCCTCATGCACAGGCGTATGGATGGCTGTCTTTTTGAACCCACTAAGTGGATCAAATCTCTCAAAGACGACCCCTTTTCTTGAGGCAAGAAAATTTTTCTCTGGTCTGAATCCAGCCTTAGCCCCAAGTATTCCAGACTTTTGACTGGTTTTAGGGCTGACTTGTCTCGGTTGATAATCCAACCGTGATATTCCAGATACTTGATTGTCTCGTGAACAACCACTTCTAGTTTTTCCACTGAGTGGTCTATCAGCAACAAGTCGTCTAGATATGCCATTATCGTTACACCTCGTGTTCTTAGATTGGCCAATAATGGGGCCAGAATTTTTGTGAACACTCGTGGTGCTGTGGCCAGACCGAAGGGTAAGGCTCTGAACTGAAAATGGTGCCCTTCTACCGCAAAGCGTAGAAATTTTTGGTGGGCTGGAAAGATGGGAATGTGCAAATAAGCATTTTTGATGTTGATCGAGGCTAACCATTCCTCCCCTTGTAGGGCAGTGGCCACCGACCGGATCGACTCCATCCGGAAAGTCCTGATATGTAGGAATTTGTTTAGCCCTTTTAGATTTAATATGGGCCTCACGTCCCCGTTTGGCTTCGGGACTGTAAAGAGGTTTGAGTAAAACCCGAACCCCCATTCTTCCAGGGGAACCTCTATAATTACTGCTTGGAGCAATAATTGTTCTAGTGCCAACAGGAGGGATCCTCTCTTCTGGGGATCCCTTGGCACGTTTGACCTTATAAAGTGGGAAGGAGGGGAGTCTTTTAACTCCAATTTGTATCCCAGATTTACTGCGGAGAGCACCCATCTGTCTCTGATCGTGTCCCGCCAGGTCTCTGTGAACAACTGAAGTCTTCCCCCCACCCGATTGAGTGGGGGGAACCCTTCATGCATTTGACTTTGGGGGAGGTTTTGTACCTCTCCTGCTCCAGGGCTTCTTGTTACCCTGCAATTGTCCCTGATATTTACCTCCGGGATTTGACCGAGGAGGCCGTCGGAACTGTTTCACAGCCGATGTCCTAGGGACTGGAGAAGCCGGCCTCTTAAAAGAGGGACCTCTAACTCTGTTTTTAACCGGCAAAAGTGTACTTTTACCGCTGGAAATTCTCTGGATATATTTGTCCAGGTCTTCCCCGAATAAGCGTTCACCATGAAATGGGAAGCTGACCAGCAATTTTTTACAGGGAGCTTCAGCAGACCAGTTTTTGAGCCATAAAAGCCTGCGCATATGTACTACAGACAGCGTAAGGCGGGAGGCCTGATGGATTGAATCCTTTATAGCGTCCACCGCAAAGCATAAGGCTCTAGGTAGATCAGCTAGGGCAAGAGCCTGCTGATCTGGCAAGTCCCTTAAGACCTGTTTCAACTGATCCTTCACTGCTTGGCAGACCCCAATAGCTGCCACTGCTGGTTGTGTCACCAATCCTGCTGTAGAAAAAGCAGATTTTAATAAGGACTCTAATTTTTTATCTATTGGGTCCTTGAACATTTGGACATTATCCACTGGACATGTCAGTGATTTATTCACACAAGAGATGGCTGCGTCCACTGTAGGGACCCTCCATTTTTTGATGAACTTATCCTCCATGGGATAGACCACTTGAAATCTCTTGGGAGGAGTAAATATTTTATCAGGATGCTCCCAATCCTGGTAAATGAGCCCTTCCAGTAAAGGATGGATCGGAAAGGAACAAACAGTCTGGGGAGCTTTTAGCGACCCCAACGAGGAGACAGAAGTGGATGATGGCTCCGCAAGGGGCATTTTAAATGCTGATCGGACCATATTAGTCAGGGACTGAACCCATAACCTTTCAGCATGTGATGCTGAGAATGGCTCTTCCACTGTTGATTCCTCTACAACAGAATCGACCTCATCCTGATCCCCTTCAGGCAGGTCGATCCCTGTATGGGACTGTTGCTCTGCTAACAGGCACTCTGAGGGAGGAGACGGAGATCGAGCGCTTTTTTCCTGTGACAGGGAAGCAGCGATCAATGCTGACAATCTCTCTTCCAGCCCTCCCAGAGCTGAGGAAAAAACCTCCTCTGTTACATACACAGGAGCAGGTGAACTGAGGACAGCCACAGTACCAGGTACTCCTGAGGGTGCTCTACGGTCACTAACCTCTGATTCTTCAGGGGAGACTGGTGCAGCCGAAGCATGCCCAAGATCCTCAGAGCCCGATGGAGACCCCCTATGCTTCCTGGAATTTTTAGTCCCGGAGTTTTTAGACGGCATTATTCCTAAGCCCAAAGCTGAGGTATTCCAGCCGAAATACACCACTTACTGACAATAGTCTAGCACAAATCCTGCTATAAAAACAGTTGGCGTCTACTAATGTGCCTTTCTATGGGGATGCCTGCATCAACCGCTTGCTGTATGCCTTTTTTTAAATGTTGCCAGCTCTGTCTCTGCACTCCATAGCCAGCTCACAACACATAATTGTGGTTTTTAACATGCTGGGACGCCCGCACATGCGCAGAAGCGCTGCGGCGCGCACAGAGCGTCATCCCCCAGGCTCCGCCCCCTTTCCCGGCTCACCTCTATATATAGAGGCGCGTGCACGCGCGCGGCCACGTGCGCCTTCGGCGCTAATTTCGAAAAGGAAAACTAGGGACAAGAGCCAGGGCCCCTTTTTGCCGCAGGCCGGGGGATGGACGAGCATTGCAACATGGCAGAGGAAGCAGTTTCCCACAAGAGAACTCACCATCTGCCTGGACTTGCTCTGATGAAAAGAAACTAGTCCACATGACAAGAAACGTTCCACAGCGGCCTCTAGTGGATTAACACAGGTACCGCAGTCTAATATATTAAATATATATATATTTTTATTTATTTTTTCTTGACCACTATTAAAATTATTACATTTTTTTTAGTAGTTACAGGCATGCACAGATATTAGCGGGAATACCGTTAGGTAACAGACAGAAAGACAAATTAGGCTTGGGGGTCCCCCAATAGAACCAAGTTCCTGGGGGCCCCCACTTACCTGTTCCCCGCCGCAGGACTTTGTTTGGTCCACAGAAGCCCAAACTTCACCTATCACGGCAGGCATTGTAATTAAACCTTCAAGGACCGGGTTCCCAAGGATTCCACTCCCCTGGACCTGTATAGCACCCTGCACAGAAAACATCTTGGTCATGGGTATGACCAGAGCTCTGGATCCCAGGGTCCAGCTCTCCTAAGAGAAGCATTACAGGCAAAACCTTGCTCTTCTCTGCAAGGCCCGGGTACCGACCGTTTAGCTATGAAGCTTTTTTGGTCGGATCCGGAATAGCTTACTGAGGCCCAAAAGAACCTGTACGCAAGCTCAGTGAAAAACACATGTTTCTTCTTGGCCAACACCTTAGACACTGGCAAAAAACTGAGGTACTCCCGGATGGGAGGGGCTTATATAGGGGAGGGTACTTCCGGTTTTGGAAGTTGCCAGTGCCAGCACCTGAAGGTATCTATATAACCCATTAGTAATGACTATGTCACTCTGTGTCCCGTGATGTACGAGAAAGAAATAAGCTTTCCAGGCACGGTGATAGATCTGCCTGGAGGAAGACTTCCGTGTCCTTAACATGGTCAAAATGACCGAGTCCGAGAGACCTCGGTCCCTCAACACCTGGCTTTTAACAGCCCTGCCGTTAAAGCCAGAGACTGTAAGCCGGATGAAACATAGGACCTTGAGACTGAAGGTCCTCCCTCATCGGCAACCGCCAGGGAACATCCGCAACGAGACGTACCAGTGATGCTGAGGCCAATCCGGAACAATTAGGATCGCCGGAGTTTATATCAGGCGATAAGGACCCTATGGGGCCACCAACGCATCCGAGGCATCGCCCAAGGATCCCTGGATCTGGCCACAACCTGGACTCTTGCGATTGAGTCGAGAGGCCATCAGGTCCACATCCGGCGTGCCCCACCATCGGTAAAGGAGTTGAAATATGCAAGGACCACTGTTCTTGGTCCGGTGTCTGGCGACTCAGATAGTCCGCCTGCCCATTGTCTATGCCCAGAATGTAAAATGGCCTACAGAGCCGGCACGTTTCTTCCGGCCCACCTCGGAAGCCGCAGCTGAGCTCCGAGTTCCCCCTTGATGGTTTACATACGCCACCGCCGTGGCGGTGTCCGACTGGCTCCTGATGGAGCGACCCCGTACTCTCTCCGACCTGAGGAGAGACACAGTCCGATGGCCCGTATTTCCAGAACAGTGATTGGTAAACGGGCTCGTCCGGACTCCAAGGCCTGAGCCGACAGGACTCCCCTGACTCCACCCCAGCCCGTCAGGCTGGTGTCCGTCGCGAGTACCGTCCATTGGATGGGAGGGGAACGACTTTCCGGACAGAAGAGCCGAGGATCTCAACCACCATGTCAGGGGCGCCCTGACCAGGTGAATCACCTGGATCTGAAGATCCAAGGACAACGGGGATTTGTCCCAGGTGGACAAGATCTCCTTCTGCAATGCCCTGGTGTGTGATTGGGCATACGGAACAGCCGCGAAGGAGGCCACCACGAGTCTCGGGACTCTCATGCAAAAAACGGATTGACAACCATTTTTGGGATGTCAGCACCCGCACCGCAGACTGAAGTGTCAGCAACTTCTCCAGAGGTAGGATACCTTTGCCTCCAAGGAGTCCAGAATCAGAACTAGATACTCCAGACACTGAGTCGGGACCAGGACTGACTCCTGTATGTTCAGGAACCACCCGAGTCCCTGAGGGTCTAATTGACGATAGTCACCTTTCCTCTAAGTCTGATCCACTTTCTGCTCTTAGCAGAAGATCGTCCAGATAGCCCACGACAGCAATACCTCGCTGTAACAGAAGGCTAGAACCGGAGCAAGCACCTTGGTGAACACCCTTGGTGCCGAGGCTAGGCCGAAAGGAAGAGCCACAAATTGATAGTGGACTTCGCCGATCGCAAGCGCAGATCGGAACATGGTGGAGTGTAGCGATCACCGTGCGAATGGATTCCATGCGGAATTTCTGCACCTTCTCGAAGGCATTCAGGGCCTTGAGGTCCAGGATAGGTCGAACCACGTCCTCTTTTTGGGACGACAAACAGATTCGAGTAGAATCCCTGAAAACTCTCCTGTGACGGAACCGGCACAATCACTCCGGACCTGATCAAATCCTGTACAGCCCCCAAGAGGGCTGCCCGACAGGTAGGAAGGAGAGGAAGATTTGAGGGAAAGAATCTGTCTGGGGGCCAGGATCGGAATACTATCCTGTATCCTGAGGTGACCACCTCGCACACCCACCAGTCGGAGATTCGGGAGGACCACCGATTCGTGACCTGCAAAGTCGTCCCCCCACCCCAGAGTCGGGCGGAGGCAAGACTTCACGTGGAGGCGGGCTTGGGAGCCGCTTGTTCGGCTTACGCACCCAGGGGCACTTGTGCCCACCAGCCGCACTGCCGTCAGTCTGAGAGGGCCTACCCGTGGACTCTGACTGACGAAAAAAACCCTGTTTTGCTGGAAAGGAAGGCCCCTGTTTGCGGTGGGCCTCCTCACCCTTGCTAGTCTAAGTAAGAAGAGTGCTTTTACCTCCCATGACATCCATGACGATGTCATCCAGAGCAGCACCGAAAGGTCTACCACCTTTAAATGGTAGATCCGTCAGGAGCTTCCTAAGGCTAGGTCAGCAGACCAGCATTTCAACCAGATAAGACGACGCAATACCACCGCCGAGACAGAGGCAGTGGATATTAAAGGGGCCGCGTCCAACGTGGCGTCGCACACATAAACCAGGCCCTGAACCAGTTGGTGGGCCAAAGCAACTGTGTCTGGAGGAAGATTATGCTCCTGTACAGCTAGGTGCAACATTTTTGCCCAACCTGTAAGTGTTTAAGACACAAGGGTCGCCGCTACCACAGGCCGTAGGGCGGATCCCAACAAGGCAAACATGGCTCTGCTCACCACTTCTGACCTCCTGTCAGTGGGGTCCTCAAATGCAGGAGTCCACTCCATCGGGAGAGTGATGGCCTTGTTCAACCGGGCGACTGGAGGGTCGACCCTGGGGGAGAAGCCCACTTTTTAAGTAGGGCATCTTCAAGGGGTATCTGATAGACAAACGCCGCGGGACCATAAAAAATTCCTCTGCGGCTTTTCCCAGACCTTATTAATGAGCTGGTCAAAGAAAGTACATATGGAAAAACCTCTTTAGAAGGCCTGGCCTTAAAAGAACCAAAGGAGACTGTATCCGCCTGAGGTTCTGCATCCGCAGCATTTTAGCTTGAGAGTGTCCCTCACCGCAGTCATGAGTACACTAACAAGCGCCCTGTCATTTACTGACTCAGAACTGGAGTTTTCCTCATAAGGAATGTCCTGTTCAAAACCATCCAATACATTCAGAACTAGGGTCCTGAGCGGTAGTGGCTAGGCCCATATCTGAATCAGCGCACTGCCCTCATGAAGTAAAGTGGGGAGAGGGCGCTTTTTTGCTCCCTTGCGCTTGCACACAGCTCCCATCCTGGTCAGAAATGATTCCAGGACTGCCCACAACTGGTCCCTAGGGACCGCAGGTGCTGAAGCACTGCCTGTTGTCCACTGACATTTAGGGGAAGCTGGTGACAGAGACTCCATATTGCCCCCTTCTGAGACTCCTCAGATAAAAAGTCCACCCACAGGCTATGCTGACTGAGGAGGGGGCGCCCAGGGGACTCACCAAACCGGACCAGGGACCGCTCAGTTCCGCTGTCTGTACCGCGCTGTGTCAGCGCTGGTGAGCTGTGAGGAGATTTGCGCTGTTACAGCAGCGCGAGAGGCCAAAACTAGTGCTGAAGAGCGCGCGGGCTACAAGAAAATGGCCGCCGCACTTCACTGAGGCGATCCGCGGCAAGATGGCCGCCATGACTCAGCAAAAGTGAAAAAAACAGCACACACACAGCGCCACTCTGCGCTCAGGCCCCAAAACACACAAAATAAGGCCCCAAGCATATCTGCAGACCAGCATTAGCCCCTCCAAGAACAGTGTGACCCCCAGGCACCCCACACAGCACAGCGCCAGCAATGGTGACAGAGAGTGACAATGCAATACAGGGGGAGACAGGGAAAATCCCCCACAGAGAAACACACAGCCTTTTATACTCACCTGCAGGCAGGAGAGACTACTTACCCGTCCCCTGAGGGACCCACTGGTGTGTTTCTGACAGGACTATCACAGTGCCGTACTGAGTAGCTGTCGGCCCGGTCCACCGCGAAAGATACAGTCAGTCAGGAACTGTTCAGTCTTGAGAGGACCGTGGGAGCATGAAAGCAAACCCGGCCACCCCTGGAGTCATGGGGCCTGTCGTGAACTGAGTCTCACGCACACAAGGCGAGGATCAGCACGCTCGATGGTCGGACAGGGAAGACTACGAGGATATCTTGTACCCAACCTGTTGCCCAGCCGACAGTTGATAGAAAATTCTCAAAAATAAAATAAAAAAGAATTCCAGAAAAGGAATAAAAATAGGTCAGGAGACTGGCTCCTGAGAGAGCCACGTCTTCTCCTTCTGCTAGGCAGAAAAAAACTGAAGTCTGCTGACTGTAGTGGGAGGGTTATGTCCGGAGGGACCGCCCCCTGGGTGGGGCTGTTCAGCTCTGGCTTTTAGAATGTATGTATAACATTTCACATTCTGCCTAGGTCTTCTCCTGCAAGCAGGGACATAACCCACGTGTAAAGTGTAAAGAGACACCGTGTCAGTCCATGGATGGTAAGAGAAATAGGATTTTTGTACTCACCGTAAAATCCGTTTCTCTGACGTCCATGGACCGACGCAGCTCTCATACTGATTACATGAGGGTATATGTCCCTGCTCGCAGGAGAAGATCTAGGCAGAATGTTAGATGTTAAAACATTCTAGAACAAGCCAGAGCTGAACAGCCCCGCCCAGGGGGGCGGTCCCTCCGGACATTACCCTCCCACCTGCAGCTAGCAGCCTCAGTTCGTAACAAAGCAGTACAAACTTACAAGGGTGGGTGCTGCGTCGGTCCATGGACATCAGTCCATGGACCGACGCAGCTCTCATACTGATTACGTGTGGGACGTCCCAAAGCAGTATAAGAAAAGGGTGGGAGCAAAAAAGTAAGGAACAACCAAAACTTCACTCTAAACCAGCAGAGCCCCTCAACTGAGGAGTTGCAACATTAGACAGCGGCCTGCAACACTTTGCGGCCGAAGGAAGCATCCAAAGATGCCGCCACATCAACCTTGTAGAACTTTGAAAAGGTATGAACCGACGACCAGGTCGCCGCCTTGCACACTTGTGCAACCGACGCTTGATGTCGGAAAGCCCAGGAAGCACCGATTGCCCTGGTGGAATGCGCTGTGACCGGAAAGGGAGTCGCCCACCCCCTAATGGCCTAGGCCTGTATAACAGTCTGTCTGATCCACCTAGAAATGATGGCAGACGACACCGCTTGGCCCTGTTTCGGACCAGAGACAGACACAAACAGCGAGTCAGACTTCCGAATAGGAGCGGTAGCCGCCAGGTATACCCGTAAGGCACGCACCACGTCTAAATTGTGAAGCGCAACCTCCCTAGGATGCGATGGATGAGGGCACAAGGACGGCAGGACAATGTCTTCGTTAAGGTGAAAAGCCGAAACCACCTTAGGAAGAAAAGACGGTCGCGGTCGCAATACCGCCTTGTCCTTATGGAGGACCAGGTAAGGCGACTTACATGACAGAGCCGCCAACTCAGACACTCGTCTAACAGAAGTGATGGCCACTAAAAAAGCCACCTTCAGGGACAAAGTTGAAAGAGGAATATCTCCTATATTCTCAAAAGGAGATTCCTGAAGGACCGAAAGCACCAAGTTCAGATCCCAAGGAGGGAGCGGGGGCTTGGCAGGTGGAACCACATGGCGTACCCCCTGCACAAAAGTGCTAACCAAGGAATGACCAGCTAGGGGTCTTTGAAAGAAAACGGCCAAGGCTGAAATCTGACCCTTAATAGTGCCCAAAGCCAGCCTTTGAGCAACACCACGCTGTAAGAACCTCAGGATTCTGGGGACAGAGTACGTCCGTGGACGCCAGTCTAGCTCCTCGCACATAGCTATGTAAGCTCTCCAGGTACGGCGATAGATCTTCCTAGAAGAAGACTTCCGTGCCCTAAGCATGGTTGAAATTACCGAATCAGACAGGCCTCGGTCTTTCAGCACCTGGCTCTCAATAGCCATGCCGTTAAAGCCAGAGACTGTAAAGCAGGATGAAAGATAGGACCTTGAGATAGAAGGTCCTCCCTCAAGGGCAGGCGCCAAGGGACGTCCGCGATGAGACATACCAGATCGGCGTACCAATGACGCCGAGGCCAGTCCGGGGCAATGAGGATCACCGGAATACCCTCGGCCGCTACCCTGCACAGCAGACGGGAGATCAACTGCAGCGGAGGGTAGACATATATCAGGCGATACCGACCCCACTGGGCCACTAACGCGTCCGAGGCATCCGCCCAGGGGGGCCTTGGACCGGGCCACAAACCTCAACACCTTGCGATTGAGTCGAGACGCCATCAGGTCCACATCCGGAGTGCCCCATCGTCGACAAAGGAGCTGAAACACTTCCGGATGCAAGGACCACTCCCCTGGTCCAGGGACTGGCGGCTCAGATAGTCCGCCTGCCCATTTTCTATGCCTGGAATGTAAACGGCCGACAGCGCCGGCACGCTTCTTTTTGCCCATCTTAGGATGTGGGCGACCTCGGATGCCGCAGCCGGGCTCCGAGTGCCCCCCTAATGGTTGACATACACCACGGCCGTGGCGTTGTCCGACTGGATCCTGACCGAGCGGCCCTGTAGCCTCTTCGACCAAGCGGAGAGACACAGTTTGATCGCCCGCAATTCCAGGACGTTGATTGGGAGACGAGATTCGGCTGGAGTCCAGAGCCCCTGAGCTGACAGGACTCCCCACACTCCTCCCCAGCCCGTCAGGCTGGCGTCCGTTGTGATCACCGTCCAGTGGATGGGGAGGAACGACTTCCCGGTCTGAAGAGCCGGGGACCTCAGCCACCACGTCAGGGACGCCTTGACAGAGTGACTCACCTGGATCTGAAGATCCAAAGACAATGGGGACTTGTCCCAAACTGACAGAATTCCCTTCTGCAATGCCCGAGTGTGTGATTGGGCATACGGAACCGCCTCGAAGGAGGCCACCATCAGTCCCAGGACTCTCATGCAGAAGCGAATGGACAACCATTTTCAGGACGACAAAAACTGTACTGCTGACCGAAGTGTCAGTAGCTTCTCTGAGGGTAGAAACACCTTTGCTGCCGAAGTGTCAAGGATCAGACCCAGATACTCCAAGCGCTGAGTCGGGGCTAGAGCTGACTTCCGCGTGTTCAGAACCCAACCGAAGTCCCGGAGGGTCTGACTGACTATCGTCACATTTTCCTCCAATTCTGAGCCATTTTCTGCTCTGAGAAGGAGATCATCTAGATAGCCCACGACAACAATTCCTCGCTGTCTCAGCAAAGCTAGAACCGGGGCCAGCACCTTGGTGAAAACCCATGGTGCTGATGCTAGGCCGAAGGGAAGGGCCACGAACTGATAGTGGACTTCGCCTATGGCAAAGCGCAAAAACCTCTAGTGGCCTGCGCAGATTGGGATGTGCAAGTAAGCGTCCTTGATATCCAAGGACGCCAAAAAATCCCCCTGGTGGAGTGTCGCAATCACCGTGCGAATGGAATCCATCCGGAATTTTAGTACCTTCACATAGGCCTTCAGGGCCTTGAGGTCCAGGATTGGCCGAACCCCGTCCTTTTTCGGGACAAACAGGTTTGAGTAAAACCCTTGAAACCTCTCTTGCGACGGAACCGGCACAATTACTCCGCGCCCAAGCAAATCCTGTACGGCCCCCAAGAGGGCCACCCGGCGAGCCGGAAGGAGAGGGAGGTTCGAAGGAAAAAACCTGTTTGGGGGCCACGAGCGGAACTCTATCCTGTATCCCGAGGTGACCACCTCGCACACCCACCAGTCGGAGATCCGGGAGGTCCACCGCACCGAGAACTTGCGAAGACGTCCCCCCACCCCAGAGTCGGGCAGGGGCAAGACTTCATGCGGAGGTGGACTTGGGAGCTTGCTTGGTAGGCTTACGCACCCAGGGACGTCTTTGTCCCCCAGCCGCACTTTTTTCACTCTGGGTGGGCTTGCCTGTGGAATCTGACTGACGAAAAAACGTCTTCTTCGCCGGAAAGGAAGGGCCCGGCCTGCGGTGGGGCTCCTTTCCCTTAATAGACTGGGGAAGGAAGGTGCTCTTACCTCCTGTGACGTTCTTAATAAATGTCAGCCAGGGCGGCCCCAAAACGTCTACCGCCCTTAAAGGGCAAGTCAGCCAGGAGCTTTTTGGAAGCTAGGTCGGCTGACCAGCATTTCAGCCAGATAAGGCGACGCACCACCACAGCCGAAATGGAGGCCCCCGTTATTAAAGGGGTCGCATCCACAGTGGCATCGCACACGAAGACCAAACCCTGCGCAAGCTGTTGAGCCAGGGCAATGGTTTCAGGAGGGAGAATATGCTCCTGCACTGTCTGGTGCAATATCCGTGCCTAGCCTGTGTTGCCGCCACTATAGGGCGTAAGGCGGCCCCCAATAAGGTGAACATAGTTCTACACGCCACCTCTGACCTCCTGTCAGCGGGATCCTTAAATGCAGGAGTCCCTTCCATTGGGAGTATGGTGGCCTTATTCAAACGGGCGACCGGGGGGGTCGACCACCGGGGGTTGAGCCCACTTCTTAACCAGGTCCTCTTTAAAAAGGGATACCATAAGGCTATGCGCCGTGGGACCGTCAAAGTCTTCTGCGGCTTATCCCAGACTTGGTCAATGTATGTATCAAAAAAAAGGCACATATGGAAAAACCTTTTTTGAAGACACGGCTTTTAAAGAGCCAAAAAGGTCATAGTGCCCGCCTGAGGTTCCTCAGCCTCAACATTTAGCTTGAGATCATCCCTCACAGCATCAATGAGTTCACTCACAAGCACCCTGTCAGTAGGTGGTTCAAGACAGGGGTCTTCCTCGCAAGGAATTTCCTGACTAAACACGTCAACCTCCTCAGAATTAGGGTCCTGAGCAGCAGTAGCCAGGCCCATATCTGACTCAGAGCACTCCCCATGTGGAGATTGTGTGGGGAGGGGGCACTTTACAGCCCCCGTGTGTTCGCACACCGCTTCCAGCTTGACAAGGAATGATTCCAGGACTGCCGACAACTGGTCCATAGGGACCGCAGGTTCAGGAGCACTGCCAGTTGCCTCTGGCAAGTGGGGAGAAGCAGGTGAACCAGACTCCATTTTTTCCCACCCTCTGAGACCCTATTAACTATAACAGTGAATAGTACAGTCAACCCACTGGCTGCACTGAGGCGGAGGAGGGGATACCCGGAGGACTCACCACCCTAGGGACCGCTCGGTTCCGCTGTATGAGCCGCGCTGTAGCGGGGTGTGAAGCCTGAGGAGAGTGAAGGAGCTGTGAGGAGAAAGTATTTCGCGCCGTTCATCAGCGCCGCTAGAGGCCGAAACCGAAACTAAAAGCGCCGTGGCTACAAGAAAATGGCCGCCGGGCGCGTGTGCTTGAGCCGCGGCAAAATGGCCGCCGATGGCGCATTTTTGAAATTTAAAACACTGCGCCAATGGCGCACGCAAAACATTACAAAAAGTCCTCCAGAACACTTCCCAGCATATAAAAACAGCATAGAGCGGCCCCCCTCAGAGCAGAACGACCCCCCAAGTATCCCCACACAGCACCAGTACAGGGTGCAGAGAGCAGCATAACGGGGGGGGACAGGGAGAACCCCCCACACACAGAAACACAGCCAGCATGTACTCACCTTCTTTCCATGAGAGACTACTTACCCGTCCCGCAAGCACCTTGGAGAACACCCTCGGTGCCAATAGAGGGACTCACTGGCTTGTTTCAGACAGACCTATCAGAGTCGTACTGCGTAGCTGTCGGCCCGGTCAACCGCGAGAGATACAGTAGGTACTGTTCAATCTTGAGAGGACTGCGGGAGCATGAAAGCAACCCGGCCACCACTGGAGCCATGGGGTATGTCGTGAACTGAGTCTCACACACACAAGGCGAGGATCAGCACGCTCGATGGTCACTATCAAAAAGTATATGACACAGAATGGAGCCAAAGATAGCCCCAGTAAGCAGCTAGGGGCCAAAAGTAAAACAACAGAGGCCCAGCAGAAAAATGATCAGAAGAGAAAATCAGAGAAGGCAGGGAGCGGACTACAGGTCATGGAGGAGACAACAGTAGAAGTAGAGGAAGAAGAAACAATGGAGATCAGACAAGAAGATCGACTCCCAACTAAAGGAGAAATGGCAGAAATGTTTTCTAGATTGGAAACTTCGTTCACTAGAATGGAGATATCATTAAAAGGGGAGATGGCTATTTTACATGAGGACATGAATCATATATTAAAGAGAGTCGAGGAAACAGAAGAAAAGCTAGACTCCCAAGTGGCAGAGGTAACAGAATTAAAAGCTCAGATGGAAAAGATACAAAGAGAGCAAATGTATATGAGATACAGAATAGAAGACCAGGAAAATCGTAACAGGAGAAAAAATTTGAGGATTAGAGGTTTACCGGATCAACAAGTAGAAGATCTACAAGAAAAAAATGGATAAAGTGTTCGGGCACATGTTGGGGAAAGAAGAATCCGATAAAATAAAATTCGAAAGAATCCACAGGATCAGGAAACCCGCAGGAATACCAGGAGAAATCCCGAGAGACGTGATTGTACGATTTCACAATTTTCAGGATAAAGAACGGATCCGGCTTGGTCTAAAAGCTAGTACCTCGGCCACTTATGAAGATTCTAACCTACAGATTTTCCCAGATCTGGCAGCTGAGACCTTAAATAGGAGAAGAACTCTGAAACCTCTGTTGGAACATTTGAAATTACATTCAATATTCATGGGGCTTCCCAGCCTGCCTAATTGGACGTAAAGATGGGCGATCAGCGACTCAGATTCCCGGAAGATATGCTGACATTTTTCAATAGACTAGATATCCCAGAATTAGAGATTCCGGGATGGTGGGAGCCACAAGAAAAGAATACTAATAAAGAGGACTCACATACATGGCAGCTGAAGCCTAGGAAAAATAGAGGGAAGTAACGGCAGAAAACAACACAGAAGAAGAAAGGGAGGGGAAGAAAAAGAAAGGGAGGACAGGGTTTTTGGACTGGGGATGTGCCGGGTAGCGGAAGGGGTGAAACAGTGGGGAAAAGGGCGAAGGGTAGAGACGGGTAAGCCAAGATAAAGAAGAAGCCGAGGTAGTAGTAGGGGTATGGGAGTCCCCCCCAATACATAGGGGGTGGTAGAGGCTCCGGTAGAGGCCCAAGTTAAAGTCCAAACTACCGTAGGGCCAGATGGAGAGGGTAGGCCACGGATCTCTGGGCCATGGGGAGGCCAAATGTCCCCATTCAGGAAGGGGAGGGTGGGATAGGAGAGGGAGGGTTGTGGGGGGATCTCCAGGGAAACCACAAAGGATATTGCTCTGATCTCTTACTGGGGCTCTTTCTCATGTGTAAAATGATAAATACAAAAATTATTTCATATAATGTCCGCGGGTTAAATGCCCCCTCTAAAAAGTGCAAATATAATTCGAGAAATTAGTTTCATGAAGGCTGAAGTAGTACTATTGCAGGAGACACACTTCTTTCAGGGTTCAAACCGGAGAATTATCTCAAAGGATTATCCCCTCTGGTACTATGGGGACTCACCGATAAGATGTGCTAAAGGAGTGGCTATAGGGTTTGCCAAGGGATCCCGATTCATATTGGAGGAGAGGAAAACAAACCCGGAAGGGCGTTACTTATAAGGGGTAAGAGGAGGTATCATTGGCAAACGTATATGGCCCAAATAAAAAGTCAAATAAATTCCTAATTAGGGTTATGGATGATTTCATGGATTTCAAGAAAGGGGTGGCTGTCATGGCAGGAGATTTTAATCTGTGTTTGGATCCAAAGATGGATAGCACATCGCTTGTACCGGGGACTGGAATAGCCCAGAGGAATAAACTAAAAAAAGAGAATGCATCAACATTAATTAGTGGATGTGTGGAGATCTCAACACCTAAAACAGCGGGATTTTACGTTCTATACCCCGGTACATGGGACATACTCAAGATTGGATTTTTTCCTGGTAGAACATCAGTTATTAGAATCAGTGGAAGACACGGACAAAGGTATAACAACATTTTCAGACCACGCGCCAATAATACTTCAATTAAAGATAGAAGAGTCCCCAAAGAGAAATAATAACTGGAAACTAAACGAAGAGCTCCTACAGGATAAAAAAAAACAGTCCAAAGAATAAAACACTAACTAGTACTATTTTTTAGAGAGAATGCTATAGAAGATATGTCAGAGGCAGTGATATGGGAAGCCCATAAGGCCTATATAAGGGGTATTCTGATTAAGGAGGGCGCGGAAAAAAAGAAAAAAAACGAAGGAAAACGAAGGAAAAAAACAAACAAAACACATTAATAAAAGAAATCTCCATCTTAGAACAGCTACACAAGAGTACTAGAAAAAAATAAATTATATTGATGCTGAGTGCGAAAAGAGAAGAGTTGAGAGAAGTAATAGAGCAAGAGACTAGAACTGTCTTTAACCAAATTAAGAATGAGAGATATCAACACGGTAATAAACCCGGGAAATATTTGTCAAAATTGCTAAAAAAGAAAAAAATCTGTCAACTTCATAGAGAAAATACAATCAAGTACGGGGGAATTAAGATATAAAACAACAGAAATAGCAAAAAACTTTCAGGAATTTTATGGAAAACTTTACTCAATTAATGTAAAAGAGAGAGACAAAAGAAGAATCAAAAGAAAAGAAGGAAAAAACAAAAGCTTTCTTAAATGAGATAAAATTAGAGAAAATCCCGGAAGATAAAATTAGTTTCCTAGAGGCCCCAATAACAGAGGAGGAATTAATAAAAATACAAGATCTATCCAATGGGAAAAGCCCAGGACCAGACGGTTTTACGATACTTTATTATAAGAAATTCTTAGAAATTTTGACCCCGAAACTGTGTTCCTACTTTAACGGGGTAGGTGGGAAATGGGAGTTGAGGAAAGAAGCATTAGAAGCTACTATAACTATTATATTAAAAGAAGGTAAAGACAATACACTTTGCTCTAGTTATAGACCAATCTCACTCTTGAACATAGATACCAAGATATTCTCAAAGGTACTCGCTTCCAGGATGAAAACAATTATGAAGGAAATGGTCCATGCAGATCAAGTTGGTTTCATCCCAGGAAGAGAGAGTAGGGATAATGGTATCATAACTCTTTTGGCTATACAGCAAAAGAAAGAGAGTGGGGCCCAGGTCTACTCCTGTCAATAGAGGCCGAAAAGGCGTTTGACAGGGTAGACTGGGGCTTCATGCAGAGTACACTAAAGGCTATAGGCTTGGGACCCAGAATGACCTCTTGGATAAAATCATTATATAATACACCAACAGCAAGAATCAAAAGTAAACGGGTTTCTTTTAGCCCCTTTTGATATGAAGAATGGCACTCGACAGGGGTGCCCACTGTCACCGCTGCTGTTTGTCCTTACCTTAGAACCCTTGTTAAAAGGAATAAGGAGGAATGTAGATATAAGGGGGATAAAAGTAGGGGAAGAAGAGCATATAAACTAGCAGCGTATGCTGATGACATAATATTTTACGTAACACATCCTAGAATAACCCTGCCTAACATAATGAAAGCCTTAAAAGATTTTGGAAAAATTTCTAATTTTAAAATAAACCCGGCAAAATCCGAAATTTTGAGTCTTAATATCCCTAAAGTAGAAAGGATTACTTATCAGAAAGATTTCCCATTTCGATGGGGAATAAAAGAACTGAAGTATCTCGGTGTCAAGATAACAACTACAAATGAGACAATATACAAAGCCAACTATATCCCTTTATTAAATGACATCAAAGCTGAACTTAATAGAATAACACCGGGACAATTATCTTGGAGCGGCAGAATAAATATTTATAAAATGGTAATTCTGCCGAAAATAATGTATAAATGGCAAATGTTACCAATCCCAATACCACAAGCATTCTTTAATAAATTACAGTCAATGTTCTTAAAATTTATATGGTGTGGAAAAAAAACTACGAATTAAACTTACACTTTTGACTAAGGAAAAGGCACAAGGGGGATTAGGGGCACCTGATTTGAGAAATTATTATTTTGCAATTGTTTTATCACGAGTAATAGAATGGCTAAAAATAACTTAGAAAAAAGATGGGTGAATATGGAAGCCACTATATGTAAAGCACCATTGGGAAAGGTAATTTGGATACCCGAACAATATCGGGAACTTAGCACAGACATACATAACATCACTAGAAATGCACTTAAAATATGGGACAAAATTCACAAAAAAGAGAAATGGGAGTTCAATTCACCGTTAATACCATTAACCAACACAAAATATTTTACACCGGGAGTCGAAAAATTATTTGGAAAATGGATTAAGCAAGATAATTTACAACTGAAAGATGTAATGGAGAAAGATAAACTACTAGAGTATCAAGAATTAAAAAATAAACGGGAACTGCTGTTGCTAGATGAATGGCGGTACGCTCAGTTAAAAAATGTATTTGAAAAATTACCTCGGCCTAAGAGATATATAGAAACTCTACGGCCCTTAGAGAGATTATGTGAGGAGAAGGTTAAGAAGGGAGTAATCTCTAAGATTTATAAAATATTAAGTAATACAAAAAAGCTGGGTATACCGCCATTCATCAAAAAGTGGGAGGAGGAGTTGGGGTCACAGGTCAACGACCTCGAGATTAGGCAAATTATAGAGAGAGTGCACTCCACAGCAGTAAACCATAACGAAATGGAATTAAATTATAAATGTCTAGTCCGCTGGTACTTAACCCCCGATAAAGGTACACAAATGATCAAACGAAAATGCTAAGTTTTGTTGGAGGGGGTGTAAGGAAATAGGGACTATGGCTCACATTTGGTGGACGTGCCCTAAAATTAAAATATACTGGGGAGAGATCAGACAAACAATTAAAGATATAACCAAGTTCGAAGTCCCTGATGAGCCTTGGGGCTGTATATTACATGGGATTCGGATCCCAACTAAACAGTATATGAGAACACTAACTCCACAACTTTTAAATGCTGCAAAGTACCAAATTGCTATACACTGGCAAGAACCGGAACGACCTAGCTTGAAGGGATGGTTCCATAAAATCGACGATATCTACAGATTGGAATATGTGAAGTACAGGGAGGGGGAGGAAATGGAGCAGTTCGATAAAAAATGGCGGGAATGGGTAACTTATAAACATACTACGGGATACGCAGAGTTGCTGGGAGCGTAATGGGTATATATGTGTGTGTGTGTGCGTAGACGCGTATTGTATTGTATGGGTATACATTATATATATATATATATATATATATATATATATATATATATATATATATATATATATATATATATGAGAGAGATAGAGAGAGAGAGAGAGATACGTGGCTATATAAATTTATATAGTTTATATAAATCATATAACAAAAATTTAACACAGAAATGATATCGATTTTATATGAGAGAGAGGCAAGATTAGGAGAAGAAAAAGAAAAGGTTTAAGAGGGAGCAATAGAAGGGTGGGTAACCATAGAGGGGAGATCCGGGGAGGGGGGCGGGGTTGGGAGTAATGTTTTATTATCTCTCTGTGAAATATTAGGCTATTGTATATTTTGATATTATGTTATGAGATATGAAAATTAATAAAGACATTAAAAAAATAAAAAAAAAGCACGCTCGATGGTCGGACAGGGAAGACTACGAGGATACTAGTGTACCCAACCTGTTGCCCAGCCGACAGTTGATTGAAGGTCTCAAAAATAATAAAATTCGTAAAGGAATACAATTTTTAAAAGTAAAAATCTTCCAGGAGACTGGCTCCTGAGAGAGCCACGTCTTCTTCCGCTAAGCAGAAAAAAACTGAGGCTGCTAGCTGCAGGTGGGAGGGTAATGTCCGGAGGGACCGCCCCCCTGGGCGGGGCTGTTCAGCTCTGGCTTGTTCTAGAATGTTTTAACATCTAACATTCTGCCTAGATCTTCTCCTGCGAGCAGGGACATATACCCACATGTAATCAGTATGAGAGCTGCGTCGGTCCATGGACGATAAGAGAAAATTTTGGTAATTTTTTTAAAACTTGTGACAAAAACTAAAATATTCAAGTCCGAGTCAGAACGCAGTCGGAAAGTAAAAGCTAGCGTAAATTCCAGTATAACCATAGGTTTTTAGATGCTGTAACTTTTGCGCAAACCAATTTAAGATTTAAATCTGAAGACTAGAAATCAGAATGGCAGTAAAATAAAGCCCTGGACAGGTAGTTCTGACCCCTGCCAAACACCTCTTGAACAATGGGGCAGCTGTTGTGAACTCGGCCAAGTGGCTCAGCGTGTTTGTGGTTGGGGTCAGTGCTGCACAGCTGGACAATCCTTATTTGCAAGGTCTGTGTCATATACACTTTCCTGGGGAAGTTGTTGGCACATGATGGGGGGGGGGGGGGGTGTGTAGTCCTAATGCAGGGCTCAAAACATTTGCTTTAATTCTAGGAGCCAGCTTTTTTTTTTTTTTTTTTTTTTAACTAACAAATCTTACAGGTAAAACATGTTACATGTTCCCGAAGGTGAACAGCGCCATTTTTGCATTTTTTGCGCACTTTAAAAAAATAATAATTGGGCCTGAAGATTACATGAAATCCCAAAAACATTATAGAATTTTCTGAAATCAGACACCCTAGAGAGTAAAATAGTGGTAGTTCCAAATTTTTATGTCACACGTTAATTACGGCAAAGGTCGAGGAAACACATTAAAGTTAATTTTAGGGGACACAAAAATGCAATAAATTACCCAATTTTGTGGTAAAACAAAAGCCCAGGTTGAACCGAGTAAATAGATACCCAACATGCCAAACCTTAAATTTGCGTGTGGCCGTGAAATGGTGACAAACGTAGAACCCTATATTTTCCATAAGTGACACTTTAAAAGCCCCCTATAGGTCATCAGTTTAGTGTTACCAAGGTGGTCTTGGTGCTATAATTATTGCTCTCATCCCGCTCTGCATGGAGATATGTAACACGAGTATCTCAAATTACGCTTTCAGGCATATGTACCCCAACGCGTGTTTACGTTTGTACATATGTGCGTATATGGGGGGGGGGGGGCGGGGCATTTTATGTGCTTGGGTGTAACTATTTTTTACTAGTAAACCCCCTTTTTTTTTTTACTTAACTTTTGTTCATCACATAGGGCAGGGCTTGACAAATTTGCTTGGAATCTAGGAGCCAGCTAAAAAAGTTAGGAGCCAGGAACACGCCCTGTCCCGCCGAGCTTGCGCGCAGAAGCGAACGCATTCGTGAGTAGCGCCCGCATATGAAAGCGGTGTTCAAACCACACATGAGGTATCGCCGCGATCCGTAGAGCGAGAGCAATAATTCTAGCCCTAGACCTCCTCTGTAACTCAAAACTTGCAACCTGTAGAATTTTTTAAACGTCGCCTATGGAGATTTTAAAGGGTAAAAGTTAGTCGCCATTCCACGAGCAGCCGCAATTTTGAAGCGTGACATGTTGGGTATCAATTTACTCAGCGTAATATTATCTTTCACAATATAAAAAAAAAAACTGGGCTAACTGTTGTCTTATTTTTTTATTTAAAAAAGTGTATTTTTTCCCAAAAAAGTGCGCTTGTAAGACCGCTGCGCAAATACGGTGTGACAAAGTATTGCAACGACCACCATTTTATTCTCTAGGGTGTTAGAATAAAAAATATATATAATGTTTGTGGGTTCTAATTAGAGGGAAGGAGATGGCAGGGAAAACAGACAGGAAAACTCCATTAGCATTGCTGGTTGTCATACCAACGGCCACCACAAGATGGCGCTAGACCACAGAAGGAAGCATAGGCCTGCAGAAGGCCGCAAAGCCGCGGTCTCAATTACCGGCCGGCACGGCCCGACGCGATCCCGCGGCGCAGAGGGGGGGGGGCACGGAGACACAGGATACCCCAGCTGTGCTGCACCAGGTCGCTAATTCTAGTCGCAATGGTGACCGGGGTTTGTCGAGCCCTGACATAGGGGACTTTTGTCTCCTATGATAATTTTTTTGGTTACAGGTTCTTTTAAAGCTGATTTCCACCCAAAAGTGAAGGTTCTGTTTATCTGCCTTCTCCCCCCCTCCGGTGTCACGTTTGGCACCTTTGGGGAGGTAGCAGGTACCTGTCCCCACTTAAAAAAGATCTTGCGGCGACAAGATCACTCGGCAGTTCGGGTCCCCCCCCCCCCCCCGCCGCCAGGCCATTCAGAAAGCGCAGCGCAGTAGGGAACCAGCCGAAAGGCTTCACTGCCGGTTTCCCTTACCAAGAATGGCGGCAGCAGCACCCGAGAGCGGATGGAAATATAGGCTGGGGTGCCAACATCGCTGAATTCTAGTACAGGTAAGTGGAACTCTGCTTTAATGAGACCTCCACTGAATGTAATGCAATGTGCATTGCACTGCATTACATTCTTTCTAGGGATGCACCGAAATTTCAGCCGCCGAAACATATCAGCCAAAAAAATAGGATTTTTGTACTCACCGTAAAATCCATTTCTCTGACATCCATGGACCGACACGGCGTGTCTTACACTTTACACGTGGGTATATGTCCCTGCTTGCAGGAGAAGACCTAGGCAGAATGTTAAATGTTAAAACATTCCAGAACAAACCAGAGCTGAACAGCCCCGCTCAAATTTTATTTTCTCTTATCATCCATGGACCGACATGCCGTGTCTTACACTTTACACGTGGGATGTCCCAAAGCAGTGTCAAGAGGGATGGGAGCAGTATAAATGGAAAAACCAAAAAACTTCAAACAAGGCAGAGCTCCTCAACGGAGGAGTTGCCATTTTAAACAGCGGCCTGCAACCCCTTGCGGCCGAAGGAAGCATCCGGAGATGCAGCCACATCAACCCTATAAAACGTAGAAAGGGTATGAACAGACGACCAGGTCACCGCCTTGCACACTTGTGCAACCGACGCTTGATGTCGGAAAACCCAGGAAGCACCAATTGCCCTGGTGGAATGCGCCGTAACCGGGAAGGGAGGCGCCCGCCCCATGAGAGCATAGGCTTGAAAGCCGGTTTGTCCGATCCACCTAGAAAAAGGTGGCAGACGAAGCCGCTTGACCCGGTTTCTGACCAGAGACAGTCAACCAGAGAGTAGACTTCCGAATAGAAGCAGCAGACAGGCACACCCGCAAGGCTCGTACCACATTCAACGTGTGCCGCGCACACTTTCTGGGATGCGATAGGCGAGGACTCTAGGACGGGAGGACAATGTCCTCATTTTAGGTGAAAGGTCGAGATCACCCTTGACAAAAGAGAAAGTCGCGGATGCAACACCGCCTTACCCTTATGGATGACTAAACATGGCGACTTGCAGTACAAGGTCGCCAATTCAGATACTCGTCTAACAGAAGTGATTGCCACTAAAAGGGCCACCCTCTGAGACAAAGTGAAGAGGGGAATATCCCTGATATTCTCAAAAGGAGGTTCCTGGAGAACCGAGAGTACCAATTCCGATCCCACGGGGGGAGAGGAGACTTGACAGGAGGGAGCCCATGGCGAACCCCCTGCACAAGGGTGCCAACCAAGGAATGACCCGCTAGTGGTCACCGAAAGAAGATGGCCAAGGCCGAAACTGACCCTTAATGATACTCAAAGCGAGCCTTTGGGCCACGCCATGCTGTAGGAAACGCAGGATTCTAAGGACGGAATACGTCCGAGGATGTCAGTCCAGCTCTTCACACATGGCGATGTAAGCTTTTCCAGGTACAGAGATAGTTCTGGAGGAAGACTTCCGTGTCCTTAATATGGACGAAATGGCCGAGTCCAAGAGACCTCGGTCTCTCAACACCTGGCTTTAAACAACCATGCCGTTAAGGCCAGAGACTGTAAAAGCAGGTGAAATATATGACTTTGAGACAGAAAGTCCTCCCTTATTGATAACCATCAGGGAACGGCCGCGACGAGACGTACCAGATCGGCGTACCAGTGAAGCCGAGGTCAATCCGGAGCAATGAGGATCACCGGAATTCCCTCGGTCGCCACCCTGCGCAGCAGGCGAGGAAGCAACTGCAGCGGAGGATAAACGTGTATCAGGTGATCATGACCCCATGGGCCACTGACGCCTCTGAGGCATCCGCCCAAGGATCCCTGGATCTGGCCACAAATCTCGACAACTTGCAATTGAGTCGAGAGGCCATCGGGTCCACCTCCGGCGTGCCCCACCGTCTGTGTGGCAAAGGAGTTGAAATACCTCCGGGTGCAAGGACCACTCTCCCTGGTCCAACATCTGGCGACCCAAAAGTCCGCCAGTTCTATGCCCGGAATGTAAGCGGCTGACAGAGCCGGCTTCTTTTAGCCCCCTTCAGGGTACGGGGGACCTCGGAAGCCGCAGCTGAGCTCCGAGTCCCCCCTTGATGGTCGACATACACCATCACCGTGACTTGTCCGACAGGATCCTAATGGAACTATCCTGCAATCTCTGACCACGAGGATAGGCACAGTCTGATGGCCCGTATTTCCAGAACATTGATCGGCAAACGGGCTTCGTCCAGAGTCCAAGCCCTTGGGCCAACAGGACTCCCCAGACTACACCCCAGCCCTTCAGGCTGGCATCCGTAGTGAACACCGTCCATTGGACGGGGAGGAACGACTTCCCAGACCGAAGAGCCGGGGACCCAAACTCCATGTCAGGGACGCCCTGACCAGGTGGCTCACCTGGATCGGAAAATCCAAAGACAACGCGGATTTGTCCCAAGGGAACAAGATCTCCTTCTGCAATGCCCTGGTGTGTGATTGGGCATACGGAATGGCCTCGAAAGAGGTCACCATGAGTCCCAGGACTCCCATGCAAAACCGGATTGACGACCATTCTTTGGGATGTCAGCATCCGCACTGCAGACTGAAGTGTCAGTAGCTTCCCCGGAGGTAGGAATACCTTTTGCCTCCAAGGAGTTCAGAAACAGACCGAGATTCCGGATAGCCCACGACAGCAATGCCTTGCTGTCTGAGCAAGCTAGAACCGGCACAAGCACCTTGGTGAACACCCTCGGTGCCGGGGCTAGGCCGAAAGGAAGAGCCATAAATTGATAGTGGACTTTGCCGATCGCAAGCGCAGATCGGAACATACAAGTAGGAGTCCTTGATTTCCAAGGTCGCCAGAAAATCCCCTTGACGGAGTGTACTGACCACCGTGCGAATGGATTCCATGCGGAACTTTTGCACCTTCACGAAGGCATTCAGGACCTGGAGGTCCAAGATAGGCCGAACCCCGTCCCTTTTTTGGGCCGACAAACAATTCGAGTAGAATCCCTGAAACCTCTCCTGTGACGGAACCGGCACAATCACTCCGGACCTCAAACCTGAATAGGCCCCTATAGGGCCACCCGACGGGCAGGAAGGAGAGAAAGATTCGAGGGAAGAATCTGTCTGGAATTAGGAACGGAACCTAACCTGTAACCTGAGGTGATCACCTCGCACACCCACCAGTAGGAGATCCGGGAGGTCCATTGATCCGTGGACCTGCAAAGTCGTCCCCCCTACCCCAGAGTCGGGAGGGGGCAAGACTTCACGCGGAGGCGGGCTAGGGAGCCGGCTTGTTCGGCATACACACCCAGGGGTGCTCGTGTCCACCAGCCGTACCGCTGTCAGTCTGGGAGGGCCTCCCCGTTGATTGACGAAAAAAAAAACCTTTTTTCTGGAAAGGAAGGACCCTGCTTATACCGGCCTCCTTGCCAGCCTGAGGAAGAACAGTGCTTTTAACTCCCGTGACATCCTTGATGATGTCATCCAGCGCAGCACCGGAAAGCCTACCACCTTTCAATGGTAAACCCTTCGGAGGCTTTTTAGAAGCTAGGTCAGCAGACCAGCATTTCAACCAGATCAGACAATGCAATACCCTGAGTTATAAGGGGCCGCGTCAAACGTGGCTTCGCCACATAAACCAGGCCCTGCACCATTTGTGGGCCAGAGCAATAGTGTCTGGAGGAAGATCATGCTCCTGTATTAGTTGCCCATCCCGCAAGTGTTGGAGACACAAGGGTCGCCGCTACCACAAGCCGTAGGGCAGACCCCAACAAGGCAAACATAGCTCTACTCACCACTTCTGACCTCCTGTGAGTGGGGTCCTTTAATGCAGGAGTCCCCTCCACCGGGAGAATGGTGGCCTTGTGCAACCGGGCAACTGGAGGGTCGACCACTGGGGGAGAAGCCCACGTTTTAAGTAGGGCATTTTCAAAGGGGTATCTATAGGCAAACGCTGCGGGACCATAAAAGTCTTCTGCGGCTTTTTTCCCCAGACCTTGTCAGTGAGTTGGTCAAAGAAAGGTACATATTGAAAAAAAAAAAAAAAAAAACACTTTTTAGAAGACCCGGCCCTAAGGAACCAGAGGAGACAGTCCGCCTGAGGTTCTGCATCCGCAGCATTTAGCTTGCGAGTGTCCCTCACTGCATCAATGAGTTCACAAAACAAGCACCCTGTCATTTACTGACACAGAACTGGAGTTTTCCTTGCAAGGGATGTCCTGTTCAAAACCATCAAATATATATTCAGAGCTAGGGTCCTGAGCGGTAGTGGCTAGGCCCATATCTGAATCAGCGCACACGCCCCCCCCTTTTTTTTGTTTTGTGGATAAAAAAAAGTGGGGATAGGGGCTTTTTTGCTCCCTTGCGCTCACACGCTGCTTCCTCCCAGTCAGATTAATGATACCAGGACTGCCGACAACTGGTCCCTAAGGACCGCAGGTGCAGGAGCACTGCCAGTTGTCTCTAACAGTGTGAAGAAACAGGTGAACCAGACTCCAATATTACCACGCTCTGAGACCTTATTCACCATTACAGTGAATAATACAGCCCACCCACAGGCCGTGCTGGGGCTGAGGAGGGGATACCTGGAGTACTCACCACCCCTAGGGACCGCTCGGTACCGCTGTATGAGCCGCGCTGTAGCGCTGGTGCAGCCTGAGGTGAAGAATCTGTGAGGATGTGTGTATTTCGCGCCGTACAGCAGCGCTGCTAGAGGCCGAAAACTAAAGTGAAAGTGCCGCGGCTACAAGAAAATGGCCGCCGGGCACCAGTATAACTATGCATTAAGCCCCAGCCAAAATAGCCGCCAATGGCGCACTTTTTAAAAATAAAACACTGCGCCAATGGCGCACAGAAAACAACACAGTCAGTCCCCCAGAACACTCCCCAAACAAAATAACAGTCATGGAGCGGCCCCCCCAGGGCAGAGTGACCCCCCAAGCATCCCCACACAGCACAACAGGGTGCAGAGAGCAGCATAACAGGGGGGAGACAGGGAGAACCCCCCACACACAGAAACACAGCCAGCATGTACTCACCTTGCAGCAGGAGAGACTACTTACCCGTCCCGCAAGCACCTTGGAGAACACCCCCGGTGCCCATAGAGGGACTCACTGGCTTGTTTCAGACAGGCCTATCACAGAGTCGTACTGCGTAGCTGTCGGCCCGGTCCACCGCGAAAGATAAAGTAGGTACTGTTCGATCTTGAGAGGACCGCGGGAGCATGAAAGCAACCCGGCCACCCCTGGAGCCATGGGGTATGTCGTGAACTGAGTCTCACGCACACAAGGCGAGGATCAGCACGCTCGATGGTCGGACAGGGAAGACTACGAGGATACTAGTGTACCCAACCTGTTGCCCAGCCGACAGTTGATTGAAGGTCTCAAAAATAAAATAATAAAATTCCCAAAGGAATAAAAATTTTAGGGTTGTCCCGTTACCGATACTAGTATCGGTATCGGGACCGATACCAAGCATTTGCGCGAGTACTTGTACTCGCGCAAATGCTCCCGATGCCCAGTCCGATACTTTTTTTTTTTTTTTTTCAGAGCGGACTCAGAGAGGGGGTGGAGAGCGGGGGGCGGAGAGCAGGGCGGAGAGCAGGGCGGAGAGCAGGGCGGAGAGCGTGGCGGAGACCAGGGCAGAGAGCGGGACGGAGAGTGCGGCGGGGGGCGGAGAGTGGGGCGGGGGGTGGAGACCAAGGCGGAGAGTGCGGCCGGGGGCGGATACCAGGGCGGAGAGAGAGTCCCTCACCTGCAGTTGAAACTGGTATGCTGGCAGGGGTGCAGGGCGCAGCCGCATCAGGATCGGTGACCGGTGATGTCGCATTCGGTCGCCGTCAGCGGCTGAATGTCCCCACACCCATCTTGGTACACCCTGCACTTGGCTGCAGTAAGCAGCAGCAGACATCTTGTTACACCCAGCCCGAGCTATATGGGCTGGGTGTAACAAGATGTCTGCTGCTGCTTACTTCAGCCGAGTGCAGGGTGTACCAAGATGGGCGTTGCAGCAGTTTTTTTTTTATTTTAAATCCTGTCATTTTTTTTCCCCGCAGCATTTCAGTGCCAGCCACTTATCAGTACCCACAAGTGCTACCTATCAGTGCAATCAGTGCCATCTATCAGGTGGCACTGGTAGATGGCACTGATTGCACTGATAGGTGGCACTGATATGTGGCACTTGTGGGCACTGATATGTGGCACTTGTGGGCACTGATATGTGGCACTTGTGGGCACTGATATGTGGCACTGATAGATGGCACTTGTGGGCACTGACAGCACTGATAGTGCAATCAGTGCCACCTATCAGTGCCCACAAGTGCCACCTATCAGTGCCCACAAGTGCCATCTATCAGTGCCCACAAGTGCCACCTATAAGTGCCACCTATCAGTGCCCATAAGTGCCACCTATCAGTGCCCATAAGTGCCACCTATCAGTGCCAGCCACCTATTAGTGCCCATCAGAGCCAGTCACCAGTCAGTGCCCATAAGTGCCACCTGTCAGTGCCACCTATCAGTCCCCATCTTTCAAACTGTCACATGACATTGAAAAAAAAGTATCGGTAATCGGTATCGGCGAGTACTTGGAAAAAAGTATCGGTACTTGTACTCGGTCCTAAAAAAGTGGTATCGGGACAACCCTAAAAAATTTAAAGTAAAATCTTCCAGGAGACTGGCTCCTGAGAGAGCCATGTCTTCTCCTTCTGCTAGGCAGAAAAAAACTGAGGCCTGCTAGCTGCAGGTGTGAGGGTAATGTCCGGAGGGACCGCCCCCCTGGGCGGGGCTGTTCAGCTCTGGTTTGTTCTGGAATGTTTTAACATTTAACATTCTGCCTAGGTCTTCTCCTGCAAGCAGGGACATATACCCACGTGTAAAGTGTAAGACACGCCGTGTCGGTCCATGGATGATAAGAGAAATAGGATTTTTGTACTCACCGTAAAATCCTTTTCTCTGACGTCCATGGACTGACACAGCTTCTAATACGGTACATGTCCCTGCTCGCAGGAGAAGATCTAGGCAGAATGTTAGATGTTACAACATACATTCTAAAAAAACAGAGCTGAACAGCCCCGCCCAGGGGGCGGTCCCTCCAGACATAACCCTCCTACCTGCAGCTAGCAGCCTCAGTTCGTAACAAAGCAGTACAAACCTTAAAGAAGGGTGGGTGCTGTGTCAGTCCATGGACGTCAGAGAAAAGGATTTTACGGCGAGTACAAAAATCCTATTATCTCTTATCGTCCATGGACTGACACAGCTCTAATACTGAAAAACGTGGGACGTCCCAAAGCAGTATCAGAAAAGGATGGGAGCAGTAGTAAAAGGAAAAACCAAACTTCACTCCAAACAAGCAGAGCTCCTCAACGGAGGAGTTGCAACTTCAAAACAGCGGCCTGCAAAACCTTGCGGCCAAAAGGAAGCATCCGAAGATGCAGCCACATCAACCTTATAGAACTTAGAAAAGGCATGTGCGGACGACCAGGTCGGCGCCTTGCACACTTGTGCAACCGACGCTTGATGTCGGAAAGCCCAGGAAGCACCAATTGCACTGGTGGAATGCGCCGTAACCGGAAAGGGAGGCGCCCGCCCCCTAAGGGCATAGGCCTGTATGACGGTCTGCCTGATCCACCTAAAAACGGTGGCAGACGACACCGCTTGGCCCCGTTTTGGACCAGAGACAAACACAAACAGTGAGTCAGACTTCCGAATGGAAACAGTAGCAGACAGGTACACCCGTAAGGCTCGTACCACATCCAATGTATGAAGCGCAAACTCTCAGGGATGCGATGGGTGCGGACACAAGGACGGAAGAACAATGTCCTCATTAAGGTGAAAGGCCGAGACCACCCTTTGAAAGGAAAAAGACGGTCGTGGGCGCAACACCGCCTTATCCTTATGGAGGACCAAGTAAGGCGACTTGCAGGACAAGGCCGCCAACTCAGACATCCGTCTAACAGAAGTTATGGCTAAGAAAGCCACCTTCTGGGACAAGGTCAAGAGAGGAATCTCTCTGATATTTTCAAAAAGGGATGTTCTTGGTAGGGTTGTCCCGATACCACTTTTTTGGGACCGAGTACAAGTACCGATACTTTTTTTTCATGTACTTGCCGATACCGATTCTTTTTTTTTTTTATGTCACGTGACAGTTTTCCAACCACAATACAGATTAATGATATCTTCTTTATAATTATGAAGAACTCTAACTCAAGACATAAAAGAATGCCCCTTACATTGGTGGTCAGTGGGAAGAATGCCCCTTACATTGGTGGTCAGAGGGAAGAATGCTCCTTTACAGATAGTGAAAACATTTCAGGTGATTCCAGGGAAGAAGGCGGCTCCCCCCCAAGGTGTGCTCACATCCTGCCCTCCTGAAGAGTTAGTTATTTTTCATGAGAGAAAGGAACCCCCCCCCCCCCCTCCCCCTGGGCCATTCTCAGTGGTTAATGTCTTATCAAAACTCCCTCCCCTCCAGCATCGAAAAACAAACAGGCAGGAGAGTCAGGGGGAGCACATCAAGCAAAATACCAGTGACCAGCAGAAAGACAGGCAAGGCAACCATTGGATCAAAACAAGGAAGGGAGGAAGGAAAAAAAGACTGTGTGCAATGTGCATGTCAAGTCACCCCCCGCCCCGCTCTCCGCCCGCTCTCTCATCAAAGTATCGATGGCTTCAGGAGTATTTGACCAGCAGAAAGACAGGCAAGGCAACCATTTTATCACAAGGGCGGAAGGAAAACAATTAATTGTGCATGTCACAATTAAATTTTACTTGCCCGCCTGAAGACACGCTCTGCTCTCCGCCCCCTCTCCGCTCTGGTCTTTGCCCCCTCTCTGCTCTGGTCTCCGCCCCCCGCCCCCTCTGTGCCCGCTCTCTCGTTAAAAGTAATCGGACTGGGCATCGGGAGCATTAGCGCGAGTACAAGTACTCGCGCTAATGCTCGATATCGGTCCAGATACCAATACTAGTATCAGTACAACCCTAGTTCTTGGAGAACCGAGATGCACCAAATTGAGATCCCGAGGAGGCTTGACAGGGGGGGGGGGGGGGGAATCGCATGGCGAACCCCCTGCACAAAAAGGTGCTAATCAAGGAATGGCCCGCTAGCGGTCGTTGAAAAAGACAGCCCGGGCTGAAATCCGACCCTCGATGGTACGCAAGGCCAGCTTTTGGGTCACACCACGCTGTAAGAAAAGCAAAATCCTGGGAACGGAATACGTCCGTGGACGCCAATCAAGCTCCTTTCACATAGCGATCTAAGCCTTCCAGGTACGGTGATAAATCTTCCTCCAGAAAGATCTACGCGCCCACAACAGATGATGACCGAATCCGAGAGACCTCGGACCTCGGTCCCTCAGCACCTGGCTTTCAACAGCCATGCCATTAAAGCCAAGGACTGTAAAGCAGGATGAAGTATGGGACCATGAGACAGAAGGTCCACCCAAATAGGCAGTCGCCAAGGAACGTCTGCAACTAGCCGAACTAGATCGGCGTACCAATGTCGCCGTTCCAGAGAAATGAGGATCACCGGAATGGCATCGGCCCCTACTCTGCGAAGCAGGCGAGGCAACAACTGTAGGAGGGTAAGCATACATCAGGCGATACTGCCCCCACGGGCCACCAACGCATCTGACGTGTGTGTGCCCAGGGATCCCTGGACCTGGCCACGATCTTGTCACCTTGCGAGTGAGTCGAGAGGCCAGAATGTCCACATCCGGTGCCCCACCTCCGGATGTAGGGACCCTTCCCCTGGATTGGACACGGCCGACAGGACCGTCCTGCAGCGGGATGGGTATGATAACCCCAAAGAGACCCCGCAATGTATCGGAGAAGGGAGGCCCCGGCTTACGGGGTGCCTCAATTGTTGGCCAAGAAAGGCAACCTGACAGAGCTTCCCTAGAAACTCGGTCAGTGGACCAGTAACTCAGCCTCTACAGGTGGCGCAAACCCACCCCGGGCACAGAGACCCTAGAGGCTAAAGCAGTTGCAGTGCACCTGCTGGTCGACCGATAGATGAAGCAGAGGCTTTTGCCCAGTCATTGAGCTTCAGAAACGCCAGAGACGCAGCCACTAACAGGCGTAACGCTAACCTCAGCATGGCGAACACAGTCCAAGCCAGCACTTCTGATCACCACCGAAGGGCAGGTGGAAGGTGGTACCCCTGATACCAGGGATCCTTATGACAATGCTCCATCCAGCAGCTACTCCATTGATAAGTGCTGATTGTACAAACATATAGTTTATGCTGTGTATTGCGTCAAAATGCGCAATTAGAGCGTGGGAGGAAACCCACAAAGAGCATAGTACAACCACATACGGCGTATGTAGTTTAGTATGTGTGGATAAACATATTAGACACGTTTATACTGTGCCAGCGACGAAGGCGCGCACATCCTTGGGGTGTGGGCAGAAACCAGCCACGCAGACTGCGTACACAACCGTGTAGGCATGATAGCATGCGAAAAAACAAATTGCACATGTGTATGCTGTGTATAGCGCTGAAAATGCACACACCATTGGAGCGCGGGGGAAAAAACTGGAGCAGCCGGATGAAACCCACGCAGACTGCATACGCAAACCGTGTAGGTACTATAGTATGTGTGATAAAACATTTTGAACATGTCTGTGTGCATAGCGCCAAAGGCGCGCATACCGTTGGCGCGTGGCAGGAAACCGGAGTACCCGGAGGAACACCACGCAGACCCAGAGAATACAATACATACATCTACTGTGAATGTATTTAGAGTTGTGTATGTTTATACCGTGTATGGCACCAAAGGTGCGTATGTCCTGTAGCGTTGGCGGAAACCGGAGGAAACCCACGCAGACTGCACACACATACCGTGTAGGTATGTTAGCATGTGAATAATCAAATCGCACAAGTTTAGGCTGTGCATAGCGCCCATACCATTGAAGTGTGGGAGGGTACCGGAGTACCCAGAGGAAACCCACACAGACTGCATACATACACACACACACACACACACACACACACACACACCGCGTAGGTATTATAGTATGCGCGATAAACATATGGAACATGTTTAAACTGTGCAGAGAGCCAAAGGCGCACATACCGTCAGAGCGTGGGAGGAAACCGGAACACCCGGAAGAAACCCACGCAGACAGCACACAGATACCGTGTAGGAATGATAGCATGTGAATAAACATATTGCACATGTTTATGCTGTGCATTACCATTGGAGCGTGGGAGGAAACCCACGCAGACAGCATACACATACTGTAGTTATTTACAGTATGTGCAGACAGCATACACATACTGTAGTTATTTATAGTATGTGCAATAAACATATTGAACATGTTTATACTGTGCAGAGAGCCGAAGCGCACATACCGTGAGAGCGTGGGAGGACACCGGAGCACCCGGAGGAAACCCACGCCGACCCAGAGTATAATACAGGGCTCGACAAACCCCGGGCGCCAGGTCGCCATTGCGACTAGAATTAGCAACCTGGCGCAGCACAGCTGGGGTATCCTGTGTCTCCGTGCCCCCCTCTCCGCGCCGCGGGATCGCGTCGGGCCGCGCCGGCCAGTAATTGAGGCCGCGGCTTTGCGGCCTTCTGCAGGCCTATGCTTCCTTCTGTGGTCTAGCGCCATCTTGTGGTGGCCGTTGGTATTGCAACCAGCAATGCTAATGGAGTTTTCCTGTCTGTTTTCACTGCCATCTCCTTCCCTCTAATTAGAACCCCCAAACATTATATATATTTTTTCTTCTAACACCCTAGAGAATAAAATGGCGGTCGTTGCAATACTTTGTCACACCGTATTTGCGCAGCAGTCTTACAAGCGCCCTTTTTTGGGAAAAAAAATAGGATTTTTTGTACTCACCGTAAAATCCTTTTCTCTGACATCCATGGACTGACACGGTGTCTCTTTACACTTTACACGTGGTTATGTCCCTGCTTGCAGGAGAAGACCTAGGCAGAATGTGAGATGTTATACATACATTCTAAAAGCCAGAGCTGAACAGCCCCACCCAGGGGGCGGTCCCTCCGGGCATAACCCTCCCACTACAGTCAGCAGACTTCAGTTCGTAACAAAGCAGTACAAACTAAAAGGAAGGGTGGGTGCCGTGTCAGTCCATGGATGTCAGAGAAAAGGATTTTACGGTGAGTACAAAAAATCCTATTTTCTCTTATCATCCATGGACTGACACGGTGTCTCTTTACACGTGGGATGTCCCAAAGCAGTGTCAAGAGGGATGGGAGCAGTATAAATGGAAAAACCCAAACTTCACTCCAATAAGGCAGAGCTCCTCAACGGAGGAGTCGCAACTTTAAACAGCGGCCTGCAGCACCCTGCGGCCGAAGGAAGCATCCGAAGATGCAGCCACATCAACCTTATAAAAAACTTAAAAGGTATGAACAGACGACCAGGTCGCCGCCTTGCACACTTGTGCAACCGACGCTTGATGTCGGAAAACCCAGGAAGCACCAATTGCCCTGGTGGAATGCGCCGTAACCGGAAAGGGAGGCGCCCGCCCTTTGAGAGCATAGGCTTGAATGACGGTTTGTCTGATTCCCCTAAAAATGATGGCAGACGAAACCGCTTGGCCCTGTTATGGACCAGGGACAGCCACAAACAGTGAGTCGGACTTCCGAATAGAAGCAGCAGCAGACAGGTACACCCGTAAGGCTCGTACCACATCCAATATGTGCAGCGCAAACTCTCTGGGATGCGATGGGTGAGGACACAAGGACGGGAGGACAATGTCCTCATGTAGGTGAAAAGTAGACACCACCTTTGGCAAAAAGGAAGGTCGCGGATGCAACACCGCCTTATCCTTATGGATGACTAAATATGGCGACTTGCAGGACAAAGCCGCCAACTCAGACACTCGTCAAACAGAAGTGATTGCCACTAAAAGGCCACCTTCTGAGACAAGACAAGAGAGGAATATCCCGGATATTCCCAAAAAGGAGGTTCCTGGAGGACCAAGAGCACCAAATTCAGATCCCACGGTGGGAGAGAAGGCTTGACAGGAGGGAGCACATGGCGAACCCCCAACACAAGGTGCTAAGAAATGACCCGCTAGAGGTCGCTGAAAGAAGACGGCCAAGGCCGAAATCTGATCCTTGATGGTACTCAAAGCAAGCTTTTGGGTCACTCCACACTGCAGAGGACGCAGGATTCTGGGGACGGAATACGTCCGAGGACGCCAGTCCAGCGCATTGCATATGGCGATATAAGCTTTCCAGGCACGGTGATAGATCTGCCTGGAGGAAGACTTCCGTGTCCTTAACATGGTCAAAATGACAGAGTCCGAGAGACCTCGGTCCCTCAACACCTGGCTTTTAACAGCTCTGCCGTTAAAGCCAAAGACTGTAAGCCGGATGAAACATAGGACCTTGAGACTGAAGGTCCTCCCTCATCGGCAACCGCCAGGGAACGTCCGCAACGAGACGTACCAGATCAGCGTACCAGTGACGCTGAGGCCAATCCGGAACAATTAGGATCGCCGGAGTTTATATCAGGTGATAAGGACCCTATGGGGCCACCAACGCATCCGAGGCATCGCCAAAGGATCCCTGGATCTGGCCACAACCTCGACCCTTGCGATTGAGTCGAGAGGCCATCAGGTCCACATCCGACGTGCCCCACCGTCGGCAAAGGAGTTGAAATATGCAAGGACCACTCTTCCTGGTCCGGCGTCTGGCGATTGGCGACTCAGATAGTCCGCCCCTACAGAGCCGGCACGTTTCTTCCGGCCCACTTCAGGATACGGATTACCTCGGAAGCCGCAGCTGAGCTCAGAGTCCCCCCGTGATGGTTTACATACGCCACCGCCGTGGCATTGTCCGACTGGCTCCTGATGGAGCGACCCCGTACTCTCTCCGACCTGAGGAGAGACACAGTCTGATGGCCTGTATTTCCAGAACAGTGATTGGTAAACTGGCTCATCCGGAGTCCAAGGCCTTGAGCCGACAGGACTCCCCAGACTCCACCCCAGCCCGTCAGGCTGGTGTCCGTCGTGAGTACCGTCCATTGGATGGGAGGGGAACGACTTTCCGGACCGAAGAGCCGAGGGTACCAACCACCATGTCAGGGACGCCCTGACCAGGTGAATCACCTGCATCCGAAGATCCAAAGGACAACGGGGATTTGTCCCAGGTGGACAAGATCTCCTTCTGCAATGCCCTGGTGTGTGATTGGGCATACGGAATGGCCGCGAAGGAGGCTCATGTTTTGCTCATGCAAACAACGGATTGACAACCATGTTCGGGATGTCAGCACCCGCACCGCAGACTGAAGTGTCAGCAACTTCTCCAGAGGTAGGATACCTTTGCCTCCAAGGAGTCCAGAACCAGAACTAGATACTCCAGACACTGAGTCGGGACCAGGACTGACTCCTGAATGTTCAGGAACCACCCGAAGTCCCTGAGGGTCTAATTGACGATAGTCACCTTTCCTCCAAGTCTGAGCCACTTTCTGCTCATAGCAGAAGACCGTCCAGATAGCCCACGACAGCAATACCTCGCTGTAACAGAAGGCTAGAACCGGAGCAAGCACCTTGGTGAACACCCTTGGTGCCGAGGCAAGGCCGAAAGGAAGAGCCACAATCGATAGTGGACTTCGCTGATCGCAAGGCGCAGAAATTTCTGGTGACTTGCGCAGATCGGAACATGCAAGTAGGCGTCCTTGAAGTCCAAGGACGCCAGAAGAAAATCCCTTTGGTGGAGTGTAGCGATCACCGTGCGAATGGATCCCATGCGGAATTTCTGCACCTTCTCGAAGGCATTCAGGGCCTTGAGGTCCAGGATAGGTCGAACCACGTCCTCTTTTTGGGACGACAAACAGATTCGAGTAGAATCCCTGAAAACTCTCCTGTGACGGAACCGGCACAATCACTCCGGACCTGATCAAATCCTGTACAGCCCCCAAGAGGGCTGCCCGACAGGTAGGAAGGAGAGGAAGATTCAAGGGAAAGAATCTGTGTGGGGGCCAGGATCGGAATACTATCCTATATCCTGAAGTGACCACCTCGCACACCCACCAGTCGGAGATTCGGGAGGTCCACCGATCCGTGAACCTGCGAAGTCGTCCCCCCACCCCAGAGTCGGGCGGAGGCAAGACTTCACGCGGAGGCGGGCTTGGGAGCCGCTTGTTTGGCTTACGCACCCAGGGGCACTTGTGCCCACCAGCCGCACTGCCGTCAGCCTGAGAGGGCCTACCTGTGGACTCTGACTGACGAAAAAAACCCAGTTTTGCTGGAAAGGAAGGCCCCTGTTTGCGGCGGGCCTCCTCACCCTTGCTAGTCTAAGGAAGAAGAGTGCGTTTACCTCCCGTGACATCCATGACGATGTCATCCAGAGCAGCACCGAAAGGTCTACCGCCTTTAAATAGTAGATCCGTCAGGAGCTTCCTAAGGCTAGGTCAGCAGACCAGCATTTCAACCAGATAAGACGACGCAATACCACCGCCGAGACAGAGGCCCTGGATATTAAAGGGGCCGCGTTCAGCGTGGCGTCGCACACAGAAACCAGGCCCTGAACCAGTTGGTGGGCCAGAGCAACTGTGTCTGGAGGAAGAATATGCTCCTGTACAGCTAGGTGCAACATTTTTGCCCAACCTGTAAGTGTTTTAGACACAAGGGTCGCCGCTACCACAGGTCGTAGGGCGGATCCCAACAAGGCAAACATGGTTCTGCTCATCACTTCTGACCTCCTGTCAGTGGGGTCCTCAAATGCAGGAGTCCCCTCCATCGGGAGAGTGATGGCCTTGTTCAACCGGGCGACTGGAGGGTCGACCACTGGGGGAGAAGCCCACTTTTTAAGTAGGGCATCTTCAAGGGGTATCTGATAGACAAATGCCGCGGGACCATAAAAAAATTCTTCTGCGGCTTTTCCCAGACCTTATCAATGAGCTGGTTAAAGAAAGTACAATGGAAAAAACCCCTTTAGAAGGCCTGGCCTTAAAAGAACCAAAAGGAGACAGTATCCGCCTGAGGTTCTGCATCCGCAGCATTTTAGCTTGAGAGTGTCCCTCACCGCAGTCATGAGCACACTAACAAGCGCCCTGTCATTTACTGACTCAGAACTGGAGTTTCCCTCATAAGGAATGTCCTGTTCAAAACCATCCATACATTCAGAACTAGGGTCCTGAGCGAAAGTGGCTAGGCCCATATCTGAATCAGCGCACTGCCCTCGAGTAGATAAAGTGGGGAGAGGGCGCCTTTTTTGCACCTTGCGCTTGCACACAGCTCCCATCCTGGTCAGAAATTGATTCCAGGGCTGCCCACAACAGGTCCATAGGGACCGCAGTGCTGAAGCACTGCCTGTTGCCACTGACATTTTTAGGGGAAGCTGGTGACACAGACTCCATATTGTCCCTCTCTGAGACTCTCTCAGATAAAAAGTCCACCCACAGGCTGTGCTGACTGAGGAGGGGGCGCCCAGGGGACTCACCAAACCGGACCAGGGACCGCTTAGTTCCGCTGTCTGTACCGCGCTGTGTCAGCGCTGGTGAGCTGTGAGGAGACTGTGAGGAGATTCGCGCTGCTACAGCAGCGCTAGAGGCCAAACTAGTGCTGAAAAGCGCGCGGGCTACAAGAAAATGGCCGCCGCACTTCACTGAGGCGATCCGCGGCAAGATGGCCGCCATGACGCAGTTAAAATGAAACAGCACACACGCACAGCGCCACTCGGCGCTCAGGCCCCAAAAAAAAAAAAAAAAAAAAAACACACAAAAAAGCCCCAAGGCATACATTGCAGACCAGCATGAGCCCCCCAAGAACAGTGTGACCCCCAAGCACCCCACACAGCCAGCACCAGTAATGGTGACAGAGAGCGACAATAAAATACAGGGGGAGACAGGGAAAATCCACCACAGAGAAACACACAGCCCTTTGTACTCACCTGCAGGCAGGAGAGACTACTTACCCGTCCCCTGAGGGACACACTGGTGTTTCTGACAGGACTATCACAGTGCAGTACTGAGTAGCTGTCGGCCCGGTCCACCGCGAAAGATACAGTCAGTCAGGAGCTGTTCAGTCTTGAGAGGACCGTGGGAGCATGAAAGCAAACCCGGCCACCCCTGGAGTCATGGGGCCTGTCGTGAACTGAGTCTCACGCACACAAGGCGAGGATCAGCACGCTCGATGGTCGGACAGGGAAGACTGCGAGGATATCTTGTACCCAACCTGTTGCCCAGCCGACAGTTGATAGAAGATTCTCAAAAATAAAATAAAAAAGAATTCCAAAAAGGAATAAAATAGGTCAGGAGACTGGCTCCTGAGGGAGCCACGTCTTCTCCTTCTGCTAGGCAGAAAAAAACTGAAGTCTGCTGACTGTAGTGGGAGGGTTATGCCCGGAGGGACCGCCCCCTGGGTGGGGCTGTTCAGCTCTGGCTTTTAGAATGTATGTATAACATCTCACATTCTGCCTAGGTCTTCTCCTGCAAGCAGGGACATAACCACATGTAAAGTGTAAAGAGACACCGTGTCAGTCCATGGATGATAAGAGAAATACACTTTTTTTTAATAAAAAAATAAGACAACAGTAAAGTTAGCCCAGTTTTTTTTTTACACTGTGAAAGATAATGTTACGCCGAGTAAATTGATACCCAACATGTCACGCTTAAAAATTGCGTCGGCTCGTGGAATGGCGACTAACTTTTACCCTTTAAAATCTCCATAGGCGACCGATGAAAAAATTCTACAGGTTGCATGTTTTGAGTTACAGAGGAGGTCTAGCGCTAGAATTATTGCTCTCGCTCTACCGATCGCGGCGATACCTCACGTGTGGTTTGAACACCGCTTTCATATGCGGGCGCTACTCACGTATGCGTTCGCTTCTGCGCGCAAGCTCGGCGGGACAGGGCGCGTTCCTGGCGCCTAACTTTTTTAGCTGGCTCCTAGATTCCAAGCAAATTTGTCAAGCCCTGGTATAATACATACATACATATACCGTGAATGTATTTAGAGTCGTGTATAACCATATTGTGTATGTTTATACCGTGTATGGCACTGAAGACAGCATTGGAACGTGGGAGGAAACCCACGCAGACACAGAGACCAATAACACTTACATACACTGTGAATGTATCCAGTGTAGAGTTATAAGATAAGTTTAAATTATGGAGCCGAGGCACATAATCTTCTCTGTATCATTCCAACCTGCTTAAATGTGCTGCCGAAGCAGCATGCAGGTAAAGGGAAACCTCTGACACCTCAGACCGTGGTCCTGTTAGAGCTCAGAGCGTTCCCCAGGAAATGGTGGGAAACCACAGGTGCAGAGACCCTGTTGTTGCCTCAGACATCACACACAAATCTCACAGGGACTAGAGAAATAAATGAATAAAGCCCCCCCACCATGCTGCACTGATCAGGGGGGGGCACTGTGTACCACTGCATCATCCATGCTGCTCTCGACGCAGCGTGTGAGGAAGCTGTGTAAAAGAAAAGCTTGAAAAGAACCAAAGGAGGCAGCGTCCGCCTGAGGTACCTCAGCCACAGCATCCAGCTTGAGAGTGTCGCTTACAGCATCAATGAGTTCACTTACGAGCGCCCTGTCATTTACTGACTCAGAACTGGAGTCTTCCTCATAAGGAATGTCCTGTTCAAAAACATTAAAATATTCAGAGCTAGGATCCTAAGCAGCAGCAGCTAGGCCCATATCTGAATCAAAGCACTCCCCATGTGGAGATTGTATGGGGAGTGGGCGCTTATAGCTCCCTTGCGCTCGCACACCGCTTCCATCCTGACAAGGAATGATTCCAGGACTGCCGACAACTGGTCCATGGGAACCGCAGGTGCAGGAGCACTGCCTATTGCCTCTGACAAGAGTGGGGAAGCAGGTGAACCAGACTCCATACTCGCCACCCTCTGAGACCTTATGCACAATAAAGTGAATAAAAAGTCCACCCACTGGCTGCGCTGACTGAGGAGGGGATACCCAGAGGACTCACCAACCCTTTAGAGGACCGCTCAGCTCTGCTGTCTGCACCGCACTGTCAGCGCGAGTGAAGCCTGAGGAGATTCGCGCCGCAGCAGCAGCGATAGAGGCCAAAACGAAAGTGAAATCGCACGCGGCTTCAAGAAAATAGCTGCCGGCCGCGTGTAACTGCGCCATTGATCCGCGGCAAGATGGCCGCCGAGCGTAGTAAAGTACAGCCAGTGTGCCTAATGGCGTCCCCCAAACACACCACGTTTCTTCAGCCCCAGCACACAGACATGAGCGCCGCCCCCCCCCCCCCCCGCCAGGCCAGAGTGACCCCCAGGCAGCACAGTGCCAGATTAGGATGCAGAGAGCAGCATAACAGGGGGAGACAGGGAAAAAAAAAAAAAAAAAACATACAGAGAAACACAGCCAGCATGTACTCACCTGTATTCATGAGAGACTACTTACCCGTCCCAGAGGGACCCACTGGTGTGTTTCAGACAGACCTATCACAGAGAAGTACTGAGCAGCTGTCGGCCCGGTCCACCGCTAAAGATACAGCAGGTACTGTTCAATCTTGAGAGGACCGGGGAGCATAAAAGCCCACCGGCCACCCCTGGAGTCGTGGGGCATGTCGTGAACTGAGTCTCACGCACACGAGGCGAGGATCAGAACGCTCGATGGTCGGACAGCGAAGACTACGAGGATACCTTGTACCCAACCTGTTGCCCAGCCGACAGTTGATTGAAGATCTCAAAAATAAAATAAAATTCTCAAAAGGAATAAAAATAAAAATCTTCCAGCTCCTGAGAGAGCCACGTCTTCTTCTGCTAGGCAGAAAAAAACTGAGGCTGCTAGCTGCAGGTAGGAGGGGTATGTCTGGAGGGACCGCCCCCTGGGTGGGGCTGTTCAGCTCTGTTTTTTTTAGAATGTATGTTGTAACATCTAACATTCTGCCTAGATCTTATCCTGCGAGCAGGGACATATACCCACGTGTTTCAGTATTAGAAGCGGTGTCAGTCCACGGACGATAAGAGAAATGGCCTTATCGGCAAAATGACGAAAGAGAAAAATGGCCGATACCGAAAGGGGCGTGGTCCGCCCCGGCTGCAGCCCATTGCAGGAGTGTCCCTCCCTCCTGCTTTCCTTGTGTTAGCAGGAGCACTAGTGTGGGCACACCCGTCCAGGGGCGGGCTGACCGCCACCTGCTTCATCATAGCTTTCCCTGCTCAGAAAAATCCTGTCCTCAGCCCGCCCAATCAACCATCCCAGCGTCTGTGTCCGGCCGTGGCTCCTTCCCCATGGTTGCCTAGCAATGGGACGCTGTCGGCGGCGAAGAGGTGAGTGAAGGTGAAAGTACCATGGCGTGACAACGTCACGGCGTCCAAGGAGGAGGGAAAAAAAGGCGAGTGGGCGGGAAGAAGGAGAAGGCGGCGGAGCAGAGGACCAGAGGGGAGCCTGTCACCGAGGAGAACAAGGAGTTCTACCAACTCCAGATCTGGGACCTCGAGGGCTGCCAGAAGAGGTGATGGTGGAGGGGGCTACAGGTCTCAGCATGCCCTGACAGAGCAAGAGGAGAAACAAGTTTAAGGTTGCACTACAACTCCCAGCATGCCATGGCACAGTAAATGTTTTCATGAAAGTGCATCTAACTCCTGCATACCACATCTTTAATGCGCCTTCATAAAACACGCATACTGATCTAATGGTAGCATGTCTAAAAACGTGCATAGAAAATGTGACAGGGAAATTAAGGCACCACACTTTTTTTAAACACACATGAAAGCGCTGCAGTGGTATAATCAAAGCTGATTGGGATCCTTCTGACTCTGACCGTCTCCTGTACCATGCATGTCCCCAGTCTCTGACCGTCTCCTGTACCATGCATGTCCCCAGTCTCTGACCGTCTCCTGTACCATGCATGTCCCCAGTCTCTGACCGTCTCCTGTACCATGCATGTCCCCAGTCTCTGACCGTCTCCTGTACCATGCATGTCCCCAGTCTCTGACCGTCTCCTGTACCATGCATGTCCCCAGTCTCTGACCGTCTCCTGTACCATGCATGTCCCCAGTCTCTGACCATCTCCTGTACCATGCATGTCCCCAGTCTCTGACCATCTCCTGTACCATGCATGTCCCCAGTCTCTGACCGTCTCCTGTACCATGCATGTCCCCAGTCTCTGACCGTCTCCTGTACCATGCATGTCCCCAGTCTCTGACCGTCTCCTGTACCATGCATGTCCCCAGTCTCTGACCGTCTCCTGTACCATGCATGTCCCCAGTCTCTGACCGTCTCCTGTACCATGCATGTCCCCAGTCTCTGACCGTCTCCTGTACCATGCATGTCCCCAGTCTCTGACCGTCTCCTGTACCATGCATGTCCCCAGTCTCTGACCGTCTCCTGTACCATGTCCCCAGTCTCTGACCGTCTCCTGTACCATGTCCCCAGTCTCTGACCGTCTCCTGTACCATGTCCCCAGTCTCTGACCGTCTCCTGTACCATGTCCCCAGTCTCTGACCGTCTCCTGTACCATGTCCCCAGTCTCCGACCGTCTCCTGTACCATGTCCCCAGTCTCCGACCGTCTCCTGTACCATGTCCCCAGTCTCCGACCATCTCCTGTACCTTGTCCCCAGTCTCCGACTATCTATGTATAAAAATATTTTTTTTAAATAGTCACTTTCGGTGCTGTTTCGGTATAGGTTTTCGGGATCTTGTATTTTTCATTTTCGGTATCGGCACCAAAAAAACACATTCGGTGCATCCCTAATTCTTTCCCAGCATTGATGGCCAGGGAAACTGTACACTCTACCCGGTGGCACCCACTAAGCTCATCCGGGCCCACAGATGGAAGAGCTGAGCCCGGAATAGTGGGGAATGTGCATGTAGGAGGGCATTTGGGCCCCCCTCCATGCAATACTTGTCGACCATGGTGACCTGGCTTCTGGGAATTGTCGAGCCTTGCCCTAGTGTACGCAACAATTGTGTCAATCCATTCTAACATTTGTACAGCATGAAGGTCTAGGTTTTTAAACCGAATAGGTGTAAGCATCTTATTTTTGCCGAATCAGATCTTTAACAAAACCTGACAGTGTATTGCCAGCATTTTAATCTGTGTAATCTCTCTTTATTCAAGTTTTTGAGAACATAAAGGGGATACAGGAAAAGAAAAAACAGTTGGAGAGACAAGATGCATCATATGTATATGAAAAGACCAATCCATAGAAATCAAGGGATTAGTGTAATCTCCATACTCGAATGTCAATGCAGATAACCCCAACTAGTTATCATGAATACATATCGTCAAAACAGATAAACATTACGTTTCAGTAAGAACTACAACTGGCAGTAAATAATATCCATAGCAACTTAAAGTACAAGAATTAATAAACGGCAATCAGTATAGGTTTCTCCTTACTCCTGTAGATAACACACAGATCAGGAAAGTGAGATGGTACCTCATATAATCTCAGGTAGAAAGGCGCAGAAATCCTTCGTTTACAGCTGCAGATGAGTGGCTAAGTAAAGCTGCCTGCCCCATTCACTATAATGACAGGTCGCCGGTGGCCAGAGCTATTGGCAGCTCTCCATACAGCAAGCAAATCACTGTGCTGTGGCTGCCGGTTACCCGTCATGGGTCACATACGCATCTTTGCATTTTCAACCAGTGCGTCTTTTGGAAAAAGTTTAGGGACATTTTTGCCAGCAGCAGGTTGCATTCAACTTCAACTAAACAGCAGGAGAAACTCATCAAAATCGAGTTTAAGATGCGTTTCCCTTGCATGACAAGATACCTCCCAAAAATGCAAAACGCATCAAAAAGGCGTGTCAAAAAAAAAAACACACCGGGAAAATGCATCAACCACAATGCGCATGTGTGTGAACCTAGCATAAAGCGCAGAGGTTAACGTAGCCTAATTCTTGGTTCACATCTATGCAGTTTGCCGTTTCTTCAATTTATGCTTTTTGTTTTTAAACGCATAAAAAAAAAAAAAAAAAAAAAACCACACACACATCAAAAATGCACTACATGCGTTGCCACAGCATCTCCATTGAGGCTGCAATCACACCCAAGCAGAGCAGCTTTCAGGCATTTTGATTTGAGGATTTTGGAGCGCTTTTAGAAGTGTATAACAAGCCTTTTTTTTTTTACCAATAGAATGCACTAAGGGGAGAAAATTAGGGGTGGAGAGCTGCCGTTTGAGCAGAAAACGTGCAAAAATCGCTCATGACGCACATTTTCAGGCGTTTCCATTTTAGACTATGGGGCCCAATCTGACTCCAATCTGCCAAAAACCAGCTCATGTACTTTCAGGAACAGGCATGTAGCTGCTGGTGACAGAACGCTCAGGTGTGAACATGGGTCATCGAAATTAATGTGATTAATGGGAAACGCACAAGATTCGCCGTGTTTCCCCGCATTGCACTGCTTAGCAATAGCACTGTGTCTAACCCAGTGTTTCTCAACTCCAGTCCTCAAGGCGCACCAACAGGTCATGTTTTTGGGATTTCCATTGATTTGCACAGGTGATTTGAGCAGTTTCACTGCCTTAGTAATTACCACAGCCGTTTCATCTGCAGGAAATCCCAAAAACATGACCTGTTGGTGCGCCTTGAGGACTGGAGTTGAGAAACACTGGTCTAACCTGCAGCAGATCGAATGGACAATGTTATGGCAGGACTAAGCGGCCCCTAAAAGTAAGACTCAATGAGCACGTCACGAACATCTTGACTGGGTTTCCCAAACATCCTGTGTCCCGTCACTACCTAGAGGTACACAATAGAAATCCTGCTAAGACTTTATTTCTGGGCATTGATAGGTATACCCCCCAGTGGAGGGGTGATTCCCTAGTGCAGTGTTTCTCAACTCCAGTCCTCAAGGCGCCCCAACAGTTCATGTTTTCAGGATTTCCCTCAGATGAAACGGCTGTGGTAATTACTAAGGCAGTGAAACTGATCAAATCACCTGTGCAAAATAATGGAAAGCCTGAAAACATGACCTGTTGGGGCGCCTTGAGGACTGGAGTTGAGAAACACTGCCCTAGTGCGGAGCATTTCCAGGTCAGAGATGTCCTGGATACATAAAATAAAATGCTATGCCCCCTTTGGGTTAAATGTCGACACAGATCTAAATGCCTTCATAAATAACTCTTGATTTGGTATTTTTTTCCATGGGTTTTTTTACTCAATGGTTTTCTTTACCTAATGGTTTATTTATTTATTTATTTAATGTTTTTATCTATGGGTTTTTTTTTTCCTATGGTTTTGATTTAGAATATGCCTATATTAATAAGAGTATGTCAATATTTTTGGATTCTGATGTATTGATCTGAGTCCCGGGCAGTATATTAGGTTTTACATCATCATTAAGAAATTTTTGGTCATGATCTATGATTGTGCCTTTGGCATAATTTCTGCCTTCCCACATGATATGACAGTATAATTTAAATTTATTTATGCTGCCTTCTTCTTTTTGGCCACATGATGGCACTGCTTTAACCTCGGAATAGGCAGAGGTCAATGAGTTCTCTGTTCCTCGTGTCACTTCCTGTGGCAGTGCTTTTTAGCTGTATTTATTTAACCACTTAAGCCCGGACCATTTGGTAGCTAAAGGACCAGAGCTGTTTACAGAATTTTGCACTGCGCTGCTTTAACTGTAAATTGTGCGGACATGCAATGTTGTACTGAAACGAAATTTGCGTCCTTTTCTTCCCACAAATAGAGCTTTCTTTTAATGGTATTTGATTGCCTCTGCGATTTTTATTTTTTGCGATATAAACGGAAAAAGACCGAAAATTTTGAAAAAAAAATGATATTTTCTACTTTTTGTTATAAGAAAAATCGAATAAACTCAATTTTAGTCATACATTTAGGCCAAAATGTATTCAGCCACATGTCTTTAGTAAAAAAAATGTCAATAAGCGTATATTTATTGGTTTGCGCAAAAGTTATAGCGTCTACAAACTAGGGTACATTTTCTGGAATTTACACAGCTTTTAATTTATGACTGCCTATCTCATTTCTTGAGGTGCTAAAATGGCAGGGCAGTACAAAACCCCCCCCCAAATTACCCAATTTTGGAAAGAAGACACCCCAAGGAATCTGCTGAGAGGCCTGTTGAGCCCATTGAATATTTTTTTTTTGTCCCAAGTGATTGAATAATGACAAAAAAATAAAAAAAATTACAAAAAGTTGTCACTAAATGATATATTGCTCACACATGCCATGGTTATATGTGGAATTGCACCCCAAAATACATTTTGCTGCTTCTCCTGAGTACGGGGATACCACATGTGTGGGACTTTTTGGGAGCCTAGCCGCGTACGGGACCCCGAAAACCAAGCACCGCCTTCAGGATTTCTAGGCACAAATTTTTGATTTCACTCCTCACTACCTATCACAGTTTCGAAGGCCAAAAAAAGGCCAAAATAGCACAAAACCCCCCCCAAATTACCCCATTTTGGAAAGTAGACACCCCAAGCTATTTTCTGAGAGGCATGGTGAGTATTTTACAGCTCTCATTTGTTTTTGAAAATGAAGAAAGAAAATATTTTTTTTTTCTTCAATTTTCAAAACTTTGTGACAAAAAGCGAGATCTGCAAAATACTCACAATACCTCTCAGCAAATAGCTTGGGGTGTCTACTTTCCAAAATGGGGTCATTTGGGGGGGTTTTGTGCCATCTGGGCATTCCATGGCCTCCGAAACTGTGATAGGCAGTGAGAAGTGAAATCAAAAATTTACACCCTTAGAAAGCCTGAAGGCGGTGCTTGGTTTTTGGGTCCCGTACGCGGCTAGGCTCCCAAAAAGTCTCACACATGTGGTATCCCCGTACTCAGGAGAAGCAACAGAATGTATTTTGGGGTGTAATTCCACATATGCCCATGGCATGTTTGAGCAATATATCATTTAGTGACAACTTTGTGCAAAAAAAATAATAAAAAAAAATAAAAAAAATTGTCTTTTTTCCGCAACTTGTGTCAACATATAAAATATTCCATGGACTCGACATGCCTCTCAGTATATAGCTTGGGGTGTCTACTTTCCAAAATTGGGTCATTTGGGGGGGTTTTGAACTGTTCTGGCATTTTATACACAACATTAGGAAGCTTACATCCACTCTTCTAACCACTTGAAGACAAAGCCCTTTTTGACACTTTTTGTTTACATGAAAACATTTTTTTTTTTTTTGCAAGAAAATTATGTTGAACCCCCAAACATTATATATATTTTTAAAGCAAAAGGCCCTACAGAATAAAATGGTGGGTGTTGCATTCTTTTTTTCTACACAGTATTTGCGCAGCGATTTTTCAAACGCATTTTTTGGGGAAAAAATACACTTTTTTTCATTTTAATGCACTAAAACACACTATATTGCCCAAATGTTTGATGAAATAAAAAAGGATGATCTTAGGCCGAGTACATAGATACCAAACACGACATGCTTTAAAATTTTGCACAAACGCGCATTGGCGACAAACTACATACATTTTTAAAAGCCTTTACAGGTTACGCCGTTAGATTTACAGAGGTCTACTGCTAAAATTACTGCCCTCGATCTGACCTTCGCGGTGATACCTCACATGCATGGTGCAATTGCTGTTTACATATGACGCCAGACCGACGCTTGCGTTGGCCATTGGGCAAGAGCAGGGCAGGACAGGGGTGCTTCTTTTTTTTTTATTATTATTATTATTAATTTTGCTTTTTTATTTTATTTTTAAACTGTTGCTTTCATTATTTATTTATTTTTTATCATTTTTATTGTTATCTCAGGGAATGTAAATATCCCCTATGATAGCAATAGATAGTGACAGGTACTCTTTTTAAAAAAAAAACTGGGGTCTATTGGACCCTAGATCTTTCCTCTGCCCTCAAAGCATCTGACCACACCAAGATCGGTGTGATAAAATGCTTTCCCAATGGCGCGTTATATCCGGGGGGGGGGGGACATTCCCTCCCACTGCTTGTAAAAGCAGTCCAGAGGCTAATTAGCCACTAGGATTGCTTTTACATGAAAGCCGGCCGCTGGCTGAAAAGAATGATACCAAGATGATACCTAAACCCACAGGCATCATTCTGGTATAAACATTCAAAGTCCAGCAACATACCAGTACGTTGCTGGTCCTTGTTGGACATGTATTGTAATCTTTTTTTTTCATGCAGCCAGTTGGCTGAACGAAAAAAAAAAGATCGGTGGGTATGCCCACCATTAGAATACCGCCCTTCATCCACCCACTTCTAATGATGGGCATACATGCACCATTTATATATGCCGAAGCATGGGGGCATCCTCCCGCAAAAGTTATGCCGCGTACACATGGTCAGACTTTTCCACGGGCAAGCCTCCGTCAGAATTTCGACCGTATGTACGCGGCATTAGGAGCAAAATTGCTCCTCCGCACCTGCTGCCCCAATGCTTCGGCATATATGCTTTTTTTTTTTAACTGTGGTGGTGAAATCACCTCCTACAGCACTGGAGCCGCAGGGATCAGGCCTGTCTCTGCGAACGCTGCAGTTATGTGTGTTGTGTTTTGCAAGTGACAGTGATCGATCGATACTGCACTTGGGTGGCCTGGACGGAGGTGCAAAACGCAGGTGCTAGCAGGTATCTGGGCTGATCCCGCTAACACTGCGTTTTTGGGAACCCTAAACTGCTGGGGACGCTAGTATAGATCTGATCAGATCAGATATTGATCTGTTCAGATACTATACCACTAAGGGAGGTGTATGCTTCACGCGTCGGTGTTAGCGTTACTGGCACTAACCTGACGCTGCCTGGGGTGTGACGCAGACCCTCTCTGATGCTAAAACCTAATTGATATCACCCGCCGGGCGATCAGGGGGTTAAACCTTTATTGGGTTATATACGGCGGGTGCCCTGACACTATAAAAAGCAAACTAACTAACCAGCGTCACCTGCAACACTTATATGGTGATTACTGGTGAAAGGGTTAACTAGGGGCAATTAGGGGGTTAAACCTTTATTAGGTAATATATGGGGGTACCCGACGCTATAAAAACCTGCGGTGAACCTAAAAAAAATTACTGGCTACCGATCTGCATCACCGACGCTAAGACAGCGATCAGAAAAATGATCGCTTAGCGACGGCGGTGCTAGGGGGTGAAAGGGTTATCTGGGGGGCGATCAGGGGGTTAAACCTTTATTAGGGGGGGGGTTAGGGGGCTACACTGGACCTAAAACTAACTTTAGTGACACTTTTACAGTCACAAATGTCACTGATTGCAGTGATCAGTAAATAAATGGTCACTGCAATCAGTGACACTGTGGCTGGGGGGTGATCTGGGGTGTCTGGGGGGGGGCGATTTATGTGCCTATGTGTCCTGGTGTCAGTGTAGTGTTTTGTGCACTAACCTGCATCTTCTCCTGTACGGCACTCGGTATATGTGAGCGCCGCAGGAGAGATGACATCACTTCCTCTGCCTGTGTTTACATTACACAGGCAGGGGAATGATTCGATTCGCTGGGAGCGATCGAGAGGGGGTGGCCGGAATCGAACAGCTGTCCCCTCATCCCTGATCGCTCCCAAAGGAATAACGGCCGCTCACTGTAAAGAAGGAGGGTCCGATCGGACCCCCCAACTATACAAAGGCAGTCACGTACATATACGTGATTCTGCCTGTCGGTGCCATTCTGCCGACGTATATTTACAGTGGGCGGTCGTTAAGTGGTTAAACTTATTTTACTCTTTTAATGATCTGGTAAATAGATCTTTGTCATATTATGCTAAAACGCAATTAACAATAGTATTTTAGCTGTGTGTTCTGATGGTTTCCATTCTGTGAACTGTGTAGTTCTACTTCCGGGTGGCGGGGCTGCCCGTGACTCAGATAGAGGCGTGGTCTCCAGTGTATATAATTTGCGATGAGTCAGCGTCGTCTGGGGAACGGGGCGACGCACTATCTATAGCGAAACGTACGTCGGGAGGCTGACGTCATCGCTGGACGGGAGACTGCAAGCCGGCCGGCTTTTTCCCCATGCTTGTTTTATCTGCTTTGATGTAAGTAGCCATATGTTTTTATACAATAAAATTACTGTTGGACAGTACACACTATGTGGTTTCCCCTCTTCATTTCCATGATTGGTGAATACTGAGTCCTATACAGCGCAGGAGTTCCATCCCTGGGGTCCATTTACTACGAGGAAGTGGATTATTCACAGTTTGGCACTACTTAAGCTTGCCTCTGGTAAGCATAACATCCTGGTGGTGGTGCACGTGTGCAATGGTGATTAGGAGTTCACTCTTCTCTTTGATACCCTGCATTGCAAGTTTCACTGATCAGAACCATATGGACTTTTATATGGACTATTTTTGTGGATATTTATTTTTAAACATTGGGGTTCATTTTCACTGATGTGTTTTGGTCTATCACGTTATTTATTTTTATAATCAGTCTCATTGATATATTATATTAATTGGTTCACCATATTTTGGTTTGCGCAACTCCTCTTTTTCTTTGGTTGCATATTAGTGTTGGGTCTGCACATATGAGTTTGCTGCACATTTAGGGTTTATTCTATTTATTATTATTTAATTTTTAATATTAATTATTTTTAAGCGCGGTTACCCTCCTTTTTTCTTAAATGTTAGATTACCACCCCGCCCCCAAACAGATTGCATAACGCAGTGCAATTGAAACAGAAATTCAGTTGCGGGGGATTAAAAAAAATACGTCATTTTGGTGTAGATGCGATTTCAGCCATACAAAATGTATAGCTGAAATCGCAGACATTGCATGTGATGTGCACAGGAATTCGGTGCGATTCCTTTGCGAATCACATGCTTTGTTCAGCACGCATCAATGTGAACTTAGACTAAAGCTGAAAATCATTCAGGTGTGAATATGGCCTGAAGTCTATTGAACCAAAAATGCTTTGAAAAAAAAAAAAAAAAGGCCCTGACCCCAAGGGCTGGTTTACACTGGTGAGATGTCACACACTGCATGTGTTTCACTGAATTTGCATCGCATTTGGACCAAACTCGTGCAGGACCCTTTTTTTTGTCTGCACCAGAATCGGATTGTTCACACCCATGAGATCTGATTCCTGTCCGAATTCACTGTTGGCACTGCGATCTGCGAACCCATCAGGGGGTCTCATTAACTTTGTATTGACACCCACAGCGGTTCGCAGAGGGCATTGTGAACTGCTGTCCATTCAGGTGCGATGTGGAAACCCGCACTAGATTTGCAGGGTTTCCCGCAATACACCAGTGCGAACTGAGCCTTAGTTCACACTAGCCTGCACTGTGCACTCCACTTGTGGAGATCATATTGATTCCCGCACTAGCATCACGCTGCTCTTGCAAGATGCGCGGAGCTGCCATTCAGTCTAAATTAACTGAAAGCATAGAAGAACAGAAGGCGCATAGGCCTAGCGCATTAGGCCCCTTTCACACTGAGCTCGGGAGGTGCACTGGCTGTATAGCGACGATATTTTTAGCGCCGCTATACCGTCGTTTTTGCCGCGAAATTCGGCTGCTAGCGGTGCGGTTTTAACCCCCGCTAGTGGCCGACAAAGCAGCGCATTGCAGGCAGTATATTAATTGATTTCAATGGGCAGCAGCGGTAAACACACCGCTCCAAAGATGCGGCTAGCAGGACTTTTGGAGCGGTCCTGCTAGCGCACCGCTTCAGTATGAAAGCCTTCGGGCTTTCACATTGAAGACTGCAGGGCAGGATTTTTTCAGGCGCTATTTTTAGCGCCAAAATGCCTGAAAAACGCCCCAGTGTGAAAGGGGCCTTATCCTCAATACATGTTTTTATTTAATAAAATAGGAGGTGAATATACTCACAAACCAGTACTTGCGTCATAGCATTATCATAAAATCATCTGTTTTAATCCACAACACTTGTAGTCACATCGGCTAACACGTTTCAAGGTTTTCCTCCTCTTCTGTTGAGGAACAAGGAAGCTAGATACAACAGCACTAAACAGGAAAAGCACTGATCCTGACTGAAAAGTTCCTGGTCAGCACTAAGACATCTAAACAAGGCTCTAAAGAAGAGGGAAACCTTGAAACGCGTTAGTCAATGTGACTACAATTGTTGTGGATTTTTGCATGTGGATTAAAACGGATGATTTACTGGACTGGTTTGTGAGCATATTCACCTCTATATTATTAAAAAAACATGTATTGAAGATAATGCGCTAGGCCTATGTGCCCTCTGTGTTCTTATATGCTTTCAGTTCATTTAGAATGAATAGTAGCCCCGCGCATCTTGCAAGATCAGCGCGATGCTAGTGGGGGAATCGATATGATCTCCACAAGCGGACTGCACAGTGCAGGCTAGTGTGAACTAAGGCTCGGTTTGCACAGAGGGTTTTCTTCTATGCTTTCAGTTTATTTGGACCTCCCCAGTCTTTGAAAGGCAGCGAGGCATGCATTATCAACATATACTAACATGTCAAGATAACATGTTGAGACTTGCCGCACAGCGCACGCGAGTGAACATTTTGATATTCATTCTAAATGGCACCCCCCACGCATCTCAGCCTGGTCAAAAAGGCAGCGGTTTTAAAAAGATGCATGCGCCTTTTTTTTGTGCGGTTCACTTGGCACAGCAGCCCATTCAAATGAATGGGCTGCCGTGCCCGAGCAAAGGCGGGCCCGCACTAGTATGAAGCAGGCCTGACCATTTCCAAAATCGCAGTGGCTGAAAAACGAATAGATTTGAATATGCCCCATAGGAAAACATATTAAAGTGGTTGTATTACCCGCTATGGTGATCTTTACCTACAGGTAAGGCTTACCTGTAGGCAAAATAAAGATCTTCTAAACCTGCGTGGTTTAGGAGATATTTACCCTGCATGCCGCCACAGACCTCAGCGGCTGCATGCGCTCTGAAGGTCCGGTGTATCAGGCCGGAAATTCAAAGCTCCTTGCCGAAACGGGGGGGCACGGGTTCACATGTGCGAACCTAGAAAAAAACGGCAAGGGAACATCTCAGCTCCCTCAGCGGTGACCGGGCGCCGCTGCGGGGGCTCCGTTCTAAGGGAAGTATTTCATATTGTGCTAGTATGCGATGCATACTAGCACATTATGCTATTGTCTTGCAGGTTATTTTTTTCTACGGTTTACTACCACTTTAATTGGACTGTAGTGCGTTTCCCCAAACGCACTAAAATCCGCGTAGGTGTGAACTAGGCCTAAGTGACAGTTCACACTGCAGCGATGTCCGACATTGGATATGATTCGCACCGCACTGCAAATTATATGCGACCTCTGTGCGATGCGAATTCAGACATACAGATACACTCGCACAGGACCCTTTTTTTGGTCTGCAGCAAAATCGGATCACATGGGTGTTCACACCCATGCAATCTGATTCCTGTCTGAATTTGCAGATTGCACTGTGTTATGTGAACTGATTTGGGGTGTGTATTAACTTTTACGCTGGGTTCACACATGTGCGGTGCGAATTGCAGCTCCGGTTTCCCTGCAAAGATAAAAATTATTCATTCAGCGGTTCCTCTCCATTGTAGCTGCGGATCAGCTTGACCAAGGAGAGGAGTGTGAGAATTTGTGTTCAGAACAGAACACATCTGTGAATCGGATGCATTCCCATTGAAGATTAAGATTATGTGCCTGCAATTTGCACCGCACTGCCTAGAAAAACCACACTTTTTTGTGCAATGTGGAGTGCTGATGCAACGCACATATGTGAACCAGACCCATTTTCAAATGTTCTGCGAATTGGATGTGGTGTAAGCCACATCCAATTTGCATACGTGTGAACACAGCCTGAATGGACACTCCCAGCAGTTTGCGTAGGGCAGTATTAACTATTGCCGGGAGACATGCGATGTGGGAATTTGCAGGGTTCCCGCAAAACTGCAGCGTGAACCTTAAGTAAGGATGAGCTCTGGCGTGTTCGCAAACCTCCTCGTGCAGAGCCCGCCAAGAAGTCGGCACTGCACTAATCACAGGCAGCGAGACATTGTCCCGATGCGTGGCTGCAGAGATATCACTGCCTGTGATTAGCGCAGCGCCGACTTCCTGGCGAGCTCTGCACGTGGGGGTTTGCAAACACGCCAGCGCTCATCCTTAACCTTACTACATACGATCCAAAAAGCGGACGAAAAATACCGCTTTCGAAAGCGATCGTACGATAACCAGATCGTTAGGACAGAGCTTTCGAGAGCAGATCACGACACTTCATCTGATATTATCCAAATGGACAAACAAAAAAAAATTCTCGTATGATACCAGATCGTACAATTTTCATTTAATCAGTACAGTTGTCACCTGAAAAGACAATAGAAATACACTACAACACCAACTCCGATTTTTTATTCTGTCGCACGAGAATTTGTTAACCTCTCCATTTTTGATATGCAACTAGCATGCAAAAGAAAAAATTAAAAATAATTTGTCGTCCAGATTTTCGGATCGTGTGTACGGGCCATAAGAGAGAACATAGCATACACGGTACAGAACACAGGGCCAGCCTCTTACACATATGTGGCCACTGATTAGGATTGGCCCCATGCCTGTACAGTTCCCCATAGAATGACACAGAAGTCCGGCCACAGCACAGTAGCTACAATCATTGTGCACGTCGTTTCCGCTCCTCATGTTACACTTCTAAATTCTACACGGCCATGCCCCTGAACAGGAGGCCTCTTATGGTGCAACACACATCCTATTCCACCACCGGAGTCCCACACAGGAACCTAACAAACGATAACACACCGCCATGAAGAGGTCAGTGAGAGAGACGAGGACACCCCCTCCTCTCCATGTTCAACAAACTTTTGCTGCGGCCTGGGAGCGAATGCCGCCGCTAGCCCCCCCTGCTGTCAGACCCCGGCCAAGCTCCTTCCATGTTTACACGACGGGCTGAGGGGAGGACTGGCTCGCCCAGCCGTGTAGAAGTTTGAAATGTCCACCTAATCTCCGGCCAGCTCCTCCGCCGCTCACCTCCACCTTCGCGCTCCGCTCACAACTTCTTTCACACGCTTTCCATTTCTACAATCCCTCTACCAACGCCGAACAACAACTTCTTACAGCCTCGGCCTAACCACCACCACCCCCCACCCAAAACTCCATCCAACTCTGAGCCCGCTCCGTACGGCGGCACAAAACAATATGCGCTGCGCTCACCTACCGCTCCGTGACCAAAACTTCCACGGGAAAGCGATCGCACCTTCTAGCCGATGGCTGCCTGGATCACATTCCTACACACGCCGCGCATTCCTGGCCAGGCTCACCCTCTCCAATGTGCAACGACTGCAGGGAGCGCGCACGTTTCTTGCCCTCGGCTCCGCGCTCGTGCCCGCTCTAGTTCCTTCCTCAGACATGTTCACCTGGAGCCAGTGACCGGCTGGGGGGCGTCAGAGAAGCTTACAATAGAGCTGTTTGGTGTCCTGAGGGTTTCACACAGCCGACCTCCAGGAACATGCTTGTGGTGCATGAAGGAACTCTGAGATAATTAGCTACGAAAGCAGTGCCAGTCCTTGGGCTTCTAGTAGCCAGGTTAATAGAAACGTATGACCAAAACTATATAAGCTGCTGGCTCACAGGAGTTCCACATAAGCCTGCTTTATACATGCTTCACGTGGTAAGAAGCTGAAGTTAGCTTCTTATTCGGCCAGCTTCTTATTCGCATGCAGAAGTTGGCTCCTTATTCGGCCAGCTTCTTATTCAGGTTGGATCTTTATTCACAAAAGTGATTATTTACTAAACAATCATCTGCACTGTTTATAATAAAATTGTGAACTTTGACAACAATTCTGTCTCCCTAAGGCTGGGTTCACACTATACGACACGACTTTCATCCTACTTTGCTCTGCGACATCTGTCCTACATTGGTCCGACATTGGTCCGACATCCATCCGACATTCATGAACAGGATACTACTTTGATCCGACATTGTGCTAGTCTGACTTGTCCTTTGACCAATCAAAACAATCCCAGGGTGAGATAAATTCCTTTTACTGCTGCTGTAATCACAATGTCGGATGCCAAAGTCGTATGGTTAGGACAAGGATCCGACTTCAATGATAGTCAATGGGCTGAAGTAGGATCAAAGTCGGACAGAAGTAGTACAGGGAGAATTTTTAATGTCGGACCGACATGTGCCGGACCAGTTAAGACGGCTCCCATAGGGAAACATTGATTTTCACACGTCATGCGACATGAGCTCCTAATGTCGGAGCGTTTGTCGCCCCAGTGTGAACCAGGCCTTAATGCCATGTATTTAAAGGGGTAATTCTGAATAAATATCTGAAAACCATCTTGGCTCACCCAAAATTCCACAAACAAATTGTTTTATACTCTGTGACAGCAGGAAGGTAAAGTCACCTGGTTGCATCCAGGGGGGTAGATATATTTCGCCCAGATTCAGGCTTTACGCCGATTTGTACAACTAGGTGGAGAGTTGTATAAGGCTAGTGTGCTCATGGATGACTCATACCTCTAGGGAGAGGGCTGGGCGTCGTGCAGACAGGGAGTTGATGAGACCAGCTGAACCTTGTCAGCTCATTTAGGCCTCTATAAGAAACTCCCAGATTCATTAGATGTTAGCTCATGCCTGGAACCAGACCTGTGTGGACTGTCTAGGGAGAGTGAACCCCTGTGCGGTGAGGCAAAGCCTGTGTGGCTATTTGTTTGGACTTTTACTAAACCAGGGACTTAGGGACTAGGACAGCACTAGGCTGATCCCAGTTGTTAGTGTAGGAAACCTGCATGTTTAGTCAGAGGTCAAACTGACCAGGATTTATTTTGTTTGTTTCTTTTTGGCTTTGCTGTGTTTTTGTCACTGTACATAGAGAAATAAACCGCACCTTTTGATTTTGAAAACCACAACCTCCGTCTGCTGGCCCTGTTTTTGTGTGGGGAGCCCAACCAGGGGGTCACACACACCCGCTACCGAGTTAACCCCCTCACAGTTGGTGGAGAACCAGTGGCAGTTTTTTTAAGCCAGCATGGAGGAGATACTGAAACAGCTGGCTCTAGCAAATGCCAATCAACAGCAGACAAATGCAGGTTTGCAAAGGAGCCTTGCAGCCCAGCAGCAAGCTCATCAACAAGCCCAGCAGCAATCTGAGGCCCGCTTCATAGACCTGTTACAGAAGCAAGAGCAGAGACTACAACAAATGGAAGCAGTAATGCAGCAACGTCCGCAGACCAGTGAGGAAAGCCGTCCCACTAATACCGCGTCCTTTGGGGTGAGTCGTTTATTGACAAAAATGACTGGAGAGGATGATCCAGAGGTATTTTTGACCACATTTGAAAGGACTGCTGAAAGAGAAAAGTGGCCTGAGGAGCAGTGGGCTGGACTGGTGGCTCCTCTGTTAACTGGTGAATCGCAGAAGGCTTACTATGACCTAGAGCCTGACCAAGCAAAAGACTATGTGATGCTAAAAGCTGAAATATTGGCAAGGCTGGGTGTCACCCTGGCTGTCCGGGCTCAGCGTGTGCATAACTGGACTTTCCAGCTTGGAAAACCCCCCAGGTCTCAAATGTATGATCTCATTCACCTGAGCAGGAAGTGGCTACAGCCAGAGACTTTGTCCGCACCGGAGATTGTGGAACGTGTTGTGATGGATCGTTTCTTGAGAGCTCTTCCTACCGCCATTCAAAAGTGGGTAAGCCACGGAGACCCAGAAACGGCCGGTAAACTTGTGGATCGTGTAGAGAGATACTTGGCTACAGAGAACCTGACGGCCTCTTCCAGAGACTCTCGGACTTTCCACCCTAAGACCAGACCATCCCCAGGGGCGGATAAGAGGATTCCAAGGGGTGAGGGTGGAGAGAGTGAGAGGGTGGGAGCTCTACCCCAAGTTTGGCGAGAACAGCCTGGGAAATCAGCGGCTCAAGAGGCCGCAAGAAGGATCGTTTGCTACCGCTGCCGGCAAGCGGGACATATTGCAGCCAATTGCCCGGTTGTGGAGGAACCCATGCAGTGTGACTTTCTGACGGGCAGACGTCAGTCGCTGTGTGCGACAGTCGCATGCACTGCCATTCGAGGAACTGAGAAACATTTATGCAAAATGTGTGTTAATGGTAGAAATGTTGTGGTATTGTTGGATTCAGGTAGCCTTGTGACCCTGATAAAGGCTGAGTTAGTTAAAACAGAGGTCTCTGGGAATAGCAAGGTAGCTGTTATTTGTGTGCATGGGGACACCCGAGAGTATCCAGTGACTACAGTGTGTTTCGAGACCCCCAAAGGTACCCTCTCTCATCCAGTGGGCTTAGTATCTCAGTTACCGCATGACGCCATTGTGGGAAGGGATTTTCCGAAGTTCTGGGAACTGTGGGATGATCCTGAGCCCCCCACTGGTGCCCCTATGTACCAGGAATGTGATAGCCAGAACTCCTCTGAGAGTGGTGAGGACTCTCCAGAATTTCCCTTGTCAGTATTGGCAGGGGAGACTCAAGAAACTGGAGAGGAGCCCACCTCCTCAGACGAAAACCTACCGTCTGTGGAGTTTTCTGATCTGGAGGTTCACAGGGAAAATTTTGCCACAGAACAGTTAAAAGACCCCGCCCTAATAAAGGCACGGGAAAACGTAGTGGAAATAGATGGCGAGTTAGTGAACCCAGATAATACCTGCACTTACCCATACTTCAGCGTAGAGAAGGACCTACTGTATCGGGTGGCAAAAAGGGCAGAAGAAACCGTTGAGCAGCTGGTGGTGCCCAAACCTTACAGGAAGTTGGTGTTGGAGTTGGCCCATGGGCACATTCTTGGAGGTCATCTGGGGACAGAGAAAACCCGAGAGAGGGTATTACAGAGATTCTATTGGCCTGGGGTGATGAAGGACATAGAAAATTATTGTTCCTCCTGCCCTGTGTGTCAGAGGTCGGCCCCGATGCCACATTTCCGTAGCCCGCTGGTCCCTCTACCCATCATTGAGGTCCCGTTTGAGAGAATCGCAATGGATTTGGTAGGTCCTATAATCAAGTCCGCTAGGGGGCACCAGTACATATTGGTTATAATGGACTATGCCACCCGTTATCCAGAAGCGATCCCTCTCAGAAATACCTCGGCCAAAACCATAGCCAAAGAGCTATCTCTTGTTTTTAGCCGGGTGGGTATTTGTAAAGAACTGCTTACGGACCAAGGTACACCCTTTATGTCCCGGGTTATGAAAGAGCTGTGTAAATTGTTCAAAGTGACGCAATTGCGTACATCTGTGTATCACCCCCAAACCGATGGGCTGGTTGAAAGATTCAACAAAACCCTAAAACAAATGTTGAAGAAAGTGGTGGATAGAGATGGAAAGGATTGGGACTGTCTACTTCCTTATTTGATGTTTGCTATTAGGGAGGTGCCCCAATCCTCTACGGGATTCTCCCCCTTTGAGTTACTGTATGGGAGACACCCAAGAGGGCTGTTGGATATTGCCAAGGAAACTTGGGAAAGTGAGAGTTCTCCCCACAGGAGTGTGATTGAGCATGTCGCCCTGATGCAAGATCGAATTGCACAGGTAATGCCCATCGTGAAGGAACATTTGGCCCAAGCGCAGTTGGCACAGCAGAGAGTGTACAACCGTGGAGCAAAGACCCGTACCTTTTCCCCGGGGGATAGGATATTGGTACTTGTCCCTACGGTTGAAAGTAAATTCCTTGCCAAATGGCAAGGCCCCTACGAGATAATGGAAAAAGTGAGCGAAGTGAATTACAAGGTCAGACAACCAGGAAGGCGAAAGCCCGAACAGATATATCACGTTAATCTGTTGAAAGCCTGGAGGGATAGAGAGTCCCTAGTCGCAGAAACTTGGTCACCAGCTCAAACTGGTTGCGTGATTCCGGAGGTTGGAATAGCAGCCACCTTGTCACAACCCCAACAACAGGAGGTTAAGGAGTTTGTGCTTCGCAACAAGGAGGTGTTCTCTGAGCTGCCGGGACAAACATCTGGGGTAGAGCATGATATTATTACCCCGCCCGGTGAAAGGGTGAAGTTAAAACCCTATCGGATCCCAGAGGCCCGACGGGAGGCAATACGGGAGGAAGTACAGAAAATGCTGAACTTAGGGGTGATAGAGGAGTCCCAAAGTGATTGGTCTAGTCCCATTGTGTTGGTGCCTAAACCGGATGGGAGCTGGCGATTTTGTAACGATTTTCGTCAGTTGAACAAAGTTACAAAATTTGACACCTACCCCATGCCACGTATAGATGAGTTGATCGACCGGCTGGGAACAGCCCGATACATGACGACTCTTGACCTCACAAAAGGGTATTGGCAAATTCCCCTGGCCAAGTCGGCCAAAGAGAAAACCGCATTTGTAACCCCAGACGGGGCGTTCCAATATAAGAGAATGCCGTTCGGGTTACAGAATGCGCCGGCCACATTCCAGCGGAAAATGGACCAGATGCTGAGGCCCCATCGGAAGTATGCTGCGGCTTACCTGGATGACGTAATTGTCCATAGCACAGATTGGGCCTCACATCTGCCAAAAGTGCAAGCAGTCCTGGACTCTGTTCGGGAAGCGGGGTTTACGGCTAACCCCAAGAAGTGTACCATTGGGCAGGAGGAGGCCAAATATCTTGGGTACACCATTGGCAGGGGAGTAATAAAACCCCAACTCAACAAAGTCGAGGCCATCCAGAGTTGGCCACGTCCCAACAGCAAGAAGCAGGTACGAGCCTTTCTGGGAATCGCGGGTTATTATCGGCGCTTCATTCCCCACTTTGCTTCTAAGGCTGTGCCCCTAACCAACCTGACGAAAGGGAAAGGGTCGGTCATGATTAAATGGACCCCCGAGGCTGAGGCAGCATTCCAATTCTTGAAACAAGCCTTATGTAGCCAGCCAGTGTTGTACTCACCCGACTTCTCTAAAGACTTTGTCGTACAAAGTGATGCGTCAGATGTGGGGTTAGGAGCAGTATTGTCCCAGGTCTGGAACGGGGAAGAGCACCCAGTCATTTACCTCAGCAGGAAGTTGAAGTCCCATGAGGTAAATTACGCCACGGTTGAAAAGGAGTGTTTAGCGGTGAAGTGGGCTCTAGATTCCCTTCGGTACTATCTGCTAGGTAGGCACTTTGACATGGTTACGGATCACGCTCCGTTAAAGTGGATGGCTCAAAACAAGGAAACAAATAGAAGAGTGAATAGGTGGTTCCTGGCCCTCCAGGAATTCAACTTCACAGTAAAGCATCGCCCTGGCGTTCAAATGGGGAATGTGGATGCTTTGTCTCGAGTACATGAATGCCTGATTGCTGGTGTTCCAACCCCGAGGTTAAAACAAGAGGGGGGGTATGTGACAGCAGGAAGGTAAAGTCACCTGGTTGCATCCAGGGGGGTAGATATATTTCGCCCAGATTCAGGCTTTACGCCGATTTGTACAACTAGGTGGAGAGTTGTATAAGGCTAGTGTGCTCATGGATGACTCATACCTCTAGGGAGAGGGCTGGGCGTCGTGCAGACAGGGAGTTGATGAGACCAGCTGAACCTTGTCAGCTCATTTAGGCCTCTATAAGAAACTCCCAGATTCATTAGATGTTAGCTCATGCCTGGAACCAGACCTGTGTGGACTGTCTAGGGAGAGTGAACCCCTGTGCGGTGAGGCAAAGCCTGTGTGGCTATTTGTTTGGACTTTTACTAAACCAGGGACTTAGGGACTAGGACAGCACTAGGCTGATCCCAGTTGTTAGTGTAGGAAACCTGCATGTTTAGTCAGAGGTCAAACTGACCAGGATTTATTTTGTTTGTTTCTTTTTGGCTTTGCTGTGTTTTTGTCACTGTACATAGAGAAATAAACCGCACCTTTTGATTTTGAAAACCACAACCTCCGTCTGCTGGCCCTGTTTTTGTGTGGGGAGCCCAACCAGGGGGTCACACACACCCGCTACCGAGTTAACCCCCTCACAACTCATTGGGCATCCTACTATTAGCTAAAGTCCAATTTGGCCCGAGCCAAGTGATATAAATAATAAAATATGGCACCATGAAAGCCATGCATTTCGATGGGAAATTCTGAATAAGGAACCAAGATATTCTTATATGAAAACCAACTTGGCTCACCCAAATTCCACTTCTTTTATACTCATTGGGCATCCCACTATATAGGAAAGTTCAATTTGGCCCGAGGCAAGTGTTAGAAATCCTAAAAAATTGCACCATGACAGCCATGCATTTCAATTGGAAATTCTGAATAAGACACAAAGCTATTCCTATATGAAAACCAACTTGGCTCACCCAAATTCCACTTGTTTTATACTCATTGGGCATCTTACTATATAGGAAAGTTCAATTTGGCCCGAACCAAATGATAGAAATCCTAAAATATGGCACGAAACTTGGCACCATGACAGCCATGCATTTCAATGGGAAATTCTGAATAAGAAGCCAAGCTATTCCTATATGAAATCCATCTTGGCTCACACAAATTCCACTTGTGTTATACTCATTGGGCATCCCACTATACAGTAAAGTTCAATTTGGCCCAAGCTAAGTGACATAAATCTTAAAATATGGCACCTTGACAGCCATGCATTTCAAAGGCAAATTCTGAATAAGACACCAAGCTATTCCTATATGAAAACCAACTTGGCTCACCAAAATTCCACTTGTTTTATACTCATTGTGCATCCCACTATACAGGAAAGTTCAATTTGGCTCGAGCCAAGTGATAGAAATCATAAAATATGTCACCAAACTTACTTATATGAAATTCCAAATAAGAAACCAAGCTATTCCTATATGAAATCCAACTTGGCTCACCCAAATTCCGCTTGTTTTATACTCATTGGGCATCCTACTATATAGGAAAGGTCAATTTGGCCCGAGCCATGTGATAGAAATCATAAAAAATGGCACCAAACTTCTCAGCCTGTCACCCATGCATTTCAATGAGAAATTCCAAATAAGAAGCCAAGCTATTCCTATATTAAAACCATCTTCGCTCATCCAAATTCCACTTGTTTAATACTCATTGGGCATCCCACTATACAGGAAAGTTCAATTTGGCCCGAGCCAAGTGATAGAAATCCTAAAAAATTGCACCATGACAGCCATGCATTTCAATGGGAAATTCTGAATAAGACACAAAGCTATTCCTATATGAAATCCATCTTCTCTCACCCAAATTCTACTTGTTTTATACTCATTGGCCATCCCACTATACAGTAAAGTTCAATTTGGCCCAAGCCAAGTGACATAAATCTTAAAATATGGCACCTTGACAGCCATGCATTTCAAAGGCAAATTCTGAATAAGACACCAAGATATTATTATATGAAAACCAACTTGGCTCACCCAAATTCCACTTGTTTTATACTCATTGGGCATCCCACTATATAGGAAAGTTCAATTTGGCCCAAGCCAAGTGATAGAAATCAAAATATGGCACCAAACTTGTCACCCATGCATTTCAATGGCAAATTCTGAATAAGAAGCCAAGCTATTGCTATATGAAATCCATCTTGGCTCACCCAAATTCCACTTGTTTTATACTCATTGGCCATCCCACTATACAGTAAAGTTCAATTTGGCCCAGCCAAGTGATGATCTAAATCCTAAAACATGGCACCATGACAGCCATGCATTTCAAAGGCAAATTCTGAATAAGGAACCAAGATATTCTTATATGAAAACCAACTTGGCTCACCCAAATTCCACTTGTTTTATACTCATTGGGCTTCCTACTATATAGGAAAGGTTAATTTGGCCCGAGCCAAGTGATAGAAATCATAAAATATGGCACCAAACTAGTCAGCCTGTCACCCATGCATTTCAATGGGAAATTCCGAATAAGAAACCCAGCTATTCCTATATGAAAACCAACTTGGCTCACCCAAATTCCTCTTGTTTTATACTCATTGGCCATCCCACTATACAGTAAAGTTCAATTTGGCCCGAGCCAAGTGATCTAAATCCTAAAATATGGCACCATGACAGCCATGCATTTCAAAGGCAAATTCTGAATAAGGAACCAAGACATTCTTATATGAAAACCAACTTGGCTCACCCAAATTCCACTTGTTTTATACTCATTGGGCATCTTACTACATAGGAAAGTTCAATTTGGCCCGAACCAAATGATAGAAATCCTAAAATATGGCACGAAACTTGGCACCATGACAGCCATGCATTTCAATGGGAAATTCTGAATAAGAAGCCAAGCTATTCCTATATGAAATCCATCTTGGCTCACCCAAATTCTACTTGTTTTATACTCATTGGCCATCCCACTATACAGTAAAGTTCAATTTGGCCCAAGCCTAGACATGTGCAAAAGGAAAAAATTTGTTTCGTTTCGTTTTAATTCGTTAATTAATTAATTTTGTTTAGTTAGATTCGTTAAATTTGTTAAATTCGTTTTCGGATTTCGTTTTGTTTTCGACCGAATTCGAAAATCGGTCGCATTCGAAAATATTTCAACCGAATTCGAAAATATTTCTACCGGATTCGAAATAATTTCAACATGATTCGAAATTATTTCAACCGCATTTGAAACTATTTCAACCGGATTCGAAAATATTTTGCGACCCGACTTTGGGTCCACGTATCTCAGGGTCACTTAGTAATAGAAACCCCAAATTTGGAGATGTTATAGTGCTAGTTCTACTGTGTTTGCATACCAAATTTGGGGTTTCTAGCTACAAGTGGCCCCGAGATATGTGGCCCCAAATTCGGGTCGCAAAATGTCATTCTCTGCTGCAGAAATGTGTTTGACATTTTGCGACCCGATTTTGGGTCCACGTATCTCGGGGTCACTTAGGGATAGAAACCCCAAATGTGGTATGCAAACACAGGAGAACTAGCACTACAACATCCTCAAATTTGGGGTTTCTATCGCCAACTAACCCCGAGATACGTGGACCCAAAGTCGGGTCGCAAAATATTTTTGAATCCGGTTGAAATAGTTTCAAATGCGGTTGAAATAGTTTTAAATGTGGTTGAAATAATTTCGAATCATGTTGATACTATTTAAAGCGCATTCGAAAATATTTTGCGACCAGACTTTGAAAAAAAAATGAAATTGATTCTAACAGTCTTCTAACAGTCTGCAGGAGATCTGCAAAAAAAAAAAGAAGTGAAATGGCTGTTAATAGTCTACAGGAGATCTGCTAAAAAAAAGAAATAGATGCTAATAGTCTGCAGGAGACCTGGTGAGAAAACTAAATAGATACTAATAGTCTGCAGGAGATCTGCAAAAAAAATAAAATAAATGCTAATAGTCTGCAGAAGATCTTATGTAAAAAATAGTAATCTGCAAAAAAAATTAAACATGAAATAGATAGTATCTATATTCTATTCTATTCTATTGTTTTTCTAGTCTATTCTCTATTTCTATTCTAATCTATTCTATCCAAAGTTAAAATTAATTAATTCCATTTTTTTAATTCCTACTATTCGAAATTCAAATTTATTCTATTCGAAATTCGAATTTCATAAGATGGTTGCATATTCTTTCTATTTTATTCTATTAAATTATATTTTTTTTCTATTCTGTTCTAATCTTTTCTATTTGAATTATAAATTTTGGAAGATGGTTAGTTACTTACTTATATACATCTGTCACATAAAAAAAAAAGATGTGAAATGGATGTCGATCGCAAGGCAAGTACATATGCTGTATGTCATTGTCCGAGTGCCACGTGACCGGCCACGAGTGCCAAGTGACCTTCCACGTGACCAAGTTGTGGATTGTCCACTTGCCACGTCACCTGCCACAAGTTATGGGGTTCCTAGCACCAAGTGACCCCCAGATATGGGCGATATGTCAAGTACTTTTCTGCAGCAGAGAATGAAATTTTGCGACCCGACTTTGGGGCCTCGTATCTCGGGGCCACTTATAGCTAGAAACCCCAAAATATTTGGTATACAAACACATTACAACTAGCACTACAATAGCCCCAAACTGTGTTTGCATACCAAATTTGGGGTTTCTAGCTATAAGTGGCCCCAAGATACGTGGCCCCAAAGTCGGGTCACAAAATGTCATTCTCTGCTGCAGAAAAGTACTTGACATATCGCCCATATCTGGGGGTCACTTGGTGCTAGGAACCCCATAACTTGTGGCAGGTGACGTGGCAAGTAGACAATCCACAACTAGGTCACGCGGCAGGTCACGTGGCACTCGTGGCTGTTCACGTGGCACTCGTGGCTGTTCACGTGGCACTCGTGGCCGTTCACGTGGCACTCGTGGCCGGTCACGTGGCACTCGTGGCAGGTGTCGTGGCACTCATGGCAGGTGTTGTGGCAAGTGGACAATGACATACAGCATATGTACTTGCCTTGCGATCAACATCCATGACAGCCATTTCACATCTTTTTTTTATGTGACAGATGTATATAAGTAAGTAAATAACCTTCTTCCAAAATTTATAATTCAAATAGAAAAGATTAGAACAGAATAGAAAAAATATATAATTTAGAAGAATAAAATAGAAAGAATATACAACCATCTTCTGAAATTCGAATTTCGAATAGAATAAATTTGAATTTCGAATAGTATGAATTCAAATGTTTTAATTAATTAATTTTAACTTTGGATAGAAAAGATTATAATAAAATAGAAAATAGACTAGAAAAACAATAACCCCAAATTTGGGGTTTCTATCACCAAGTAACCCCAAGATACGTGGACCCAAATTCGGGTCGCAAAATATTTTCGAATCCGGTTGAAATAGTTTCAAATGCAGTTGAAATAATTTCGAATCATGTTGATACTATTTCAACCGTATTCGAAAATATTTTGCAACCCGACTTTGGGTCCATGTATCTCGGGGTTACTTGGTGATAGAAACCCCAAATTTGGAGATGTTGTAGTGCTAGTTCTACTGTGTTTGCATACCAAATATGGGGTTTCTAGCTACAAGTGGCCTTGAGATATGTGGCCCCAAAATCGGGTCACAAAATGTCATTCTCTGCTGCAGAAAAGTACTTGACATATCGCCCATATCTGGGGGTCACTTGGGGTTAGGAACCCCATAACTTGTGGCAGGTGACGTGGCAAGTGGACAAATAACCATCTTCCAAAATGTATAATTCAAATAGAAAAGATTAGAACAGAATAGAAAAAATCTATAATTTAATAGAATAAAATAGAAAGAATATTCAACCATCTTCTGAAATTCGAATTTCGAATAGAATAAATTCAAATTTTTTCATTAATTAATTTTAACTTTGGATAGAAAAAAGATTATAATAAAATAGAAAATAGACTAGAAAAACAATAGAACAGAATAGAATATATTATATTTTATTCTATTCTGTTCTATTGTTTTTCTAGTCTATTCTTTTATAATCTATTAAAATCTTTTCTATTAAAATCGAAATCATTATATACTAAATTCGAATTTCGGAAGATGGTTATATATTTTTTTTTCCGACATTGAATTTCGTATAGAACGAATTTGAATAGAAAAGATTAGAATAGAAATAGAGCATAGACTAGAAAAACAATAGAACAGAATATAATATAGATACTATCTATTTCATTTAAATTTTTTTTGCAGATTACTATTTGTTTCCATAAGATCTCCTGTGGACTATTAGCATCTATTTAATTTTTTTGCAGATCTCCTGCAGACTATTAGTATCTATTTCGTTTTCTCACCAGATCTCCTGCAGACTATTAGCATCTATTTCTTTTGTTAGCAGATCTCATGTAGACTATTAACAGCCATTTCACGTCTTTTATTTTTTTTGCAGATCTCCTGCAGACTGTTAGAATCAATTTCATTTTTTTTTGCTGATTACTATTTATTTCCATTAGATCTCCTGCAGTATATTAACATCTATTGTATTTGTTTTGCAGATCTCCTGCAGACTATTAGCATCTATTTCATTTTTCTTTTCTTTTTCTTTTTTTTGCATTAGAGCAGCCATTTCCTTTATTTCAGCACATCTCCTGCAGACTATTAGCATCTATTTTTTATTTTTTTTGCAGATTACTATTTATTTCCATCAGATCTCCTGCAGACTATTAGCATTTATATATTTTTTTTGCAGATCTCCTGCAGACTATTAGTATCTATTTAATTTTCTCATCAGATTTGCAGACTATAACTATAAGCATCTATTTATTTATTTATTTTTTGCTGGTCTCCTGCAAACTATTAGCAACCATTTCCCTGTGAATAGAGATATAAGCGGTGATGATGTCCCTCTTGTTGTCTCTTCCTTAAACCGTTCCTCCATTCATAAATGAAATAGATGCTAATAGTCTGCAGGAGATATGCTGGAAATAAAGGAAATGGATCGTAATCTGCAAAAAATGAAAAAAATAAAAAATGAAATAGCTATTAATAAATATTTAACATCTTACTTGTGACAGCGGACGTTGCTTCGCTGTATACTAGTATCTCACACGACTTAGGTCTGTCGGCAGTAAATTTATTTCTGTCAAGAGTCAATACCCTTTCGGGCACGCAAAAACGATATATTATGGACCGCTTACAATTCGCTACACACCACAATTATTTCTGGTACAATGGGGACTTCTTTTTGCAACAAAAGGGGGTCGCAATGGGGGCAAAATTTGCCCCGAGCTTGGCTAACATTTTTATGGCCAAATGGGAGGAGGATGTCATCTATGCGTATAATCGACCCGAGATTATTCTCTGGGTTCGATACATAGATGACATCCTCCTCCTATGGAGGGGTGACGAGACTTCTCTTGTTTCCTTCATGTCCACTTTGAATGATAATAATGTGGGTATTAATCTGTCCTATGAGACCAGTTATAGGTCTATCCATTTTTTGGATTTGGAAATCTTTTCCAATAATGGACAATTACAAACTAGGACATTTTTCAAACCCACAGACCGGAATGGTTACATTCCGGTCGACAGTTGCCATCACTCTACATGGCTGCGATCTGTGCCTCGCAGCCAGATTCTAAGTGTCAGACGCAACTGTTCCAATCTTTCGGACTTTTTTTATCAAGCCAATATACTTAAATCCAGATTTGTAGAGAAGGGGTACCAAGTTTCGACTATAGAGGATGAAATCCAACATATAGCCAAGATTGAGAGAGACTCTTTAGTCAAAGAGCGGGATAAGCCCATTCAAGAACAAAAATATAAGTTTTCCTTTTTCACCACATACTCTGTCCAACATAGACAGATAAAAGATATTTTCCAGAAACACTGGAAAGTTCTAAAAAATGATATGGTGTTGGGACCGTCTTTGCCTGATAAAGCCGGAGTAACATATCGAGGAGCACCCTCATTAAGGAATCAGATCGCACCTAATGTTACTGATCCCCCAATAATACCTACCTTCTTTCCTCAATTAAAGGCGTATTATCCCTGTAAAAAATGTAAGGTCTGTTTGATTAACACCTGTGGGAAACGTAAAACTGACACCTTTAGATCTACGTCTACCGGTGTTAGTTACCAAATGAAACATTTTGCCACATGTGCGACCAAATATATCGTTTATTTGCTTACCTGCCCCTGCGGGAAGCAGTATGTAGGGCGTACTATCCGCACATTTTCTATCAGGGTAGGGGAACATCTTACCAGTATTAAAAAGGGTAAGACGAACCATAGTGTTCCCAGACACTATTTGGAGTTCCATAATAAAGATCCTAAAAGCACTACATTTCAAATTATAGACAAGTTTATCCCTAGTTGGAGGGGGGAGTCCCGCATTAGGGGGTCTCCCAGCTAGAAACTTACTGGATTTACCAGCTCAAATGTTATAGGCCGTATGGCCTTAACATTGACTGGGATATTAATGCTTTTATTAACCAAGCTTAATTCCATATAGATTGACTATATCCCCTTGTATGCAATATTTTCGCCATATTAACTGTGATTATAGAAGTTATTTATGCGTACTATATATGTACCATGACGACACCTTTATATGTTCCTTATTTCCGGGATACTGGTCCAAATATTGATATTAATCTATTATATATTTACCACCATGTTGTGCACGGATTAGAATTATTATTCTGATCACCGTATATGGAGTAATAGTTATCATATAATGAACTACATATACTGGTTTTTGTAATAGGTTGTTTTGGCCAATAAGCACTACACCAAATACTGAAAAGTTCTTCCATATTGACATGAATAGATGTTCTCCCCAATCCATTAAGAAATATGATGTATCATATAAGTATTACTGCTTGTTTTGATACACGTCCTTGAAGATTAGCATTTATAGCATTTATGACACTATATATGTCAGGTAGGGCGCTGATCTCGTGTCAGGCATTGTGTCTGATGCTGCGTGAGGGCAAGGATGACGGGAGATAGTCTGTGATCATGATGGCTAGACTCACAGTACACTACACGCCCCAGGTTGCTTTGCGGCTGGTCGCGCCGCCATGACGTCATGACGTAGTGACGTAGCGGCGGTGATAGGGGAGTGTGGTACGGCCTCGGGGTGAGACTACATTTCCCAGACTGCCGTATGAGTAACGCTCACGCTGGGACGGAGCGTCACGGGATGCTGACATACCTCTGCACACCGACGATCATGGTCACATGACGGATGACGTGGCGAGGTCCTTTTTAGCAATCTCTTCCCTATTGGCTCACCATTTAGGTGATAATATCTAATACCCTCTATGATTGGACAGAGGGATCCCGGAGATTTGGGATACAAATTAGATCACAACTGTTTCAAATTTATGATTACTCTTCTTATATATAAGCGTGGAGGTCAGTGGGCTTGTTGTATTTCCCAGTAGATGTCTGTTAAGACGAAACCGGTCGGACAATACACCAGCTCCAGCTGACTTGACCACGCTGTCTTCGTTTTTGTACTGCTGTGCTCTGGAGTGTCGTGGCTTTTCTTATATTTTGCTTTTTATATATTTGCTTTTTAAGAATTTTTACCGAGTGTTCACATTGCTTGAACTTTAAAACGGATGTTTTAATAAATCATTTTTGGATTTACACCATGTGGAGAATCTTTTCCCTGTTTTTCATGGCTATGACCTATTGAGGTGCTTTTCGATTTGGGATTGGATCGTTCTTGATAAAATAGAAGTGCTGCCAGGTCTAAGAGGAGGCGTTCTACAGACTCCGGTTGTCGCTCCCCTGTCTCTGGAAGAGACAAAGCCTGAAAGATCCATCCGCCGTACGGCGCATTGGATCCATCATAGCTGGTAAGAGTATCCCTTTCTCCTTTATGGATCCATGGTGAAGGCACTCCCGGGTGAAAGTATATACCTAGAAGTCTACTACATCCAACATACTTCCCGGTATACGGATAAGGTTATCCCAAGTTCTTCGGGAGATTCTTTGCTGGAACTTTCCTTTAGTGTATGACCATTATATTGGCAGACACTCATCAAAGTTACCCCATATGAACTTGACACCCATTATAATTAAGTTTTGTTTGTTTTGTTTGTATATGCACGATATAGCTATTGGTTCACCACCTGCTGACTGTCAGTAGAGACAGGTGGATGAGGCATCGTTTTATGCTATATGGTATTTTCATGTAAATTGTATATTATGCACATGTCACAGGGTATATTTATCACTATATTGTGTTCAATTTAAAATTTACATATACTTATTTCAGTATATTGCACGGTTGAGGTTCTTCCTCATCATTCATTGGCGCCACACTTTTTAAATATTTATTTAACCTTTTCCTGTCTGATTTTGAGTGGTTGGCTGCACATAACTAGTTTTCTATTATAGGATTGGCGCAGTACTACACATTTTTATAATAGCTATTAATAGACTACAGGAGATGTGCTACAATAATGTGAGGGGTATTAGTGAGTGTGGGGGGATGGATGGAGATGCTAAGCTCTGATTGGATGGTGTATGGAGGTGATTGTCTCTCGGAGGAGGGGGGGAGGTGATGACATCACAAAGTATTTTATATATTTATAAAACCATCTTCCAAAATTAGAATTTCGTATAGAGTGAATTCAAATTCGAATCGAAAAGATTATAATAGAATAGAAAATATTGGAAAGAATCGAATAGAAAAACAATAGAACAGAATAGAATAAATACAATATATATATTATATTTTATTCTGTTCTATTGTTTTTCTAGTCTATTTTCTATTTATATTCTAATCTTTTCTAATTGGAATTCGAATTCATTCTATACGAAATTCGAGTGTTGGAACATGGTTTTATATATATATATATATATATATATATATTTTTTTTTTATTATTTTTATTTTTTATTTTATTGTTTTATTGTTTTTTTTATGATATTTTTTTCTATTATCTTAGAATATTTTCGATTCATTTTCGATTTTATTCTATATAAAATTAGAATTTTGGAAAATGGTTATTTATATGTATGTATATATATGTATATATAACCATCTTCCGAAATTCGAATTTAGTATAGAATAAATTCAAATTCGAATAGAAAAGATTAGAATAGAAAAACAATAGAATATAATAAAATATAATATATATATATATATATTTATATATTATTCTATTCTGTTCTATTGTTTTTCTAGTCTATTTTCTATTTCTATTCTAATCTTTTCTATTCGAATTCAAATTCATTCTATACAAAATATTTATACATATAACTATCTTCTGAAATTCGAAATTCATACAGAATGAATTCAAATTCGAATAGAAAAGATTAGAATATAATAACTATAGAAAAGAATAGAATAAAAAAAAATATAGACGTCATATTCTATTGTATTTTATTACATTCTATTCAATTCTATTCTATTCTCTACTATTCTTTTATTTCTATTCTATTGCTTTTTATTTTTATATTCTATTTTATTGTATTCTTTTTTTAAAAACGATTTATATTTTTTCTAATTCGATTGAATTTGATTCGAATTCGAGTCGAAAATATTTCGAATTCGATTTGAAAATATTTCGAATTCAATTCGAAAATATTTCGAATTCGATTCGAATTTCGTCCGCGATTTTTCAATTAGAAAAAATTCGGATTCGGTTAAATTCGTTAGTATTGTAATTCGGTAATTCGGATGCATCCGAATGTCCGAATAATGAAAAATTCGTCCGAATTTCGATTCGGAACGAAACGAAATGCACATGTCTACCCAAACCAAGTGACATAAATCTTAAAATATGGTACCTTGACAGCCATGCATTTCAAAGGCAAATTCTGAATAAGGAACCAAGATATTCTTGTATAAAAACCAACTTGGCTCACCCAAATCCCACTTGTTTTATACTCATTGGGCATCCCACTATACAGGAAAGTTCAATTTGGCTCGAGCCAAGTGATGGAAATCATAAAATATGTCACCAAACTTACAAGCCTGTCACACATGCATTTCAATGGGAAATTCCAAATAAGAAGCCAAGCTATTCCTATATGAAAACCAACTTGGCTCACCCAAATACCACTTGTTTTATACTCATTGGGCATCCTACTATACAGTAAAGTTCAATTTGTCCCGAGCCAAGTGATCTAAATCCTAAAATATGGCACCATGACAGCCATGCATTTCAAAGGCAAATTCTGAATAAGGAACCAAGATTATTTTATATGAAATCCATCTTGACTCACCAAAATTCCACTTGTTTTATACTCATTGGGCATCCTACTATATAGGAAAGGTCAATTTGGCCTGAGCAAAGTGATAGAAATCATAAAATATGGCACCAAACTTGTCAGCCTGTCACCCATGCATTTCAATGGGAAATTCTGAATAAGGAACCAAGATATTCTTATATGAAAACCAACTTGGCTCACCCAAATTCCACTTGTTTTATACTCATTGTGCATCCTACTATATAGGAAAGTTCAATTGGGCTGTAATAACATTACTAACAAATTAATGAACTACACCTGACACCCCGATAGCCTTGCATTTGGGATCACAGTGTGAAGCAACAACTTAAATGACTGTCTCAACTTATTCTGCTTGTTACCTTCTATATTGTTTTATGTGTGAAGTTCTGATTCCATAAGAGTGTGACTTACTGTAGATGCCTTCTACTTATGGCATTGTAATTGTGATGATAGGTATATGACTTTTGAATACGAATACGATAAAATAAACACACAGATAACAGGTGGGCTGGCTTTGTACTTTTTTAAAGTGATTGTAAAGTCCCGTTTTTTTTACTATAAAAATAACAAACATGTTATACTTACTTGCTCTGTACAGTTTCTTTTACACAGAGCGGCCCAAATCCTCCTCTTCTTTGGTCCCTCTTCTGTGATCCTGGCCCCTCCCTCCTGTTCAGTGCCCCCACAGCAAGCAGCTTGCCATGGGGGCACCCGAGCCAAGTCACAGCTCCGTGTGTCCATTCAAATTGGCTAGCTGATTGGCTAGCTGACTTTGATTGACAGCAGCGGCAGACAATGGCACTGCTGTTGTGTCTCGGCCAATCAGGAGGGAGAATCTTGGACGGCTGAGATATTGTGGACATCGCTGGACATCGAGAGGGACCTCAGGTAAGTGTTATGGGGTGTTGGTATCCTGTGTTGGTAAAGTTCGTTCTGGAGCTGGTTTTATTGGGAGCCTGATAGAGCTCTGGGTGGGATAGGCTCCCAGGTCCGTGGAGCCGCACTTTGTTGGTTTCCTTCCAGGCCTTGATTAAGGCAGCTGGTCTCAGCTCTCAGTGAGAGAGTGTGTGTCTCTGAGTGAGGAGGCATATTGGAGCATGGCTGCTTATCCCTGATTTTGGATTCAAGTTTGTGCAACTGTAAGGACACTTACTACCAAACCAAAGGACTGTTCAGACTATGGATACAGTAAGGCTCGGTAGAGCAGAAGTTTATTTTGTTTGTTTGATGGCAAGATGCCCTTTTTCTTCTGTTGGAAATATCCTGTGCATTAAACATGGTGTTTTCCTAAAGAGACTGTGAGTTGTCCCTGCCTTGAGTCTGATCCCCCTACAAATTGGTGGAGAATGCGAACACAAGACCCAGAGACTGTACCTCTTGCAGCTGCATTTTTTGTTGTTGTTGTATAGCGGTACCCCCAGTTAAGAGGGCTGCCTTGATTGTTTCGGGCCCTGTAGTGCACCGCTGTCAACCCCTGGCAATCGGCTCTAACCTCTCGTGGCACAGTTAGTAAAGGGGATGATAGAATTGCAATCACTCTAATATTCTCTATAACACAATCCCACAGTAAGGCACACAGTAATGGTATAGACCAGTAAATGACACTGACAACCAATATACTTAACTCTAATATTTTACTGTTGGTAAAGGTTGAAATGATAAACAGTATGCAATGTCACATGCAGAGCCCTGCAATATGGATATACTTATTAAAACATCAAAATGTTCAGCAATATGATAGACAGTTTAACAGACCCCGCTGCAGCTATCCTCCCTTGTGGACAATATGGCGCCCAGCAATGTCCTATACTACCCAGTCAGGCCTGACTATGATTTGGGTATAGTTCTGTGGAAGAAATCTTCGCTAGCAAAACACGGTGGTGCACTTTAAGAACAATTGTAATCCACAAAGTAATGATGATCGGTAACTTTATAATGCCAGGGAGACTAAAAATTCAGTTCAGCAGACAGTCTCCCCAGAGTGTAACTGCAATCACTATGATGGCCCTGAATAAAGTTAATGGGCCTAGGAATACTGTGGTGTAGTTCTGAGCAGATGCTCTCTCACCCGACCGGACTAGTCCTTGTCCATTACTTCCGTTACTGTGACTCGATTTACAGTGTCCACGACACCCGGGTCTTCGGTCCTCCTGATGACAGCACTCAGCAACAGGATCAGACGCTCCGCAGGCTCCTCAGTGGAGCGGAAGGCTCTTTGGAAAAAAAACATAAGGCCCAGGCTTCAGGCCTTGTGCTCACAGCAGATCAGCACAGGGATCCTCTTGCTGGGAGGGCGGTGTCCAAAGATAAAGAAACTGGGGCCTGCCTCCCTCTTATAAAGTCCACCCCAGCAGTCTTTGCACGGGATAATGCACCCTGGGTGCCTCAAGGTGTACTGGGTACTGTAGTCTCTTGAGGTTTAAAGGGCAATACCCCGCTACACACTCCCCCCACTTAGAATCTTTGGTCCCCAAAGACAGTATTAACAATATGCACAGACAAGGTCATTGAGGGCTGCAAGGGAAGTTGGCATGGGCAGCTCCCACCAAAACTGGTAAGGGAGCTTGTCCTGCCCACAGGTCACAATGAATGGGAGTAACCTGCCTAACTGTGCCAGAAAGTGAGCTGGGGTTGCCCTCCACCAAATGCACAGTGGAGGGACCAGGTGTTTGTATTGTCCTTCTTGCAGTAGTTACTGTGTCCTCAAAGCTGTCTCCCATTTGGGCATAGGTTAACTTCCGTGGAGGACGAATGGTTCTCTTCTCTCTCTGTTCTCTTGGGGTAACTGTCTCCGTCACCACAGGCTCTTCCTCTGGGGTAGGTGTATTGGGTTCCAATATTTCTGGAGCATTCAGATCAGGTGCAGGAAGACACAGAGAATTCCTTTGATCTTCAGCAGGAGGCGACTCACATTTCCCCACTCATCAGAGTGAAAACTGGACGGGAAAAACTTGGTGGCTTCTACATTCAATGTACTATCTAAAGTATCTTCAGAGGGCGGAAGGTCTTTGGACAGAGGCTCCGGGGCCTGAGACGGTCACACCCATTCAAGCTCTTCTTCTTCATCATCACTTTGATCAGTGACATCCATTCCTCCAGACTGAGGTGTCTGAGAGCGAGTGTTGGGCCTAGGTGTATTCAGACTTGAGGATGGTCCAGGGGAATCCTCTACAGGCGGTATCCGAACTGCTTCTGAAAGTGGAAGTGGTTTCTGTGCCAGGTCTTCAGCGGCCCTATCTTTCCTTCTAGCTTCAGCTGATATACCGGCAAGTCTGGTAACTTTTTGCAGATCACATACTGTTCAGGTCTCCATCTTTCTGCTAGTTTGTGCTTCCCAGGGACTCCCAAGTTCCACAACAGCACTCTGTCTCCGGGTTGCAAATCCTGGATCCGAACTTTAAGATCAAAGTTCCTCTTGTTCCGGGCTCCTCTTTGCTTTGATGCCACTTGAGCCTGTTCAAACGCCAGTTTCAGGCTTCTCCTCAGCCTGTCTACATATCCCTTGTGCGAGGTGGCTGATGTGGGAATCCATCGATATACCGAAGGCCAGATCCACAGGCAGTCTTGCTTCTCTGCCATACATTAATCTGTAGGGAGAGTACCCTGTGTTATCACTGGTTGTGCTGTTATAGGCATGCACTATTGCTGCTATGTGCTTGCTCCAATGCTGCTTCTTCTCGCTGCTTAGAGTCCCCAACATATTTAACAGAGTCCTGTTGAATCTTTCCGGTTGGGCATCACCTTGGGGGTGATAAGGGGTAGTACGAGTTTTCTTTATACCTAAAGAGTCCAGCAATTTCCTAATCAGTCGACTCTCAAAGTCTCTTCCTTGGTCTGAGTGCAGGCGCTGTGGTAGCCCGTAATGCACAAAGTATTTTTCCACCAAGATTTTGGCTACGGTGGAGGCCTTCTGGTCTTTAGTTGGAAAGGCCTGGGCATAACGGGTGAAATGGTCGGTTATCACCAGAACATTTCCATGTCCACTCAAGTCGGGTTCTAGACAGAGAAAGTCGATGCATACCAAGTCCAAGGGTCCTTGACTCTGCATATGGCCCATTGGGGCAGCTTGACGTGGTAATGTCTTCCTTTGAATGCAGCGAGCACATGAGTGACAATACTTCTCCACTTCAGCCCGCATACAAGGCCAATAGAACCTATTCCTTACAAGCTGGAAGGTTCGTTCGGCCCCCAAGTGGCCATGGTTATCATGTAGGGCAGCCAAGACAGTTCTTCTGTGTTTTTCCGGCAAGAACAGTTGCCACTTCTCTTCGGTAGACCACCCCTTGATGCACCTGTAACTTGTCCCATTCTTTGTGGACCAGTCGAGCCACCTTTGAGGGGTCCTGCAGGAGCCTGCCTGGATCCTGGTCTTCCAGTGCCTTCAAAGCTAATCTTCCCCAGGGATCTTCCAACTGGTCTCTTCTTATGTCTTTCTTGGACAGCTTTGGCAGGTCGTCCTCGACAATCTGGGTCACGTCACAATAACATTTGGGCACCCCTACCACCGAAACTCCGATCTCTTCCGCCCTTGACCCACCACTAGCTTGAAGTTGCGCTCCTTGACACAAGGCCCGTACCTCATCCGGGGTTACCTGGGTCCAGTCTTCTGTGTGGTGGGTGGGTGCATGAGCCCTTCTGGACAATGCATCTGCATCACGATTCCCAGCTCCAGGCCTATACTTGAGACTGAAGTTGAATCCGGCCAGGGCTGCCAACCAACGGTGGCCAGTGGCATCCAGCTTGGCCGTGGTGAAAAGGTAGGTGAGTGGGTTATTGTCAGTCTTTACTGTAAAGTCAGCTCCATACAGGTAATCTCTGAGCTTATCTACGACTGCCCACTTTAAGGCCAGGAATTCCAACTTGTGGGTGGGGTAGTTCTTTTCTGCTGGTGTTAGACTTCTACTGACATAGGCAACTGGCCTTAGCTGTCCTTCATACTCTTGCTACAGCACACCTCCCAGACCATCATGGCTGGCATCCACATGCAGTTCATATGGTTTCTTAGAATCAGCATAGGCCAAGACCGGGGCAGTGGTCAGACTCTTCTTCAACATTCTGAAGGCTTCTTCACACTTCTCTGTCCACTGGCCTTCCACTGACTCTCCAGGCTTTCTGGGGCCAGTATCATCCTCCTCTCCTTCTGTCTTCAGTAGCTCATTCAGGGGTTTGGCAATTTTCGCAAACCCTTCCACAAATCTACGGTAGTAAGAGCAGAACCCCAGGAAGGATCTGAGCTCAGTCACTGTAGTTGGTCTGTGCCAGGAGGTAACTGCGTCCAGTTTCTCGGGATCTGTAGACACTCCTTCTTCAGATACTATGTGTCCCAGATAGTGGACCGAGGACTGGTAAAACTGACACTTTTCCCTGGAGAGTTTAAGTCCCTCTTCACTGAGTGTCACAGATCAGCTGCGGAGCTGATCTGTGTCTTACCTATACTGCTGTAGGTCGGCTGGCACCTGTTCCACAAGCTTGTGTTCAGCTCTGGCTGCACTCAGCAGCTATGGGTGTCGCCGGCTTCACCTGTGGCTTAATATATCCTTCCTTCCTGCTGCTTCCTGTCCAGCCTCCCATGTGCCTCACTATTTAAATTGCACTCAGACCAGTTTCTGGTTGCTTGAGCAACACTTGTTTCAGAGCTCCCCTGTCTGTAACCTACTTAACCAGACTTCTTGTGTACCGAATCGGCTAGTCCTCCTGTTTACGCTGTCTGCTGCCCACCCCGATCTTGGCTTGATATCCGGCTCTCCTTTTGCTTTATCCATCCATCCATCCCTCTGTGTCTTCTGGTACTCTCCTCGCGAGCAGGGTGAACCTGGGGGTCATGACCTGGGGTCAGCACGCAGCTAAGCCCAAACCCTCGTGAGGGGGTCCTTGGCGGAATACCGGCTGACCCTTAGATTCCACGCCCTGGGGGATCCCGTGTCACCTGCTCGCCTGTGGGCTCACTTCAGTACCATTGTGACACTGAGTCTCTTCAGGACTTTCTCTAGTCTTGCTTCATGCTCCTCCAGGGTCTTCCCAAAGACAATGATGTCATCTAAGTACACCAAGATATCGATAAGATTCATGTCCCCCACTGTCTTCTCCATCAATCTCTGAAAAGTGGCGGGGGCCCCCGACAGGCCTTGAGGCATCCTATCAAACTCATAGAATCCCACTGGGGTGATGAAGGCCGTCTTCTCTCTGTCTTCAGAGTGCATTGGGATTTGGTAATACCCACTCTTCAGGTCCATGACGCTGAACCACTTGGCTCCAGACAGACTCTGTAAGGCATCTTCTATTCTGGGGGTAGTATACTGGTCGGGTATGGTCCTCCTATTGAGAGTCCTGTAGTCTATACAGAGTCTCAACGACCCTTTCTTTTTCCTGACCACCACGATGAGGGAGGCATATGGACTTCTGGACTCTCGAATAACCCCAGTTCTCTTAAGCTCTGCCAACTGTTCACACAAATCTTCCAAGTCAGCCAGGGGGACTCGCCGGACCCTCTGCCGGAAGGGTTTGTCTTCCTGCAGACGAATCTTACGAGTGGCACTCCTTGCACACACTAGGTCGAACTCGTCTTTCGAGAATATTTTTCTCCATCTAGTCAGCTGGGCCTTGGCTCTCTCCTTCCACTTTGGTGGCAAGGTGGTGTCTTCCAGACAGAGTCCCTCCAGGGTGAGTTCCCCTCCTTCAGTTTTTTTTCAATTCAGACAGGGTCACTGGGGTAGCAGGATTTACTTTGCCCAGTAGTACCCGGGCTGGAATCTTCATAGGAGAACTAGTGACATTTCTGATGTTCACTGGAATCTGGCCCTTCGCCTTCTTCAATGCCCTCAACAGGACCACTTCAGGGATCACTGCCAACCCTGGGTGGGTGTTCAAGGGGTCTGGCTCCAAGACCACAAAGGGGCCAGGCTGCTCCCAGGAGAGTTTTACCATAGCCTGGAGACAGGTCACCTCACCAGGCTGCAATATCCTCTCCTTTCTTGACAGTCTCCAGACTTTTCCCACCCCCTCTTCCGGGGCCTTTTGTTCCAGGACCAACTTCTGGTAGACCTGTTGCAGCATGGGGTGAATCTTGTCTGCTGAAGTACTCTGTTCTTGAACTAGAGGGGTCAGCAGTCTCCTGACCAGGTCAGTGTTGGTCCCGATTATCATAAAACTTGTGTTGGCCCCTCCTGGGCGAGGGCAAACTACCACCAGGGTGTCAAAGACTTCCGCCTTTCCTGTCATTGAGGGATCAAAGGCCAGCCTGATTGAGACATAACCGTCGTAGGGAAAGCTATGAGTACAAATTCCCCCTATCTGTAGGTCTTCCAGCTTCTGTAAGGGCACGTGACTCAGATGTTTCCGGTAAAAGTCTCTGTACAAAAAAGTCACTTGGTCTCCTGTATCTAGGAGGGCCTTGGTGTAAACTGCCTCCACTTGAACAGAGGCTAGAGGGGAAGGTCCTATTAGCTTGTCTGGAAACCTCTTCTGGGGTGTCTCCTTCCTTCGACTCCTCGATTTTCCTGTTGTGGTTTTCTTTTTCTTCCATTTTTATCTGGATCTCAACCCTTTTTGGACCTGGTATGCACTGATTTCCCTCAGATTGTTAAATTTCAACTCACGACAGGTGGTATGGGGGGTTTTAGGAGGGACATTGTTTCCCTTCTCTTTTGCCTCTGCTTGCCTTTGAATCTTTTTGGAGCTTTCTGTAAGTAGTGGGCGCCCGGCTGACTCCTTCACCGGGGCCCTCTGAAGTTTTCCGCCGGCTTGCAGTATCTGGATGCAACTTCATCTGGGCTGGGACACACTGCTCTAACATGCCCGATTCCCCCACGTTTGAAGCATGTTATCAATCTCTTAGGCTTCTGTACTAGTTCCGTATTGGAGCTAGGAGTTTTTTTTTAGTTCCTCTGACGTGTTCTTATTGTGTAGCACAGAGGCCTGGCTAGTCAGCATGGATACCATTTCTACTAGTTGTGACACCTGGGTCTTTAGGAGTTCAACTTCTGAATCACCTCCTTCTGCACTTAACATTCTGACTCGGGCAGTTAGTTCGGCGTGTTGACTCCTCCTTTTGTCTTCCAACATGGCCTCCTCCTCCCTGACTATCCGGATCAAGTCAGGGTATTCCAGGCTGCTCACGTCCTGCCGGGTGCGTAGCATTAATGCAATGGGGTCCAAGGGTTGAGCTCCCCATAACACCTGCTGGGCACGGGCCTCATCCACTTTTCTTGGATCGATCCCTTTCTTCAGTAGGATCTGATGCAGGATCTTATCCAGACATCTTATGAATTCTGACAGCTTCTCTCCCTCCTTTTGGTAGCAATGCTCCAGCTGGTAAGTGAGTTCAGTAACCTTTTCTGTCCCGCCGAACACATTCTGCAGAATATCCAGATAATCCTGTGCATTGCAGTCCTTCTTGCTTAACTTGAGGTTACGTATGGCCTCCAGAGCAGGCCCCATTAAGCTTTCCACAATCCTTTGTTTTTTTTGTTGTTCTGGCACCTCCCATTCTTCTAGGGCCTGAGTGGCGCCATCTAGCCACTCTTCAAATCCATCCTCCACTGAAGGTACAGGTTTCTTCCCAGAAAAAGTCCTGAGTTTCCTGTATCCTGACATCCGGTAAAAGTCTCTGTACAAAAGAGTCACTTGGTCTCCTGTATCTAGGAGGGCCTTGGTGTAAACTCCCTCCACTTGAACAGAGGCTAGAGGGGAAGGTCCTATTAGCTTGTCTGGAAACCTCTTCTGGGGTGTCTCCTTCCTTCGACTCCTCGATTTTCCTGTTGTGGTTTTCTTTTTCTTCCATTTTTATCTGGATCTCAACCCTTTTTGGACCTGGTATGCACTGATTTCCCTCAGATTGTTAAATTTCAACTCACGACAGGTGGTATGGGGGGTTTTAGGAGGGACATTGTTTCCCTTCTCTTTTGCCTCTGCTTGCCTTTGAATCTTTTTGGAGCTTTCTGTAAGTAGTGGGCGCCCGGCTGACTCCTTCACCGGGGCCCTCTGAAGTTTTCCGCCGGCTTGCAGTATCTGGATGCAACTTCATCTGGGCTGGGACACACTGCTCTAACATGCCCGATTCCCCCACATTTGAAGCATGTTATCAATCTCTTAGGCTTCTGTACTAGTTCCGTATTGGAGCTAGGAGTTTTTTTTTAGTTCCTCTGACGTGTTCTTATTGTGTAGCACAGAGGCCTGGCTAGTCAGCATGGATACCATTTCTACTAGTTGTGACACCTGGGTCTTTAGGAGTTCAACTTCTGAATCACCTCCTTCTGCACTTAACATTCTGACTCGGGCAGTTAGTTCGGCGTGTTGACTCCTCCTTTTGTCTTCCAACATGGCCTCCTCCTCCCTGACTATCCGGATCAAGTCAGGGTATTCCAGGCTGCTCACGTCCTGCCGGGTGCGTAGCATTAATGCAATGGGGTCCAAGGGTTGAGCTCCCCATAACACCTGCTGGGCACGGGCCTCATCCACTTTTCTTGGATCGATCCCTTTCTTCAGTAGGATCTGATGCAGGATCTTATCCAGACATCTTATGAATTCTGACAGCTTCTCTCCCTCCTTTTGGTAGCAATGCTCCAGCTGGTAAGTGAGTTCAGTAACCTTTTCTGTCCCGCCGAACACATTCTGCAGAATATCCAGATAATCCTGTGCATTGCAGTCCTTCTTGCTTAACTTGAGGTTACGTATGGCCTCCAGAGCAGGCCCCGTTAAGCTTTCCACAATCCTTTGTTTTTTTTTGTTGTTCTGGCACCTCCCATTCTTCTAGGGCCTGAGTGGCGCCATCTAGCCACTCTTCAAATCCATCCTCCACTGAAGGTACAGGTTTCTTCCCAGAAAAAGTCCTGAGTTTCCTGTATCCTGACATCCGGTAAAAGTCTCTGTACAAAAGAGTCACTTGGTCTCCTGTATCTAGGAGGGCCTTGGTGTAAACTCCCTCCACTTGAACAGAGGCTAGAGGGGAAGGTCCTATTAGCTTGTCTGGAAACCTCTTCTGGGGTGTCTCCTTCCTTCGACTCCTCGATTTTCCTGTTGTGGTTTTCTTTTTCTTCCATTTTTATCTGGATCTCAACCCTTTTTGGACCTGGTATGCACTGATTTCCCTCAGATTGTTAAATTTCAACTCACGACAGGTGGTATGGGGGGTTTTAGGAGGGACATTGTTTCCCTTCTCTTTTGCCTCTGCTTGCCTTTGAATCTTTTTGGAGCTTTCTGTAAGTAGTGGGCGCCCGGCTGACTCCTTCACCGGGGCCCTCTGAAGTTTTCCGCCGGCTTGCAGTATCTGGATGCAACTTCATCTGGGCTGGGACACACTGCTCTAACATGCCCGATTCCCCCACATTTGAAGCATGTTATCAATCTCTTAGGCTTCTGTACTAGTTCCGTATTGGAGCTAGGAGTTTTTTTTTAGTTCCTCTGACGTGTTCTTATTGTGTAGCACAGAGGCCTGGCTAGTCAGCATGGATACCATTTCTACTAGTTGTGACACCTGGGTCTTTAGGAGTTCAACTTCTGAATCACCTCCTTCTGCACTTAACATTCTGACTCGGGCAGTTAGTTCGGCGTGTTGACTCCTCCTTTTGTCTTCCAACATGGCCTCCTCCTCCCTGACTATCCGGATCAAGTCAGGGTATTCCAGGCTGCTCACGTCCTGCCGGGTGCGTAGCATTAATGCAATGGGGTCCAAGGGTTGAGCTCCCCTCAACACCTGCTGGGCACGGGCCTCATCCACTTTTCTTGGATCGATCCCTTTCTTCAGTAGGATCTGATGCAGGATCTTATCCAGACATCTTATGAATTCTGACAGCTTCTCTCCCTCCTTTTGGTAGCAATGCTCCAGCTGGTAAGTGAGTTCAGTAACCTTTTCTGTCCCGCCGAACACATTCTGCAGAATATCCAGATAATCCTGTGCATTGCAGTCCTTCTTGCTTAACTTGAGGTTACGTATGGCCTCCAGAGCAGGCCCCGTTAAGCTTTCCACAATCCTTTGTTTTTTTTGTTGTTCTGGCACCTCCCATTCTTCTAGGGCCTGAGTGGCGCCATCTAGTCATTCTTCAAATCCATCCTCCACTGAAGGTACAGGTTTCTTCCCAGAAAAAGTCCTGAGTTTCCTGTATCCTGACATCAGGTAGTCTGGAGGGTCCTTATTACACTTGACCACAATCTCCCCCAGGACAACGCATAATTCTGAGCTAAGGGTGGTCAATGGTGGTGAATCGGGGCCCTGTTGTTGGGCACTTCCTCCTGTGCTGGGGCCTCCTGAAGTATTGGATGTGGGGCCATCTTTATTCTCTGCTGGGTGTATCAGGAGGAGTTCTACTTGGCTTGTAGTTTTTATGCTGGCACCCTTGAAGTAGTCAGAGATTCCGTTCCTCCACTCACACAATGCATAGGTGTGGGGATTTACAGTATCTGTCTTCATGTCAATCACCCATGGCTTCCTGTCCATGGACAATGCTCTCAAGACTGGAGTTAGCTGCTCCTCTACCCAGGCCTCTCTCTGGATTTCAACCACCAGGCCATTTCTGGGTAGGATGCCTTCATCCCTGCACCACCGGGCTACGGCAGCAGGTGTCACGAGGGTACTCACCGAGGCCGAGATGCTGAGAGCGGTTCTCCCTTGTGACTAAGCGCACTCCACCCCTGGTGGTGGAACAGAGGGTGAAGGGCACGAAGAGGCACGAGGTACCGGCAGGCTGGTAGGTCTGCGTGCGGATGACGTGGAGCTGGAAGCTGTGCAGTACTAGTAGACACTGGAGATACACAGCAAGTCCGTAATCAGGCCAGGGGTTTGAGCACAGGAGATAATAGCAAAGTCCGTAGGCAGGCTGGAGGTCAAGCACAGGAGACTGGTAGAGTAATCCGTAAGCAGGCCGAGGGTCAAACACTGGATAAAGGTAGCAGAGGTCCAAAAGGCAAGCCAAGGGTCAGGTGCTGGAAGAGATCGGAGCAGGTCAGGGTCAATCTGGGTCACAACGGTAGTATCAAGGCAGGAAACACAAGCAAGGAACTAGGGAAGCTGAAAGATAAACCAGCAACTTAAACATGGATCCAGGCTGTCTTTTATAGGCAGCCAGGAAGTCATGTGGTGTGTGCAGCTGACAGCTTCCACTGTCGACTGCTGCCATCTAGTGCTCAAATGTAAGTATGCTGTGCTTCTTTATAATGTTTCACTGACAGCAGGGTCCATTCTGGTGCTTCTGACCGGCTTGATTGCAGCGTGCAGTATACAGGGCAAAAATAGTGAGAAATCTTGGACTGCCGCACTCCAAAAAAATATGTTTTTGTTCTTTTATTAAAATTAAAGTAAAAACAATAAATACATGGCACAGCAAAAGAAACAGCTAATGTGAGCTGACGCGTTTCGCACTGGACTTCAGCGCTTAATCATAGTGCAGTATACAGGAATCCCGGACTCGAGCCCCCACGTATAGCGATACCCCCAGTTAAGAGGGCTGCCTTGATTGTTTCGGGCCCTGTAGTGCACCGCTGTCAACCCCTGGCAATCGGCTCTAACCTCTCGTGGCACAGTTAGTAAAGGGGATGATAGAATTGCAATCACTCTAATATTCTCTATGACAAAATCCCACAGTAAGGCACACAGTAATGGTATAGACCAGTAAATGACACTGACAACCAATATACTTAACTCTAATATTTTACTGTTGGTAAAGGTTGAAATGATAAACAGTATGCAATGTCACATTCAGAGCCCTGCAATATGGATATACTTATTAAAACATCCAAATGTTCAGCAATATGATCGACAGTTTAACAGACCCCGCTGCAGCTATCCTCCCTCGTGGACAATATGGCGCCCAGCAATGTCCTATACTACCCAGTCAGGCCTGACTATGATTTGGGTATAGTTCTGTGGAAGAAATCTTTGCTAGCAAAACACGGTTGTGCACTTTAAGAACAATTGTAATCCACAAAGTAACGATGATCGGTAACTTTATAATGCCAGGGAGACTAATAACTCAGTTCAGCAGACAGTCTCCCCAGAGTGTAACTGCAATCACTATGATGGCCCTGAATAAAGTTAATGGGCCTAGGAATACTGTGGTGTAGTTCTGAGCCGATGCTCTCTCACCCGACCAGACTAGTCCTTGTCCGTTACTTCCGTTACTGTGACTCGATTCACAGTGTCCACGACACTCGGGTCTTCGGTCCTCCTGATGACAGCACTCAGCAACAGGATCAAACGCTCTGCAGGCTCCTCGGTGGAACGGAAGGCTCTTTGGAAAAAAAAAAAACACAAGGCCCAGGCTTCAGGCCTTGTGCTCACAGCAGATCAGCACAGAGATCCTCTTGCTGGGAGGGCGGTGTCCAAAGAGAAAGAAACCGGGGCCCGCCTCCCTCTTATAAAGTCCACCCCAGCAGTCTTTGCACGGGGCAATGCACCCTGGGTGCCTCAAGGTGTACTGGGTACTGTAGTCTCTTGAGGTTTAAAGGGCAATACCCTGCTACAGTTGAAAAAAATAAATAAGAGCCAGCGCTCTTAAAGGGACAGTACGCTAAGAAAATATTTTTTGTTATTCACTGGTACCAGTAAACTTTTAAGAGAATGGAGGAAATAATCAAACAGCTGGTGCAAGCATGCAAAGACCAACAAGAAACAAACCGCTTGTTGATAACGGCTACCCAAGTGGCCATGCAGGAGCAGAAGGAGTTCAATAAGCTCATACAGACTCAGGTAGAGTCCCTGACTGACAAGCTCCTACGTGTGGATAATGTTTCAGGTCTACGCAAGCGAGTGCAGGCTGCATTACAGAAAATGACGGCCGAGGATGATGTGGAGGTTTTCCTTACGGTTTTTGAGAGGGTGGCAGAGCGTGAAGGGCTATCCCAGGACCAATGGGCTGAGGTCCTTGCCCCCTTTTTGACCGGGGACCCACAGAAGGCCTATTTTGATCTAAATGCTGCTGAGGCCCAGCAATATGAAACTTTGAAAACTGAGATTCTGGCCTGCCTTGGCGTAACGATGGCTGTGAGAGCCCAGCGCGTCCATGCTTGGCAATTTAAGGTAGACCAACCTGCAAGGTCCCAGATGTATGACCTCATCCACCTCACATGGATGTGGTTACAGCCAGAGGTCACCACCCCAGCTCAAGTATTGGAGAGAGTTGTAGTAGACCGCTTTGTGAGAGCCCTTCCAACCCCTATACGGTTTGACGGGAGAGCTGATCCTAAAAATGCCAATGATTTTGTGGCCCTCGTGGAGCGGTACTTGTGTACTGAGGATTTTCTTAGGGGTGTAGTACCCACAGAATCCTTCTCCAAGAGACAGAAGCCCACCAACCCGGGAAAAAGCGATCCCGCCCTAAAGTGGGGGAAGAAGGAAGTAAATGCGATAGAGGTTCCTGAGGCGCAAGGAGTGAAGAGACTCAATCACCAAAGGGAGACCCGCCAGGACCGGGGTCCTATAGTGTGCTGGCATTGCCAAGAACAGGGGCACCTGGCTGCCAGTTGTCCGCTAAACCAAGAATCTATGGATTACAGTGTGACCCAGAAAGGCTCTTTTGTTGCTACACCAGGTGACACCCCACAACAGCCCGGCGGCACTGAGAAACAGATTTGTGTCATTAAAGTGGACGGTTGCCAGATGACTGCCTTGCTGGATTCTGGCAGTTTTGTAACTTTAGTGCATGCCAGCCTCGTGAACCCCCAAAAGTTGCAGCGACAGCTAATGGGCATGGTTTGTATTCATGGGGATACCAAGTGCTACCCCACGGCCATGGTATCTATCGAGTCTCCCTGTGGCACTATGGACCATGAGGTTGGAGTAGTCTCAAATCTCATGTATAACACTGTCCTGGGACGAGACTTCCCTTTTTTCTGGGATCTATGGGATAACAAGGGAGCAAGGCCCCAGTGGGATCAGATTCCTACTGCCCAGAACCGCTGGAGGAACCGAACGAAGAGAAAGAGTCTGCCCATTTTCCCTTGGAGGTCCTTGCAGGGGACACAGAGAACCCCCCTCCAGAGTTAGACCTGCCGGATCTACCCACGACCCACGAAAAGTTTGGCATGGCCCAGCTTAGGGATCCCCCACTCTAGCTAGGGCAAGGGAACAGGTAAAAGTGGTAAATGGGGTACCCCAAGAGCAAGGGGAGGAGGCCATATTCCCACATTTTGCTATGGAAAATGACCTGTTATATAGAGTCAATGAAGTACGAGGAGAGGGACTTGAACAGTTGCTAGTACCTCAACCTCATAGACGCATGGTACTGGACCTGGCACATTCTCATGTTCTTGGGGGACATTTGGGTGTGGTTAAAACTAAGGAAAGAATATTGCAACGGTTTTATTGGCCAGGTTTACACAAAGAGGTGAAAGTGTACTGTGAATCCTGCCCAGTTTGTCAGCTCACTGCTCCGGTCTCACATTTCCGGAGTCCATTGGTACCTTTACCCATCATTGAGGTGCCCTTTGACATAATTGCCATGGATATTGTAGGTCCCTTGGTTAAGTCCGCTAGGGGGCACCAGTATATTCTGGTTGTTTTGGACTATGCCACCCAGTACCCAGAGGCAATCCCGCTAAGGAACCCCTCAGCTAAGAGTATTGCTAAAGAGCTTTCTTTTCGATTTTCACGCCCTTCATGTCAAAGATTACTAAAGAGTTATGTAAATTGTTTAAAATTAACCACTTACGCACTTCTGTGTACCACCCACAAACAGATGGTCTAGTGGAAAGGTTCAACAAAACGCTGAAAGGAATGTTAAAGCGAGTGGTCGCGGCAGATGGTAGGGACTGGGACTGCCTCTTGCCCTATCTCATGTTTGCTGTACGGGAGGTACCCAAGCCTCCACTGGCTTTTCCTCTTTCGAGTTGCTGTATGGCAGACACCCGAGGGGCTTATTAGATATAGCAAAAGAGACCTGGGAACAAGAGGCAACCCCACTCAAAAGTGTAGTGGAACATATTGCCCAGATGCAAGACCGGATTGGTAAAGTCATGCCCATTGTTAAGTCCCACATGCAACAGGCTCAGCAGGCTCAAGCTAGAGTCTATAACCTTTCAGCTAGGATCCGAACCTTTAACCCCGGTGACACAGTTCTTGTGCTGGTACCTATGGTGGAGAGTAAATTTCTGGCGAAATGGCAAGGGCCAATACCAGGTTGTAGAACAGGTGGGGGAAGTTAACTATAGAGTACACCGGCCTGGAAAAGGGAAACCCTACCAAATCTACCATATCAATCTATTGAAGCCCTGGAAGGACAGAGAATCCCTAATGGTCCAAGCACCCTTAGCGATGACTACCGCAGGTCCTTCTACCCTGCCGGCGGTGGAGATCGCTAAGGCCCTGTCCATAAGCCAAAAACAAGAGACCAAGGAATTTCTGCTAAGAAACAGGGAGTTCTTCTCTGATCTTCCAGGGGTAACTTCAGTAATAAAGCATGATATTGTGACCGAGCCAGGAGCGAAAGTTAACTTAAAACCTTATCGCATCCCAGAGGCTCGACGCCAAGTAGTCTCAGAGGAAATAAGGAGGATGTTGGAGCTTTATGTAATAGAAGAATCCCATAGTGAGTGGTGTAGTCCAATCGTCCTTATTCCCAAACCGGATGGAAGCATCCGATTTTGTAATGATTTCAGAAAGTTAAATGAGGTGTCAAAATTTGATGCTTATCCAATGCCTAGGGTAGATGAATTAATTGAGCGTCTAGGACAGGCCCGATATATCACCACCCTGGACCTCACGAAGGGGTATTGGCAAATACCACTTACAGAATGGGCAAAAGAGAAGACAGCCTTCTCCACGCCTGAGGGGCACTGGCAGTATAAGAGGACGCCATTCGGCCTACATGGGGCCCCAGCCACTTTTCAGAGGATGATGGATCGCATCCTTAAACCCCACCACGCCTATGCATCTGCGTATTTAGATGACGTGGTAATTTTTAGTGCAGATTGGGAGAGCCACTTACCTAAAGTGCAGGCTGTTAACGCCCTCCGTCGTGAGGGTCTGACAGCCAATCCTAAGAAATGTGCTATGGGACTAGAGGAGGCCCGGTATCTAGGGTACACTATTGTCCGGGGGATAGTAAAACCCCAAGTCACAAAAATACAAGCAATCCAAAGTTGGCCAAGACCCCTGAATAAAAAACAGGTCAGGGCTTTTTTGGGATTAGTAGGCTACTACAGAAGATTTGTTCCCAATTTTGCTACATTATCAGCTCCCCTTACAGATCTTACCAAGGGGGGGTAAGTCCTCAGTGATAACTTGGTCCCCAGAAGCTGAGAAAGCTTTCCAGAACTTAAAGACTGCCCTGTGTAATAGCCCTATCTTAATCACCCCGGATTTCACACAGGAATTTATAGTGCAGACGGATGCTTCAGAAGTGGGATTAGGTGCAGTGTTATCCCAAGTGCTGAATGGAGAAGAACACCCCATAGCGTTCTTAAGCAGAAAGTTGACCCCTGCTAAAAAAAGGTACGCCATTGTAGAACGGGAATGTCTAGCCATCAAGTGGGCCCTTGAAAGTTTGAAATATTATCTGTTAGGGCGACAGTTTAGGTTCATAACTGACCACGCCCCACTCAAATGGATGGCCCAAAATAAGGAGAAAAATGCAAGAGTTACCAGATGGTTCTTGGCTCTACAGAATTTTTAATTTCTAGTAGAACATAGGCCAGGTAGCCAGAAAGCTAACGCAGATGCCCTCTCCAGAGTTTACAGTCTGTTTGCCCAAGGTGCTCAACCCCCCGAGTTTGAGCAGAGGGGGGAGATATGTAGCGGAGTTAAAATGACAGGAGAAGTGATTGATGGGATATATGTTCCTCCACGGATGCTTAGATTTACAATCTAAGATAATACCAGCAAAGACTTTAGGATAAAGAAACATAGTTCTTTATCCTGTGTTGGTAAAGTTCGTTCCGGGGCTGGATTTATTGGGAGCCTGATAGAGCTCTGGGTGGGATAGGCTCTCAGGTCCGTGGAGCCGCAGGTTGTTTCCTTCCAGGCCTTGATTAAGGCAACTGGTCCCAGCTCTCAGTGAGAGAGTGTATGTCTCTGAGTGAGGAGGCATACTGGAGCATGGCTGCTTATCCCTGATTTTGGATTCAAGTTTGTGCAACTGTACTACCAAACCAAAGGACTGTTCAGACTATGGATACAAAAAAGGCTCGGTAGAGCAGAAGTTTTTTTTGTTTGTTTGATGGCAAGATGCCCTTTTTCTTCTGTTGGAAATATCCTGTGCATTAAACATGGTGTTTTCCTAAAGAGACTGTGAGTTGTCCCTGCCTTGAGTCTGATCCCCCTACAGTTGTCACACACTGTTGCTGGTATGTTGGCCCATTCCTCCATGCAGATCTCCTCTAGAGCAGTGATGTTTTGGGGCTGTCGCTGGGCAACATGGACTTTCAACTCCCTCCAAAGGTTTTCTATGGGGTTGAGATCTGAAGACTGGCTAGGCCACTCCAGGACCTTCAAAAACAAAAAAGTGTAGCGCTAAACTAAATGAGGACTGCACTTTGATCAAGTGCAGTATAAACAGTGATATGTGATTAAACAATCAACATGACATCTAACACAGATATGTGAAAATGTTCAGATAATCCACCGTAATGAAAATTAAATCAAACAATCCACCGTGATGAGAATTATATAACATTGAAAATCATCAAAAAAATACTGTCACATACATTACATACATTAAATGACAATATAATAAATGAATATTAAATGGTGGATGACAATCAAAATAATAGTGCTCCCAAAAAAACTTGACGTGAAGTGACCACCACCAATCGATTGTAGAAAGGCTTACCGGAGAGAGTGGACCCCAAAAACATACGTTCAAAGGGTCAACCAGGCAAGGGTAAGCCACTGTGAACAGCAAATCCTCAGCAACAATTCAAACGGGAACCACAAGCTTCAATCCAGGATGGAAAAAAGTAATCGCTCCTGTCCGAATGTGCGATGAAACTCCAGGACCTTGAAATGCTTCTTACGAAGCCACTCTTTCATTGCCCGGGTGGTGTGTTTGGGATCATTGTCATGCTGAAAGACCCAGCCATGTTTCATCTTCAATGCCCTTGCTGATGGGAGGAGGTTTGCACTTAAAAACTCACGATACATGGCCCCATTCATTCTTTTATGTACATGGATCAGTCGTCCTGTTCCCTTTGCAGAGAAACAGCCCCAAAGCATGATGTTGCCACCCCCATGCTTCACAGTAGGTATGGTGTTCTTTGGTTGCTACTCAGCCTTCTCTCTCCTCCAAACACGACGAGTTGTGTTTCTACCAAAAAGTTCTACTTTGGTTTCATCTGACCATATGACATTCTCCCAATCCTCTTCTGGATCATCCAAATGCTCTCTAGCAAACCTCAGACGGGCCCGTACATGTACTGGCTTAAGCAGGGGGACACGTCTGGCACTGCAGGATCGGAGTCCCTGGCGGCGTAGTGTGTTACTGATGGTAGCCTTTGTTACATTGGTCCCAGCTCTCTGCAGGTCATTCACTAGGTCCCCCCGTGTGGTTTTGGGATTTTTGCTCACCGTTCTTGTGATCATTTTGACTCCACAGGGTGAGATCTTGCGTGGAGCCCCAGATCGAGGGAGATTGTCAGTGGTCTTGTATGTCTTCCATTTTCTAATTATTGCTCCCACAGTTGATTTCTTCACACCAAGCTGCTTGCCTATTGCAGATTCAGTCTTCCCAGCCTGGTGCAGGTCTACAATTTTGGTTCTGGTGTCCTTCGACAGCTCTTTGGTCTTCACCATAGTGGAGTTTGGAGTGTGACTGTTTGAGGTTTTGAACAGGTGTCTTTTATACTGATAACAAGTTCAAACAGGTGCCATTAATACAGGAAATGAGTGGAGGACAGAAGAGCCTCTTAAAGAAGAAGATACAGGTCTGTGAGAGCCAGAAATCTTGCTTGTTTGTAGGTGACCAAATACTTATTTTCCACCATAATTTGCAAATAAAATTATTTCCAAATCAGACAATGTGATTGTCTGGATTTGTTTCCACATTTTGTCTCTCATAGTTGAGGTATACCTATGGTGACAATTACAGGCCTCTCTCATCTTTTTAAGTGGGAGAACATGCACATTTGGTGGCTGACTAAATACTTTTTTGCCACACTGTTGTAGGCTGCCCAATGAGTATAAAACAAGTGGAATTTGGGTGAGCCAAGTTGGTTTTCATACAAGAATATCTTGGTTCCTTATTCAGAATTTGCCTTTGAAATATATGGCTGTCAAGATGCCATATTTTAGGATTTCTAACACTTGGTTCGGGCCAAATTGACCTTTCCTATATAGTAGGATGCCCAATGAGTACAAAACAAGTGGAATTTGGTTGAGCCAAGTTGGTTTTCATATAGGAATATCTTGGTTTCTTATTCGGAATTTCCCATTGAAATGCATGGCTGTCAAGATGCCATATTTTAGGATTTCTAACACTTGACTCGGGCCAAATTGACCTTTCCTATATAGTAGGATGCCCAATGAGCAGGGATGAGCCGAACACCCCCCTGTTCGGTTCGCACCAGAACCTGCGAACAGACAAAATGTTCGTGTAAACTTTAGAACCCTATTAAATACAATGGACTCGAACGTTCGAAATCTAAAGTGTTAATTATAAAGGCTAATATGCAAGTTATTGTCCTAAAAAGTGTTTGGGGACCTGGGTCCTGCCCCAGGGGACATGTATCAATGCAAAAAGAAGTTTTAAAAACGGCCGTTTTTTCGGGAGCAGTGATTTTAATAATGCTTAAAATGAAAAAATAAAAGTGAAATATTCCTTTAAATTTCGTACCTGGGGAGTGTGTATGATATGCATGTAAAGTGGCGCATGTTTCCCGTGCTTAGAACTGTCCCTGCAAAAAATGTCATTTTTGAAAGAAAAAAAATGCATTTAAAACTGACTCGCGGCTATTAATGAATTGTCGGCTCCCGGCAATACATACAAAAGTCATTGAGAAAAAAAAAAAAAAAAGCGTGGGGGTTCCCCAGAATTCAATTACCAGGCCCTTCAGATCTGGCATGGATTTTAAGGGGAACTCCACCCCAAGTTTAAAAAAAAAATGGCGTGGAGTCCCCCTAAAAATCCATACCAGACCCCTTATCCGAGCACGCAACCTGGCCGGCCGCAGGGGAAAAGGGGGGGACGAGAGAGCGGCCCCCCCTCCCTCCTGAACCGTACCAAGCCACATGCCCTCAACATGGGGAGGATGTCCCCATGTTGATGGGGACAAGGGCCTCATCCCCACAACCCTTGCCCGGTGGTTGTGGGGGTCTGCGGGCGGGGGGCTTATCGGAATCTGGAAGACCCCTTTAACAAAGGGGACCCCCAGATCCCGCCCCCCCCCTATGTGAATTGGTAAGGGGTACATTGTACCCCTACCATTTCACGAAGAAAGCGTAAAAAAAATGTTTAAAAAAACACACAAACACCTTGAAAAAGTCCTTTATTTAAAAAAATAAATAAATAAACATTCCAGCGGTGAAATCCAGTGTCCCGCGGCGATCCCGATGTCCAGCGCTGTCCTTCATTGGTTGTGCCTGAGCGGACCTGATGGGGAACTCCCTCTCAGTATTTTAAATGTATAGACCCGCCCCTTCTAAAGTTCCCCATCAGGTCCGCTCAGCGGACGAGATGCGGAACATGAGAAGGGGCGGGTCTATACATGTATTACCAAAGTGAGAGCAGTTCCCCATCAGGTCCGCCCCCTCGGTATGTCGGACCCGCCTACGTCATTGGCTTGAGCGGGGAACTTCCTTCACTATGTAAATTTAAATTACACAGTGAAGGAAGTTCCCCGCTCAGGCCAATGACGTAGCCGGTCCGACATACCGAGGAGGCGGACCTGATGGGGAACTGCTCTCACTTTGGTAATACATGTATAGACCCGCCCCTTCTCATGTTCCGCATCTGGTCCGCTGAGCGGACCTGATGGGGAACTTTAGAAGGGGCGGGTCTATACATTTAAAATACTGAGAGGGAGTTCCCCATCAGGTCCGCTCAGGCACAACCAATGACGGACAGCGCTGGACATCGGGATCGCCGCGGGACACTGGATTTCACCGCTGGAATGTATTTTTTTTATTTTTTTAAATAAAGGACTTTTTCAAGGTGTTTGTGTTTTTTTAAACATTTTTTTACGCTTTCTTCGTGAAATGGTAGGGGTACAATGTACCCCTTACCAATTCACATAGGGGGGGGGCCGGGATCTGGGGGTCCTCTTTGTTAAAGGGGTCTTCCAGATTCCGATAAGCCCCCCGCCCGCAGACCCCCACAACCACCGGGCAAGGGTTGTGGGGATGAGGCCCTTGTCCCCATCAACATGGGGACATCCTCCCCATGTTGAGGGCATGTGGCTTGGTACGGTTCAGGAGGGAGGGGGGGCCGCTCTCTCGTCCCCCCCTTTTCCCCTGCAGCCGGCCAGGTTGCATGCTCGGATAAGGGGTCTGGTATGGATTTTTAGGGGGACTCCACGCCATTTTTTTTTTAATTTGGGGTGGAGTTCCCCTTAAAATCCATGCCAGATCTGAAGGGCCTGGAATGGATATTTGGGGGAACCCCACGTCAATTTTTTTTTTATTTGCGGCGGGGTTCCCCTTAATATCCATTCCAGACCTGAAGGGCCTGGTAATTGAATTCTGGGGAACCCCCACGCTTTTTTTTTTTTTTTTTCTCAATGACTTTTGTATGTATTGCCGGGAGCCGACAATTCATTAATAGCCGCGAGTCAGTTTTAAATGCATTTTTTTCTTTCAAAAATGACACTTTTTGCAGGGACAGTTCTAAGCACGGGAAACATGCGCCACTTTACATGCACATCATACACACCCCCCAGGTACGAAATTTAAAGGAATATTTCACTTTTATTTTTTCATTTTAAGCATTATTAAAATCACTGCTCCCGAAAAAACGGCCGTTTTTAAAACTTCTTTTTGCATTGATACATGTCCCCTGGGGCAGGACCCGGGTCCCCAAACACTTTTTAGGACAATAACTTGCATATAAGCCTTTATAATTAGCACTTTAGATTTCTCCCATAGATTTTTCGAATTTGCCGCGAACACCCCAATTTGTTCGTTGTTCGGCGAACGGGCGAACAGGCAATGTTCGAGTCGAACATGAGTTCGACTCGAACTCGAAGCTCATCCCTACCAATGAGTATAAAACTAGTAGAATTTGGCTGAGCCAAGATGGATTTCATATAGGAATAGCTTGGCTTCTTATTCGGAATTTCCCATTGAAATGCATGGCTGTCATGGTGCCAAGTTTGGTGCCATATTATAGTGTTTCTATCATTTAGTTCGGGCCAAATTGAACTTTCCTATATAGTAGGATGCCCAACGAGTATAAAACAAGTGGAATTTGGGTGAGCCAAGTTGGTTTTTATATAAGAATATCTTGGTTCCTTATTCAGAATTTGCCATTGAAATGCACGGCTGTCAAGGTGCCATATTTTAAGATTTATATCACTTGGCTCGGGCCAAATTGAACTTTCCTGTATAGTAGGATGCCCAATGAGTATAAAAAAAGTGGAATTTGGGTGAGCCAAGATGAATTTCATATAAGAATAGCTTGGCTTCTTATTCTGAATATCCCATTGAAATGCATGGCTGTCATGGTGCCATATTTTAGTATTTAGATCACTTGGCTCGGGCCAAATTGAACTTTTCTGTATAGTGGGATGCCCAATGATTATAAAACAAGTGAAATTTGGGTGAGCCAAGATGGATTTCATATAGGAATAGCTTGGCTTCTTATTCAGAATTTCCCATTGAAATGCATGTGTGACAAGTTTGGTGCCATATTTTATGATTTCCATCACTTGGATCGGGCCAAATTGAACTTTCCTGTATAGTAGGATGCCCAATGAGTATAACACAAGTGGAATTTGTGTGAGCCAAGATGGTTTTCATATAGGAATAGCTTGGCTTCTTATTCAGAATTTCCCATTGAAATGTATGGGTGACAAGGTGCCATATTTCAGGATTTCCATCACTTGGTTCGGGCCAAATTGAACTTTCCTATATAGTAGGATGCCCAATGAGTATAAAACAAGTGGAATTTGGGTGAGCCAAGTTGGTTTTCATGTAGGAATATCTTGATTTCTTATTCAGAATTTCCCATTGAAATGCATGGGTGACAGGGTGACAAGTTTGGTGCCATATTTTAGGATTTCCATCACTTGGCTCAGGCCAAATTGAACTTTCCTATATAGTGGGATGCCCAATGAGTATAAAACAAGTGGCATTTGGGTGAACCAAGATGGTTTTCATATAGGAATAGCTTGGTTCCTTATTCAGAATTTCCCATAGAAATGTATGGCTGTCAAGGTGCCATATTTTAGGATTCAGATCACTTGGCTCGGGCCAAATTTAACTTTCCTGTATAGTGGGATGCCCAATGAGTATAAAACAAGTAGAATTTGGGTGAGCCAAGATGGATTTCATATAGGAATAGCTTGGCTTCTTATTTGGAATTTCCCATTGAAATGCATGGGTGACAGGGTGACATGTTTGGTGCCATTTTTTATGATTTCCATCACTTGGCTCGGGCCAAATTGAACTTTCCTAAATAGTGGGATGCCCAATGAGTATAAAACAAGTGGAATTTGGGTGAGCCAAGATGGTTTTCAGATATTTATTCGGAATTACCCCTTTAAATACATGGCATTTAGGGAGTCAGAATTGGTGGTAAACTTCACAATTTTATTATAAACAGTGCAGATGGTTGTTTAGTAAATAATCACTTTTGTGAATAAAGATCCAACCTGAATAAGAAGCTGGTCGAATAAGAAGCCAACTTCTGCATGCGAATAAGAAGCTGGTCGAATAAGGAGCTAACTTCAGCATTCGAATTAGAAGATAACTTCAGCTTCATTCACGTGGTTGGAAAGGCTAAGGGCCAGTTCACACTATAGAAACGCAGTCCGGATGCGTTCCAGATGCTTTTCTGCATGTGCTTATTAATTTATTTCTCCTCTTTTTTTTCTTAAAGCGGAGTTCCACCCAAAAATGGAACTTCCACTTTTCGGATCCCCCCCCCCCGGTGTCACATTTGGCACCTTTCAGGGGGGAGAAGATACCTGTGTAATCCAGGTATTTGCTCCCACTTCCGGGCATAGATATCCGCGGCGATCTACGCCATGTCCGGCCCCTCCCCCCGCTGTCTTCTGGGAGACACACAGGTCCCAGAAGACAGCAGGGACCAGTGAGATTGCGACTCACGCATGCGTAGTAGGGAACCAGGAAGTGAAGCCGCAAGGCTTTACTTCCTGATTCCCTTACCGAAGATGGGGGCGCCTCCACCTGAGAGCCGAGGGACTGTCAGGTGCTGACATCGCGGGCGCCCTGGAGAGGTAAGTGTCCATATATTAAAAGTCAGCAGCTGCAGTATTTGTAGGGGCTGACTCTGCTTTAACCTTTAGGGCCAGTTCACACCAGATGCAGTTCCGTGCGCTTTTTTTCTGCACTAAAAATGCATGCACAGTGTTTTCCATGTATTCCAATGGCTATACTTAACACCAATGCAGTCAGTTCCAGTCAGTTTCTGCACCAGAAACTAACTGCATTGGTGTGAACTATAGCCATTAGAATACATGGAAAACACTGCATGCATTTTTAGGGCCAGTTCACACCACAAAAATGCACTCTGGATATGTTCCGGATCAGTTTTTGCTTACAGTTCACACCACACGCAGTTCCAGAGCGTTTTTGATACAATTTGCTAGGTTACATCACAGTTCTGTGCAGAAAAACTGCACCATACTTTGTGAACTGCATCTGGTGTGAACTAGCGCTAAATCAGGACGTGTGTTCCAGTGCATTTTTGGTGCATTTTTAATGCGTTTTACAGCGTTCCAGTACAGCCCAGTGCAGAAAAATGTGGTAGGTTTTACTTTTTTTTCTGGAACTGGAACTGCAAGCACTGGTGTGAACTATGCCATTAAAAAATCATATAACCTACTTTCTGTCCGTTTTTGATGCAGAAAAAAAAGCACTGGACTGCGTGTGGTGTGAACTGGCCCTAAAGTGGGGTACACACTATAAGAAACATTTCCGTCCAAAGAATTTTTCATATAGTGTGTACACAACTTTCAAGAGCCGAATTTTTATAAGAAAACTTCCTAATGGACAAACTTCTCATACGGGAACAGAACGAATGATTTTCGTTAAATGTATACCGTTTTCGTACAAGAAAAATCAGAAAAGAAAGACTGCGCATGATCAGAAACAGTAAACAACAAAAAAAGCCCTTGTCGTAAAAGAATATTCGTAAGAATTTTCGCACAAATTTTCTTTCATTGGTTTCGATTTTCTGTGAAACATTGTGAAAAATTAGGCGAGCGTTTGCCCAATTTTCTTATAGTGTGTACCCCACTTAAGGCCCCTTTCAAACTGCCGTGACTTGAAAGTCCCGTGATTTTGCGGTCGCAATTTCAGGGAATTCCTGTGTAAACTTGAGGTCTATGGACCTCAACTTGCATCAAAGTCGGACCGAAGTAGTACAGGGACTAATTTGAAATCGGTGCGACTTGAAGTTGCACAAATATGAATGGTTATCATTGGGTATCAAGGGGTACGACTTGTCATGCGACTGTGATGTCCAAAGTTGCAGGACAAGTCACACAAGTGTGAAAGGGGCCTAAAGGTTGCTATTTTTTTGCATTCTCTTCACTAAAAGTGTTTGTAAACCTCAGACATGAAACATAAACAAAGCATATCCCTCTATAGCAGTGGTTCTCAACCTGGGGGTCAATGATGATTTGCCAGGGGTCACCAAATCCTGGGCTGTTCCTGAAGCCCACGCTGCTCTCCCAGCCTTTTCGCGGCCGATCAGCAGGGCTGTCCCTGGAGCCTGTGGCTGCCCAGCTGGGCTGTTCCTGGAGCCTGCGGCCGCCCACTCAGCCTTTTCGCAGCCGCCCATTCAGTTCTTGGCATGGCTGGGGGACAGACTAGAGGTCAGCTGACTGGTGAGGAATGTGAAGTCAGAGGGGCTGTACAAGATCCTATCTCCTGATTTTGGCATAGTTGTCACTGCTACGAAACACCACACAGTCGGAGACACAGTGAGTAACACTACCTGTGATTAGAGTTGCCATTAAAAGTCCTCACTACAGTTCTCAGATCCCGGCAAAGCAATGCCACTCATCCCAACTCCACTCCCCACCAGGACTGCCACTCATCCCATCCCCCCCCCCACCAAGGAGTAAGAGAAGGAATAAAAATAGAGAATACATGGAAGGGAGAGGAAAAGAGGGGTAGGAACAAAGAAAAGGGGAGAGAAAGAATAAAAGAACAAGAAAGACAGCTAGAGAGAGGGATGTGGGAACAAAACAAGAAATTAGGATGGAGAGAGATAAAAGGGAAAGAAAGGAGGACAAAAAGAAAGTGGTACATCCCAAAATGTACCATAAGGGGTTTTAATACTGTACGAGTGGAAGGGACTCAGGGAGCGCTAAATGTCCATGGGTTAGGGACGCAAATTACTTGTCTTGCCTTGGGTGCCGACAACCCACGCTACAAAAATAATTTTACTGTTAGGGGTCCCCACAACTTGGGAAATTTTATCAAGGGGGCACACGGCACTAGAAAGGTTGAGAACCACTGCTCTATAATGTGTCCCTAAGGACCAGGCCTTTTTCTGACAATCTTTGTTTACAAATAAAAATCTGTATTTTCCCCTAATCGTCTTTCAGGACAGCCACCTGAGAGACCTTGGCTCCTCCTCTCTGTAGGAAACACCGCGCCAGCCTTCTGTAGCGGGGTGTTCCCCTTTAATGCAGAGAGACAAGAAGTTCCAGGTGAGAGGTGAGTCGGGAGGAAGTAGAGAAGAGACATTACTGGAAGTGAAAGCAGAGGAGAGAGACTACATTACCCAGAACCCCATTCGGCAATGTTTCCATCGCAGAGACTCATGGGAGGGGTTATAAAAGGAGGAGGCGAGGCTGGGCTCGGCCTCTTTGGGACATGAGACTTCTGTGACTGATCCTCCTGTGCGGATGTGCCGGAGTGCAGGGCCTGAAGCCTGAGGCCTTGCGCAGCACCAAAGAGCCTTCCACCCCACTGCGAGCCTGGGTGGCATCTGACGTCGCTTACCTACAGCCTGGGTTGGATCGGGGACCCGATCGCTGGAGACACTGTGTGTGTGTGTGTGACACAGTCGGTGGAAGTTCCCGGACTGGGACCGCGTCCGGATGGGTGAGAGGGCGTATGCCCAGATCATATACTGTTGTTGCTAATGTGCCTATAGACTGCCGTGGCCCACAAGTTGTTTCTGATACTCTCACTGAAGAACCTTATCAGAGCTGAACTCAGAGTTCACATAGCAAAGTGTTTATTTCATCTTTACCTTCCCATTGGATTACAAATGGTATTCTGTTAATGTGCACCACCTTTAAAGACTTGCCGGTGAAGAAAACCATCATCCCCTATAGACTGAGTTGTAGATATCTGAGCCAGGCCTGGCCAGCTAGTTAGTTCATTTAGTCACTGCGCCACAGGGCGCCTAGTTAACGGTCGCCCACGCGGCGCACCTTTACTGTTCATTGAATGCAAAGTATGTTAATTGCTGCAGGGCTCTGCAACTTATTACCTGTACACTGTTACCACTGTTAACCTTTTTACCATAAGCTTAAAGTAAATTTGGTACCCCTTTCATTATTGCCTTGGTGTCTGAGATTTCTCATACAGTACAAGTAAGTAAATTGCTGCCATAACTAACTGTGCCAGTAGGGGGTCGAGTACATTGCCGGGGGTTGGCGGAGCTGTCTTTAGGGCTCAAACTAAATCTGCGGCCTTCTTAGTTGGAGGTATCGCTACAGTTCTATAAATTTCCTCCTCCCCTGCTGGCTCCTCAGTTAATTGTGTTTCCTCCAGAGGGGAGACACCACAGGAACCAAGCCAGGATAGCTAAGGGAGGCTCAGGCAAAGCATGTCCTGAAAGGGAGCAGAGGCGCCTTGGACAGACCAGGTCACTAACCTGGTGAAGATTGCCGCCCCCACATCCCTGAGTGCAGGTAGAGGTCGGGGAGGCTCCAGTTTTAGCACTGAGCGCGGTGGGGAGAAGTGCACAGCCAGCCATCCCATACCCCAGCAGCATGTGGAATCACTGCAGTGTAAACCACGCCGGGTATTGGGACCGCACGGAGCCGATGGCGGGTGACGTCATGTCCGGCAGACGGGGCGAGCACTTCCGGGTTCGCGGCTTTCGGTTCCGGCCGCGAATTATGAAAACGGAGCCAGGCAGAGGCTGGAGGGAGCCATACATGCTGTGGAGACAGCAGAGGCTCAGCTGGGACATGGAAAGATGTCGGAGGCAGAAGGAAGGGACCAGACTGCTTCAGCAGAGACCAGCTCCAGCCATACAAAGGTAAGGGGAACCTAGGGTGGAACTCCCCTGGCCTGAACCCACCACCCCTTCCCCGCCCCAGGTTACAAGGAAAAAAGGGGGGTAGGTAAGGTCCCTCCTGTTTCAGAGGGGGGTTCATGGGGCCCCTGGTGAGGCAAGCCCACATGAAAGCACTGCACACCTGCCAATGGCAGGGGGAAGATTACTGATATTAACACCGTGGGGGGTTTTTCTTTGTCTTTTCAGAAAACAGACAAAAACAGGCCTCCTCATAGCTCAAAGAGGAAGTGCCCTTCTTGCAAAGTCACACTTAGAGATTCATGGGGGAAAGCAATATGTAAGAATTGTATTAGCAAGCTAGTACAGGAGAATTCCACAGAGCAGAGTGAGCTAGCGTCATCTGTTAAAGAGTTATCCAGCACCTTTGAATCCTTTAAAGCCTTCTTTGAAAGATTTCAGATCCCGCAGCTTCAGTCGTCTTCTCTTCCAGTGCAAACAGCGTTAACAATATCACAAGTAATACCTTCCACCAGTGCAGGCCCTTCAGTAACCCCTAGAGAGGAGGAAGAAGAGGAACCTGGCAGCGCAGTGTCCGGTTCCCAAGAATCAGAGGATGAAGCTCTGGAAGGGGATTCCAGGAAGCCATCCCGATACAAATTCTAATTATAGGATGTCGATCATCTCTTGGGAGCCATTTATACCACACTAGGTATACAAACGGAGAAGACGACTCTATCCCTGCATGACCAGATGTATGAGGGATTAAGGGAACAGGAAAAGATGAATTTTCCAGTTCACGAGGTGTTAGTAGAGGCAATTAAAAAAGAATGGCAGGAACCGGAAAGAAAACCATTTTTTTCTAAAGCCTTGAAAAGACGGTTTCCCTTCTCAGATGACCCATCATCAATATGGAACAAAATCCCAAAGTTAGATGCTGCCTTCTCACAGGTTTCAAGGCATACGGATTTAACATTCGAAGATATGGGCGTTCTATCTGAGGCAATGGATAAAAGGATGGACTCTCTGTTAAAAAGTCATGGGACTCCACAGTGGGAAGTTTAAAGTCAGCAATGGCAGTCACGGTGGTGGCCAGGAATGTAGCGTTCTGGCTGAACCAGATCCAGGCACACATTGAGGAAGGAACTGCGAAAGAGCAAATCCTATCCTCTTTTCCCACACTGCTACGAGGCATAGCGTATATCACAGATGCCTCAGCAGAACTGGTACGGATGGCAGCCAGATCATCCGCACTAGCCAACTCTACAAGAAGGGCCCTATGGTTAAAGACAGATTACAAGGAACGGTGTCTCAGATGGATGAATATGAGAGGTCAGTCTACCCGCATCCCTAGATACATACAGCAAAAAGTGCACTCCGAAGAGAGCGATTCCTCAATGGGACTTTTTAGGGTGACTGTTGAAAACCTCTATATAGAGTAATGTAGTACAAAAGTTTTGGTCATAAAGACTGATTTATTAAAGTTTTTTACAAAAATATAGATATATAGCATGAGGGGCTACTACTGTACAAACACAACATGTGTCCAAGTACCCAATGGGCATACACTGAGAAAGAAAATAATCACAACGCATATAGACAGATATCATAAATTACACAAGGGAAGGAGAAGAATGTAGTACAGGACCCGACACTGTCTCGAGGGTGGGACAGATACCCAACGTTTCAAGGCCTTTTAATTGTACAGCCTCTTCTTCAGGGGTAGGGTGCTGCACCTTTTAGTGTTAGATGATATCTGTATCCAAAGAATAATGCAAAATCAGAAAATGAGACAAAATGATGAATAAATAACAACAAATGAACAGAAAAGAACAAAGAGCAATGATGGTAGAATGGGGGCATTGATTATGGGGGCATGTGCTAGGCTCCAAGTTATATATGTTATAGGTACATAGTATATTATCACCAAAGGATTATTTAAATACTGACCCTGTATATTACGTGTATACGGGTTACTTTGTAGTAGCCAGTGATAAAAAGACACGATAGTTCTGACTCGAGGATTGATGGTGTTGTTCCACAGAGGGTAGGACCAGCAGGTGACAGGGGTGGGCCCTCCACCCAGATGGTATGGTGTCCCGCTGGACGACTTGGTCCACAGAGGGCGTAAGGAGTGTCCGATACCGCCCTCACACCACAGGTGCAGAGGAGCTGCTATCCATGCAGTGGAGGGACCGCCCAATGTTCAGAAAGTGCCTGAGTATCAATAGAAATGGATATTAAGATGTATAGAGAGAAAGTATAAGACTCTCTAATAACATGTATCCTAGGGGCAACCTACCTGAAAAGGTTAATACTGCTTCACGTAAGTCGCACCCAAGGGTCATAAACTGTCCTTTGCGGTCCCTCAGCGCAGGGCGGTCCGTTACCCATTTGAAGAGAGCCTTTTGAAAAAATGGGCTTCTCCTCTGGTCGTTGATCCCCGGGTCTCTCGGTTAAAAAAAGTAACCACTATCCCGGTGGAGGGGACCCCTGCCTTTACGGACACTTCTGATAGGAATGGGGTGTGTATACTGCGCTGTCTGTATAAAAATAATGAATATTTATCTGTGCTGCAACAAAAAATGTGAGACACACACAACAATGCAAATAATAAAAAATATGCTGCGCAAAGATAAAAACGTGATAGTGACAATGAATGCCAAAATGAACAGAACTTCCAATAATCTCTGTAGGTTTGATCCCACATCTAAAAGGAAAAAAGGTTAGGTCCAAAGTAATGTCCACAATATACTTCTCCTGTAGGGCTATCTAAAAAAATGACTGGTGTGGATAGCATAGAAAGTCTTATAATACAAATAATATAAAACATGTATGATAAAAACGCATGTCCAATCTTCTAAACATGCATCCGTGACATCAAACTGGAACACCACAGAACAGTGCTGATTTGCAATAGTGAAGAATCCACCACCTCTATTTAAACTGGCCGCTTACCGAAAGTACTGATCCCGGTATGAGATCAGTGCACGCATGCGGCTGTTATCCCTGCCAAGGGCTCTTTAAATCAGCTCTCCTGGTTCCTCTGATGTTTAAATAGGTGAACTCCCGGTGTCCCAATGGACCATGATAAGACAGAAAAGACATTCCATAGCGTAATCCAGTATAGGACTTTTTATTCAAATAATTAAAAAATGCACTTACAATGTACATCAGGTATATAAGCGGGTGGTATGTTACAAAGCCGGCCGGCTCTCACTGCCCGTCGCTTCCGGGACTGTGCGATAGTAAAGTGTGACCTCTCTGCATCCCTGCTGCACCGTTCACCATCTTGAAGATGGGCAAACTGCCCATACTTGATTCCCTAATGGCAACCTAGACAATCTGTGGGCTAAAAATCGTAAAACACTCACTCAGCGTCTGACCAACCTATGGTCGTCTATCCAAGGGGTGCGCCAAAATGAATGATTAGTTAGCTATGCCTGCATATTATATGTGCTAAACACATACCTCCCAACTGGCACGGATTATGCGGGTTTTACCCGCAGAGGCTCCTCCTTCCCGCACTCCCGCGAGACTATCATGTTTGCCGCACAGCAGGAAACATGAACAGAAGAAGAGGAGCAGCAGCAGCAGGTAAGAGCCCCCCCCCCCCCGCGATCGGCGCACTAGTATGCCCCTACCCCCCCCCTCAACAACTTTTTTTTTTTTTTGCAAGTCCTTTTTTTTTTTTTTAAATGTTCCGGCGGCAACCATCACCCCCCCCCCCCCCCAACAACTTCTGTGGCAAATCCCCTGCCAACTCTGGTTGGCAGGGGAGAGGGGACATCAGAATGTCCCGCGAAGGATGCTAAAGGATGTGAATACACATAGGAAATAAACAATACGCAATATATAAGAATTCTAATACATAGATGGCTTCTATGTTAAATTAAACTATGAATTAAAGAAAAGAAAAAATCGATTTGATCCACAGTATATATAAAATGGCAAACACTGGCCCTCTGTGGACATATTCAGTATTCAGTATTCAGTGCAATCCATATATCCAGCAAAATCGATTTAAAGTGGTTGTAAACCCACTTTCCTGACAGACTCCATGGCAGCCTACGTGTGGGTTAATCCCGCCCCTCATACCTCATAGGACCCTTCTCCCATAAATCTTTGCTCTGGGCCAGAGGCCGTGTTCCTTTTTTTGTCCTCCTCCTAGGACCAAGATATAGTCTTACCTTTTCATGAAGTTTCCTGTAATCCAGGCCTGGCGGTGTGCACGGCGATACGTTGGTGGTTAGCGGTGATCCTCTCTGCAGTCCAGCAATCCTAGCTATTAGCAGGTGGACATGGGCGATATGATGTGATACCATGAAGAGCTTACTAACCTGGCCATTGGCAGGCAAGCGGCAATATGGCCAAACGTCCCAGCTATTAGCGGGAGGCTTTGTAAACGCCCGATCGTGCGGTGGGTCGAGCGAACAGCTCCCCAGTCCCAGGTTCTGGTCCGGATCGTGCCGTGGTGGTGGTAATGTACAAAGATATTCCTTTTATATGGCAGCCGTATCTCTGTGTTTTGTGTGTCTCCTTATTTTCTATCAAGCTCCAGTGAGTGGCCACGGCGGCTGGAGCGCAGCTGCGTTCCAGCTCGCCGTTTCAGGAAGTCGCTGCGCATCCGCAAGCCGCAAACAAAGATTCCGTGCTTGGTTCGTGCAGGCGCAGTTTCGCCAAAATGGCGGCGGCGGTCGCGCATGCGATTGGCCGCCACCGGATGGCAACCGCTATGGGGCGGTGACATCGTTTACGGTGGCAGATTTAAATAGCTGTCAAAGCAGCTATTACTTGGGATGACTTGCAGGCTTATGCAGTGTTTACCCAGGCACTGGGCTCTGGTTTACAAGGTAAATTGTTTGCTGCAGGCTCCCTGGGTGCTGGCTATGTTTTGTTATGTGCTCTCTCATGCCTGTTGTCACTCCTGTTTCTCATAACGCTTTAATGATTCATTTCACTTTCAAACTGCCTTGCCATGGATCTGTCACCGCCCTCTTGTGGCCAACCCTTGCGCTGCAGGTAGGATTTATTTCTTTTCTACCTGTGATGCTTGGGTTCACTCATTCAGGAGCTCTTAACCCTTTCTTTTTCACTCAGCTCTTCTAGGTCTGAACACCAAAGCACGGCAAAGACCGTCCTAGGTCTCAACGTTGTCACTCCTCTTCAAGGTCCAGACGTCAGATCTTCCTTTAGATCTAGGTACCACAGATAGGAGTCTAAAACCACCTCTGGGCGTCACTCTCACCGCCACTCCAGCCGCTCTGTGAGGAAAGCCTGCTGGGTATGCGGGCCCAGGTTCCTAAAGGCAAATCGCTCTGCGAGCGATGCTTTTCTAAAGTCGCATAAGAAAGAGAGGGTGGAGACCAACAAGTGGAAGCACTGGTCAGAAAGGTGGTCCATGAGTCCCTGAGTAAAGGGGATTCTGGTCATACCCACAACCCTGCTGGCGACACTATGTCAGTCCCTATTAGGGATGATCTCAAGGCTCCAGGCCCTTCACAGCCGAGCCATTCCTCAATTGAAGCCTCAGACAGTGAGGTGGAGGTAGATGACCCTGGTGCAGGTTTTGAATTTGCCCTAGTACCACAGCTGGTCAAAAGCTGTCAAAGAAGCTTTGAGATGGAAGAGCCAGTGGAGGCACCCTCCAAACAGAGGAAATATTTTAAACACCTCAAAAAAGAACACCCTAATTTCTCCTTTTTGGGTGAACTCAGCGCAATAATTACCGACGAATGGGGTGGTGTTGAAAGGAAGAATTGCCTGTTAATGAAGGTATCAAAAATGTACCCATTTAAAAGCAAGGATGTAAAACACCTGGAGATCGGCTCCTCTCATTGACTCAGCCCTAATGAGGATGGTGAGGCACGTCACACTCCCATTGGAGGATACTGTTTCCTTTAGGAATTGCCTGGAGTGGAAAATTTATACCGACCTCAAGCGGATCTACATTACAGCGGGTATGACCTGCAAACCAGCTCTAGCTCTCGCAGCCCTTTCTAAAGCGATGGAAGTCTGGACAGACGACGTAGATGCTTCTCTGAGGAGCATCTCGGAAGAACTGGCCAGGAGATCACCTATTCATGGGCTAAGGTTGACGTTGGCTTTTCTCGTGGGGCTTCCCTAGACATAATTCACCTGGTGGCTCGGATCATGCTGACATCTGTCACGACTAAGCGTGCCTTGTGGCTGCACCCATGGGTAGCTGACCCTGCCTCCAAGCAGGCATGGTGCAGGATTCCATTTGGGGGTTCGTCCCTCTTTGGGAACATATCGGACAGTGCCATCACCCGTGCCACAGGGGGCAAGTCGGGGTTCCTTTCCCAGGATCGCCGTCTGCTAAACCAGAAGAGAACACAGCCCAGGCAAAGTTCAGATCGAGCAAGGAATGCTCGCTACTATAGGCCTGGCCGTGAGTTCAAGAAGACCTGGAAGAAAAAACAGCCTTCAGGCCAGAAGTTTTCAAAAGGGGCATCTTCCGGTGGACAAGAATCCCCTAAGTCTTTATGATATTTCACCTGCCTAAAACAGAGCGAGTCGGCATCCTTGCCTCTCTCGGAAGAGAAAAAGCAAATTCTCCTGTCTCTCTTGTGGCTCAGGGCGCTGCAATTCCAGTTCCAGATGACAAAAGGTTTTAAGGGGTCTACTCGCCCCTCTTCATGGTGTTGAAGAAAAACGTCTCCTGGAGGCCAGTTATAGACCTAACCCACTTGAATTATTTTATCTAGAAGGAGAAGTTCAAGATGGAGACACTACTCATGATCAGTCAAGCAATCCAACCAGGCGATTGGCTTGTCTCTATAGACCTGAAGGACGCCTACTTCCATGTTCCTATAGCGTCAGAATTCCAGAAATACCTTCGCTTTGCTGTCGATTAAATCCGTCTGCAGTTCACCTGTCTCCCCTTCGGGCTTACATCGCCTCGTGTGTTTTCAAAACTTGTTGGCTGTCGTGGCTCTGATCAGGACCAGAGGTGTCCGTCTGTATCACTATCTAGACGACCTGCTGTTGTCTCGGGACAAGGAGAAGTTGCTAATCCACAGATCCCAGGTCATCTCCACTCTACTCGAGTTTGGTTGGCTTCTGAATCTGGAAAAGAGCCATCTGGATCCTACGCAGTCCCTGGTATTCCTCGGGGCACACTTCAACGCTATCAAGAGCACCATCTTGTTACCCCTGGAAAAATCCCAGTGATCCGGGACAGAGTTTGGCTTGCAATGTCGTCCTAATCTCCAAGCCTCTCAATGCCTAAAGATCATTGGTACCATGGTGGCAACAACACCCATGGTAAAGTGGGCTCAGTGGAAAATGCGGCCCTTCCAGAAGGGTTTCCTCCAGCAGTATAATCCAGGGCTTCGGGATCACTTTATCCAAATAACCTCATCCATGCTGGAGAGCTTTCCTTGGTGGCTACAACAGAGGAACCTCCTCAATTGTCACTCCATCGCACCTGTGTCTTGGGTCACCATCACTACAGATGCCAGCAACAGGGGCTGACAGAAGTAGCCCAAGGCATATGGAATTTTCTCTCTCACAGGATAGTCTCCAATGTTTTGGAACTCCGGGCAGCGTTCTGCGCTCTGCAGGCCTTTCACCACTTAACAGCAGGAGACCTCCTAAGACTGGACAACACAACGGTAGTCGCATACATCAAGAGACAGGGGGTACTCCCAGTCTCTCCCTGTCAAAGGAAATAGAGCCCATCATGATCTGGGCCCAGGAAAACCTGGCCAACCTGACAGCTGTCTATCTCCCTGGAGTCCAGAATGTTCAGGCAGATTTTCTGTTGAGAGTTTCTCTGGACATCGAGTGGACTTCCCCCCGAAGTCTTCAGGTGGGTCCTGTCCCTGGGAGTCATTCCGGAAGTAGACTTGTTTGCCTCCCCATGCAACTTCAGACTAGTGAGATACTACACAAGGTCTTGGTATCCCCAGGCTTTTGGGTAGATGCTCTGACAGACCATTGGCGGTTCCACAGGGCCTATGCCTTTCCCCCGGTTCCTGTCATTCTCCGTTTTTTGTTGAGGCTCAGGATGGAAGAAGCAGAGATAGTGGCAATAGTCCCGTACTGGCCAAACAAGCCATGGTTTCTACTGCTGATGCAACTCAGCTTCCGGGACCCAGTTCCTCTACCCTCCAGACCAGATCTCCTATCACAAGGGGCATTTCTACATCCATGCCCGACCCATCTACATCTGATGATCTGGTTCTTGAGAGGGGAAGGTTGGAGGCCCTAGGCTGTCCAAGTAGGGCCATCTCCACAATATTAAATGCCAGAAGAACAGGCACCAACAGGGTCTACCAGAGGATTTGGAAAAAGTTTTCAGACTACACCTCTTCCACTGCAGGTTCTTGCAATAACCCAAAGATACATGATATCCTGGGCTTCTTACAATCAGGATTGGATCTCTCATTGTCAGTCAGCTCGCTGCGAGTCCAAATCACTGTAATCTCTGCCTTTACGGGTGTTTCCTGGGCTAGACACCCTCTTACTCAGTAGTTTTTCAGAGGAGCAATAAGGCTCAGACCTCAGAGCCAAGTTTTTCTAATTGGGATCTTCTCCTTGTCCTGGATTTTTTCTTAGGTAGAGAGTTGGAACATGAAGATCAATCTTCTGTCAAATGACTCTCTCTAATAGTTGTCTTCTTGGTGGCTATAACATCGGCCAAGAGGGTCTCTGAAATCAGCTCTCAGGGATGCAAGGGGCCATTTCTAAACTTTTTAATTCCTATGTTGGGTTCAAACCCCAAAGTGGCATCTGTGTTTCATGACAATCAGGAGATTGCTCTTCCAACGTTCAGATCTACCGAGGATTCCAGTGTTTATCCCTTAGATGTTGGAAAAGCTCTGAGTCAGTATCTTGAAGCTACAGCTTCTTTCCGTCAGACCGACCACCTGCTCGTTCTTTTCACAGGAAGTATAAGGGAATGCGTAAAAAAATGTAACACCTCATGCAACCCAACATGTAATTGCCATCATCCCAAATATGTATAAAATGAGAAAAAAACTCTAGTTTGTGGGATTTTGGAGGCAATGTAAAAAATATGAAAAAAACTCAATTAAAATTTCGAAATATTTATTTATACACATGCCACGTAACGCGGACACATATATGAAAAAAGAACAAATGGTACAAAAAAGCACATATATATGAAAATTGTACAGAAACTACATAGATCTGACATGATACAAATCTTCCGAAGATGAATACAATAGCCTGAGTTGACCGCTCCAGCCAGAAGCAGATCAAGGGAGGCTTGTCCAACGCGTTTCAAACTGTAAACGTCCTTCTTCAGGGAATTCAAATGCATTCACTTCTACGAGAATAAATTTTCTATTAAATACAGAAACAATAAAATAAATTTCCACTTTAATTTCAACTGTTATATGAAATACAGCGAAACAGCAAAAAAACTTACACAAAAAACTCATATGAAAAAATGTTCCATCAATGCTCCCATATGTGCATCTCAGGTTCCAGTAACACTGTGTTGTGGATTCCCCGATGCCCTCAAAGTTCCAGAAAAACTTTTCCATCAGAAACAAGTCCATATAAGAAGTACAGACATATGAAAAAATTGGTCCAAGATAGGTGCCTTAAATAAAAAATATAACATACATAGGTATGAAAGTAATTCCATTGGGGAGTAAAATAAATCTCCCTAAAGAAAATGGATATGGTACCTGTAGATGGAGAGTGGAAATCTACAATTCGGATTCATCAGGTAATATAACTCATATAGGAGGACAAAAACCAGTGGATTCTTGAGTCCAAAGATATATGTCCTAAAACATCAAAAAATATATATGAAATAAGATAAAAATTATTCTATCCATCAAAAAGAGAGAGAAGAAATTCCTCCCTCTCCTAGGTGGAACTTTTAAAATATTACCTGTCGAGAGGATCAAGAATCACGATTGATATCCAGAAAAGGTTCCATGCAACAGAGGTCCATACAGAAACATCCTCTGCCTACCAGCAGAGGGAGAGAATGACACCATATAACTTCTTTGGCGTCCTATATATCCCTCTGCTGTGTCTGATTGGTCCAGACAGGGTCACATGACGCACCTGCTCATAAAGCAGAGCGTCATGTTGCCATGGATACGCCGCATTTGCCACGCCAGATCACGTCCAGCGCCGGTCACATGACGCAACCGCACCAATCAGCGGCGCGTCTGCCATCGGCGCATGTAGGCAGCAAAACAAGGCAGCGAGGCCGAAAAACTGGCCCACGGTCCCATTACATGCCCGATGTGATGCCATCCATCGCGCCCCGCTGAAGAGAAGGGCACGATGAGTGACCACAGAAGCCCGATCAGCCCCAATTCTGGTCCGTTCCGCACCGCAGGAAGTGCAGAAACGACCATCTTGAATGTGGGCAAATTTAGGGGATACCGATATAAAGGGTAAAAAAGGTGGTGCTGGGTTGTGATGGGACAGTCAGACATGGAGTAACAGTGTGAACTGGTACCCAGGATATAGATCCTTCTCCCAGAACAATGATATGGACGGGGAGCGGGCCATGGACTATTACCACCGGTGCCGTTTTTAACCTATGATAGGAATATGTCCCTAACAAGGAAAAAAATGATAGGGGGCAATTTCCAATGGGGAAAACCCCCTCCCCGGCACCGGATGTGAACATGTAAAGTCGGAAAAAAAAGGAATACTGGATAGAGAGATATGACGGGCCACCCCAAAGACATACCTCTGGTTGTGTCACTGACCAATTGGATGCATGCATGGGAGCATATCAAGAAATCCTTTCCGCCCAGGGGATCATATATACCTCCGCAGAAAAGACTGTTAAGAACATTCAACATACAAAATACATATAAACAATAATCTATATATATCTCAAACCCCACATGTGTGTCAATGTGTCTAGAAAAAAGAGAGATCATCCTGTATCCATTGATATGGAGAAAATCTGGAATAACAGAGATAATTAAAAATTGAGAAATCAATTTCAAACAAGGATGGGTGGGACATCAGGGTATATCAATAAAAGGAAAAAACCCAAAACAGAAACAGAAACAAAACTAATCAGTCTTTCCAGAGCTAAAGCCCTCCAGGAATGGACGAAAACTTTTGACTTCATTCAGACCTGGGGGCGTGGTTGCCCTAAGGTGCCTGATCCAGCGCATTTCCCGCTGGAGCAGGACCTTATTCCAATCCCCCCCCCCCCACATGGAATATGAATCCTTTCAATGACTGAAAAAATTACATTAGGCATTCTATACCTGTGTTTTTTAGCTACGTGTCTCCCAAGAGGCAAGTAGAGATTCCCTATCCTCATGCTATGTATATGTTTTTCCACTCTCTTCCCTAATTCCTGTCTTGTTTTTCCGACGTAAAAGGATCCACACTGACAGACCATCAAGTAGACCACACCTTGTGTCTTACAATTGGCAAAATGCCTAAATGTGAAGGTCTCCCCATTGGGTAAAGTGAGCATGGATCCTCCGCCAATGACAGTACATTGAGAGCATGCCCCACATGGATAGGTCCCAAAGATTTTGCATGGGTCCTTTCTAACCTCTCCCTTGTATTCACTTTTGACCAACATGCCACCGATGGATTCTGCCTTTTTGAAAGTGATCACTGGTTTGGATGGTACTAGTGTCTTAAGGATTGGATCCTCAGTAAGGATGGGCCAGTATTTGGTTAGAATCTGTCTGATTTTCTTATGCTCATTGGAGAATTTGAAAATTATCCTTGAAGTATTATCTTCCTGAGTTTTTTTCTTTTTCTTGGAAGTTTTGAAAATCAAAGTGTGTCTTTCCATTCCCTTTACTCTGTTAAAAGCTTTCTTTAAGGTGGATCTACTATAACCTCTCGCTAGTAGGCGGTTACTTAGCTCATTAGATTCAAATTGAAAATCCTCATCTAATGTACAATTCCTCCTGATACGGAGGAACTGGCTAAAAGGTATGGATTCTTTGAGTGTTGTTGGGTGGAAACTGGCTGCGTGCAACATCGTGTTGCCAGCCGTCTCCTTCCTAAACAGTCTGCTTTGGACTTTTCCCTGTATATCTTTAGATATAAGGATATCGAGAAAGCTGACTTTCTCAAAGTCGTAGGACATAGTAAAGAATAAATTTAGGTTGTTGGTATTCATAAGTTCCAAAACTTTCTTGAGCATATCTTCAGGCCCATCCCAAATAATGAAGATGTCGTCTATGTAGCGCTGCCACATAAGAATGTGGCAGGCACACATAGACACATCATCTCCCAGGAGGAAGTCCTTCTCCCACTCCCCCAGGTACAGGTTGGCATATGAGGGTGCACAGCACGTCCCCATAGCCACCCCCTGCACCTGGAGGAAGTGGGAGCCCTGAAATAAAAAATATTATGCTGTAAAATAAAATCAAGCATCTGTATGATGAATTGATTAAACTTCCAGTCAGTGGTTGGGCGTTGTCGTAACACTCTTTGGACAGCTAAAATACCAAGATCGTGTGGTATGCTGTTATAGAGTGACTCTACGTCTACAGTCACCAAAAAGGCCGATGGAGGTACGACAAGACCTTCCAATATTTGCAGAAGGTGGATTGTGTCTTTAGTGTACGAAGGGAGATCCATCACATGGGGTCTGAGGTGCTGGTCAATGACTCGGCTAGCACCTTCAGAGATGGAACCATTACCCGATATGATGGGCCTACCTGGTGGCCTCAACAGGTTTTTGTGCACTTTGGGAAGTGCATACATCGTAGGGGTACGTGGGTGTCGGGTTCTAATAAAGTCCCAGGTATCTTGGTTTATGGCACCGTCTCTGAAGGATTCATCAACCAATTGATAGAATTCGCTATTCATTCTATCCACTGTGGATGAGGAGATTTTGCGATAGCATTTAGGATCCCTGAGAATTTTCATGCACATCTCCTCGTAATCTGGGTTGTCCATAAGGACGATGTTACCCCCTTTATCTGAGCCTTTAATCGTGATGTTAACATTGTTCTTAAGGGTTTTTAAGGCATGTTTTTGCTCTGGATTGAGATTGCAATGTAAAGTCTCTTTCCTCAGGACCTCAATTTCCTTAGATGTTTGTCTTACAAACAGAGCTAAAGCAGGATTCTGGTTGATTGGTGGGAAGTTATGAGACTTCCTTTTAAATTTTTTGGGGGTGAGAAATGTCTGATTATTTTCCCCATCATCACTCTCCTCTTCCTCCAAATTCTCCTCCCCTATCTGACTCAAAGGGGCGTTTTCTTGGAGTAGGAGATTTAGGTCCCTCAAGGCCTTGAAGTCGGCCGCTTTAAGATTCGGTGCCACTTCATTTTCTTGATTCTCTTGTTTAGCATACAAGCTCTTATAAAAGAGCTTACGAGCAAACAGATGAATATCCTTCACTGTTTCAAAACTGTCCGTATTGCTGGTTGGGCAAAAAGAAAGGCCCAAAGACAGTACTTCATGTTCCAAATCAGATAACTTGTAGGAGGATAGATTTATAATATTAAGTTTTCCCCCGGAGTTATTTTGGTCACAAAGGGTTCCATGACTAATTGTGTCATGGGCGAGGGTGGAAAAGGTTGTATTTTGCCCTTCTCTAAAAAATCCTCCACTGGAAGTGACTGGACTCGAGAGATGGCCCCAGATTTGGGTATTGCCCCCAATTCCCTCTGAGAAGCCGTTTTGCTTCGAGTGGTAGATCCCTTGGGGTTATTTTTATATGTACCCCGACTATGTCCACTCCCTCTTCCATTTTGTGTGGAGAATACCTTGGAATCCGTTGTTGCTTTTTTGTTGCATTGTAGGACCTCTCCATCAGTTCCATTGGATCTAGGTGAAGGACCTTTCCTTTTAGTCCCAAACAGACGACCTGTGTTTGAGGAGACTGAGGAGGAAGAGTTAGACGGGGTGTCAGACGAATAATCATTTTGTGCATTGGTATCTCCCCCTCGATTTTTATATTTATTGAATTGATTGTTTTTATATTTTTTCTCTTGATTCCATCTATATGCTCGACCCTCACTGAACGCATTTTTATCTCTCCAATACTTTTTCTCTTTTTTCACAAGTATTGTTTTACCAAAATTTTCCAAATGTTCTTTGAGATTTTTTTCAAAGTTACTGTATTCTTTATGCGTTTTTAGGAGTGAGAGGCGAGCATATAGTGATTCTATTTCTATATCCAAAACAACCAGCTGCTGTCTATACTCCTCCTGCAATAACATCATCAAATTCATTGAACATTCATTTAACTTGGTTTCCCAGTTCAACTTGAGGTTTTTACTGATATTTTCCAAGATCGGAAATATCTGAATCCTCAAGCCGATAGGATTAATATGTTCTTTAATATACCTATCAAATGAATTAATGTGCCAATATAGGGCAGATTTTTTCTCTAGTGTTTTCCTAAGATTGAAAAATAAAGATGACAGATCTGAGATTGGCTGTTCAGTCCCTTGATAGTTCTTCTGAATCCCCGACATAAGCTCCTCCCATCCATCTCCCTGAAGATCCCCCATATTCAATGATTGAAAGGAGAAACAAAACAAATTTCAGAACACAAAAGACATATGTTATTATAGCTGTATTTCCAAAATAAATATCAGCTCTCAAAAAATGTGCACCACACTCCTGCCAATGTTGGATTTCTCCAAGATGGCAGATATATGGGAAAAATAGTGCATCAAGTTATTTATAATTATAACACAAAAATGGGGTCCATGTATGGGTGCATGGGTGTGAGGACGAGGTTATCTGATTTGGAACATGAAGTACTGTCTTTGGGCCTTTCTTTTTGCCCAACCAGCAATACGGACAGTTTTGAAACAGTGAAGGATATTCATCTGTTTGCTCGTAAGCTCTTTTATAAGAGCTTGTATGCTAAACAAGAGAATCAAGAAAATGAAGTGGCACCGAATCTTAAAGCGGCCGACTTCAAGGCCTTGAGGGACCTAAATCTCCTACTCCAAGAAAACGCCCCTTTGAGTCAGATAGGGGAGGAGAATTTGGAGGAAGAGGAGAGTGATGATGGGGAAAATAATCAGACATTTCTCACCCCCAAAAAATTTAAAAGGAAGTCTCATAACTTCCCACCAATCAACCAGAATCCTGCTTTAGCTCTGTTTGTAAGACAAACATCTAAGGAAATTGAGGTCCTGAGGAAAGAGACTTTACATTGCAATCTCAATCCAGAGCAAAAACATGCCTTAAAAACCCTTAAGAACAATGTTAACATCACGATTAAAGGCTCAGATAAAGGGGGTAACATCGTCCTTATGGACAACCCAGATTACGAGGAGATGTGCATGAAAATTCTCAGGGATCCTAAATGCTATCGCAAAATCTCCTCATCCACAGTGGATAGAATGAATAGCGAATTCTATCAATTGGTTGATGAATCCTTCAGAGACGGTGCCATAAACCAAGATACCTGGGACTTTATTAGAACCCGACACCCACGTACCCCTACGATGTATGCACTTCCCAAAGTGCACAAAAACCTGTTGAGGCCACCAGGTAGGCCCATCATATCGGGTAATGGTTCCATCTCTGAAGGTGCTAGCCGAGTCATTGACCAGCACCTCAGACCCCATGTGATGGATCTCCCTTCGTACACTAAAGACACAATCCACCTTCTGCAAATATTGGAAGGTCTTGTCGTACCTCCATCGGCCTTTTTGGTAACTGTAGACGTAGAGTCACTCTATAACAGCATACCACACGATCTTGGTATTTTAGCTGTCCAAAGAGTGTTACGACAACGCCCAACCACTGACTGGAAGTTTAATCAATTCATCATACAGATGCTTGATTTTATTTTACAGCATAATATTTTTTTATTTCAGGGCTCCCACTACCTCCAGGTGCAGGGGGTGGCTATGGGGACGTGCTGTGCACCCTCATATGCCAACCTGTACCTGGGGGAGTGGGAGAAGGACTTCCTCCTGGGAGATGATGCGTCTATGTGTGCCTGCCACATTCTTATGTGGCAGCGCTACATAGACGACATCTTCATTATTTGGGATGGGCCTGAAGATATGCTCAAGAAAGTTTTGGAACTTATGAATACCAACAACCTAAATTTATGCTTTACTATGTCCTACGACTTTGAGAAAGTCAGCTTTCTCGATATCCTTATATCTAAAGATATACAGGGAAAAGTCCAAAGCAGACTGTTTAGGAAGGAGACGGCTGGCAACACGATGTTGCACGCAGCCAGTTTCCACCCAACAACACTCAAAGAATCCATACCTTTTAGCCAGTTCCTCCGAATCAGGAGGAATTGTACATTAGATGAGGATTTTCAATTTGAATCTAATGAGCTAAGTAACCGCCTACTAGCGAGAGGTTATAGTAGATCCACCTTAAAGAAAGCTTTTAACAGAGTAAAGGGAATGGAAAGACACACTTTGATTTTCAAAACTTCCAAGAAAAAGAAAAAAACTCAGGAAGATAATACTTCAAGGATAATTTTCAAATTCTCCAATGAGCATAAGAAAATAAGACAGATTCTAACCAAATACTGGCCCATCCTTACTGAGGATCCAATCCTTAAGACACTAGTACCATCCAAACCAGTGATCACTTTCAAAAAGGCAGAATCCATCGGTGGCATGTTGGTCAAAAGTGAATACAAGGGAGAGGTTAGAAAGGACCCATGCAAAATCTTTGGGACCTATCCTTGTGGGGCATGCTCTCAATGTACTGTCATTGGCGGAGGATCCACGCTCACTTTACCCAATGGGGAGACCTTCACATTTAGGCATTTTGCCAATTGTAAGACACAAGGTGTGGTCTACTTGATGGTCTGTCAGTGTGGATCCTTTTACGTCGGAAAAACAAGACAGGAATTAGGGAAGAGAGTGGAAAAACATATACATAGCATGAGGATAGGGAATCTCTACTTGCCTCTTGGGAGACACGTAGCTAAAAAACACAGGTATAGAATGCCTAATGTAATTTTTTCAGTCATTGAAAGGATTCATATTCCATGTAGGGGGGGGATTGGAATAAGGTCCTGCTCCAGCGGGAAATGCGCTGGATCAGGCACCTTAGGGCAACCACGCCCCCAGGTCTGAATGAAGTCGAAAGTTTTCGTCCATTCCTGGAGGGCTTTAGCTCTGGAAAGACTGATTAGTTTTGTTTCTGTTTCTGTTTTGGGTTTTTTCCTTTTATTGATATACCCTGATGTCCCACCCATCCTTGTTTGAAATTGATTTCTCAATTTTTAATTATCTCTGTTATTCCAGCTTTTCTCCATATCAATGGATACAGGATGATCTCTCTTTTTTCTAGACACATTGACACACATGTGGGGTTTGAGATATATATAGATTATTGTTTATATGTATTTTGTATGTTGAATGTTCTTAACAGTCTTTTCTGCGGAGGTATATATGATCCCCTGGGCGGAAAGGATTTATTGATATGCTCCCATGCATGCATCCAATTGGTCAGTGACACAACCAGAGGTATGTCTTTGGGGTGGCCCGTCATATCTCTCTATCCAGTATTCCTTTTTTTTTCGACTTTACATGTTCACATCCGGTGCCGGGGATGGGGTTTTCCCCATTGGAAATTGCCCCCTATCAATTTTTTCCTTGTTAGGGACATATTCCTATCATAGGTTAAAAACGGCACCGGTGGTAATAGTCCATGGCCCGCTCCCCGTCCATATCATTGTTCTGGGAGAAGGATCTATATCCTGGGTACCAGTTCACACTGTTACTCCATGTCTGACTGTCCCATCACAACCCAGCACCACCTTTTTTACCCTTTATATCGGTATCCCCTAAATTTGCCCACATTCAAGATGGCCGTTTCTGCACTTCCTGCGGTGCGGAACGGACCAGAATTGGGGCTGATCGGGCTTCTGTGGTCACTCATCGTGCCCTTCTCTTCAGCGGGGCGCGATGGATGGCATCACATCGGGCATGTAATGGGACCGTGGGCCAGTTTTTCGGCCTCGCTGCCTTGTTTTGCTGCCTACATGCGCCGATGGCAGACGCGCCGCTGATTGGTGCGGTTGCGTCATGTGACCGGCGCTGGACGTGATCTGGCGTGGCAAATGCGGCGTATCCATGGCAACATGACGCTCTGCTTTATGAGCAGGTGCGTCATGTGACCCTGTCTGGACCAATCAGACACAGCAGAGGGATATATAGGACGCCAAAGAAGTTATATGGTGTCATTCTCTCCCTCTGCTGGTAGGCAGAGGATGTTTCTGTATGGACCTCTGTTGCATGGAACCTTTTCTGGATATCAATCGTGATTCTTGATCCTCTCGACAGGTAATATTTTAAAAGTTCCACCTAGGAGAGGGAGGAATTTCTTCTCTCTCTTTTTGATGGATAGAATAATTTTTATCTTATTTCATATATATTTTTTGATGTTTTAGGACATATATCTTTGGACTCAAGAATCCACTGGTTTTTGTCCTCCTATATGAGTTATATTACCTGATGAATCCGAATTGTAGATTTCCACTCTCCATCTACAGGTACCATATCCATTTTCTTTAGGGAGATTTATTTTACTCCCCAATGGAATTACTTTCATACCTATGTATGTTATATTTTTTATTTAAGGCACCTATCTTGGACCAATTTTTTCATATGTCCTGTGACAGCAGGAAGGTAAAGTCACCTGGTTGCATCCAGGGGGGTAGATATATTTCGCCCAGATTCAGGCTTTACGCCGACTTATACAACTAGGTGGAGAGTTGTATAAGGCTAGTGGGCTCATGGATGACTCATACCTCTAGGGAGAGTGTGGGGCGTCGTGCAGACAGAGATGAGGAGACCAGCTGAACCTTGTCAGCTCATTTAGGCCTCTATAAGAACTCCCAGCTTCATTAGATGTTAGCTCATGCCTGGAACCAGACCTGTGTGGACTGTCTAGGGAGAGTGAACCCCTGTGCGGTGAGACAAAGCCTGTGTGGCTATTTGCTTGGACATTTAAAACCAGGGACTTAGGGACTAGGACAGCACTAGGCTGATCCCAGTTGTTAGTTAGAAAACCACAACCTCCGTTTGCTGGGCCTGTTTTTGTGTGGGGAGCCCATCTCGGGGGTCACACACACCCGCTGCCGAGCTAACCCCCTCACAGTTGGTGGAGAACCAGTGGCAGTTTTTTTTTTTAAGCCAGCATGGAGGAGATACTGAAGCAGCTGGCTCTAGCAAATGCCAATCAACAGCAGACAAATGCAGGTTTGCAAAAGAACTTCGCAGCCCAGCAGCAAGCTCATCAACAGAGCCTTGCAGCCCAGCAGCAGACAAACGCAACTTTGCAACAGAGTCTGGAGGCTCAGCAACAAGCCCAGCAGCAATCTGAGGCCCGCTTCATAGACCTGTTGCAGAAGCAAGAGCAGAGACTACAACAACAGATGGAAGCAGTAATGCAGCAACGTCCGCAGACCAGTGAGGAAAGCCGTCCCACTAATACCGCGTCCTTTGGGGTGAGTCGTTTATTGACAAAAATGACTGGAGAGGATGATCCAGAGGTATTTTTGACCACATTTGAAAGGACCGCTGAAAGAGAAAAGTGGCCTGAGGAGCAGTGGGCTGGACTGGTGGCTCCTCTGTTAACTGGTGAATCGCAGAAAGCTTACTATGACCTAGAGCCTAACCAAGCAAAAGACTATGTGATGCTAAAAGCTGAAATATTGGCAAGGCTGGGTGTCACCCAGGCTGTCCGGGCTCAGCGTGTGCATAACTGGACTTTCCAGCTTGGAAAACCCCCCAGGTCTCAAATGTATGATCTCATTCACCTGAGCAGAAAGTGGCTACAGCCAGAGACTTTGTCCGCACCAAAGATTGCGGAACGTGTTGTAATGGATCGGTTTTTGAGAGCTCTTCCTACTGCCATCCAAAAGTGGGTAAGCCATGGAGACCCAGAGACGGCCGATGGTCTTGTGGATCGTGTGGAGAAATACTTGGCTACAGAGAACCTGACGGCCTCTTCCAGAGACACTCGGACTTTCCACCCTAAGACCAGACCATCCCCAGGGGCGGATAAGAGGATTCCAAGGGGTGAGGGTGGAGAGAGTGAGAGGGTGGGAGCTCTACCCCAAGTTTGGCGAGAACAGCCTGGGAAATCAGCGGCTCAAGAGGCCGCAAGAAGGATCGTTTGCTACCGCTGCCGGCAAGCGGGACATATTGCAGCCAATTGCCCGGTTGTGGAGGAACCCATGCAGTGTGACTTTCTGACGGGCAGACGTCAGTCGCTGTGTGCGACAGTCGCATGCACTGCCATTCGAGGAACTGAGAAACATTTATGCAAAATGTGTGTTAATGGTAGAAATGTTGTGGTATTGTTGGATTTAGGTAGCCTTGTGACCCTGATAAAGGCTGAGTTAGTTAAAACAGAGGTCTCTGGGAATAGCAAGGTAGCTGTTATTTGTGTGCATGGGGACACCCGAGAGTATCCAGTGACTACAGTGTGTTTCGAGACCCCCAAAGGTACCCTCTCTCATCCAGTGGGCTTAGTATCTCAGTTACCGCATGACGCCATTGTGGGAAGGGATTTTCCGAAGTTCTGGGAACTGTGGGATGATCCTGAGCCCCCCCCACTGGTGCCCCTATGTACCAGGAATGTGATAGCCAGAACTCCCCTGAGAGTGGTGAGGACTCTCCGGAATTTCCCTTATCAGTATTGGCAGGGGAGACTCAAGAAACTGGAGAGGAGCCCACCTCCTCAGACGAAAACCTACCGTCTGTGGAGTTTTCTGATCTTGAGGTTCACAGGGAAAACTTTGCCACAGAACAGTTGAAAGACCCCGCCCTAATAAAGGCACGGGAAAACGTAGTGAAAATAGATGGCGAGTTAGTGAACCCAGATAATACCTGCACTTACCCATACTTCAGCGTAGAGAAGGACCTACTGTATCGGGTGGCAAAAAGGGCAGAAGAAACCGTTGAGCAGCTTGTGGTGCCCAAACCTTACAGGAAGTTGGTGTTGGAGTTGGCCCATGGGCACATTCTTGGAGGTCATCTGGGGACAGAGAAAACCCGAGAGAGGGTATTACAGAGATTCTATTGGCCGGGGGTGATGAAGGACATAGAAAATTATTGTTCCTCCTGCCCTGTGTGTCAGAGGTCGGCCCCGATGCCACATTTCCGTAGCCCGCTGGTCCCTCTACCCATCATTGAGGTCCCGTTTGAGAGGATCGCCATGGATTTGGTAGGTCCTATAATCAAGTCCGCTAGGGGGCACCAGTACATATTAGTTATAATGGACTATGCCACCCGTTATCCAGAAGCGATCCCTCTCCGAAATACCTCGGCCAAAACCATAGCCAAAGAGCTATCTCTTGTGTTTAGCCGGGTGGGTATTTGTAAAGAACTGCTTACGGACCAAGGTACACCCTTTATGTCCCGGGTTATGAAGGAGCTGTGTAAATTGTTCAAAGTGACGCAATTACGTACATCTGTGTATCACCCCCAAACCGATGGGCTGGTTGAAAGGTTCAACAAAACCCTAAAACAAATGTTGAAGAAAGTGGTGGATAGAGATGGAAAGGATTGGGACTGTCTACTTCCTTATCTGATGTTTGCTATTAGGGAGGTGCCCCAATCCTCTACGGGATTCTCCCCCTTTGAGTTACTGTATGGGAGACACCCAAGAGGGCTGTTGGATATTGCCAAGGAAACTTGGGAAAGTGAGAGTTCTCCCCACAGGAGTGTGATTGAGCATGTCGCCCTGATGCAAGACCGAATTGCACAGGTAATGCCCATCGTGAAGGAACATTTGGCCCAAGCGCAGTTAGCACAGCAGAGAGTGTACAACCGTGGAGCCAAGACCCGTACCTTTTCCCCGGGGGATAGGATACTGGTACTTGTCCCTACGGTTGAAAGTAAATTCCTTGCCAAATGGCAAGGCCCCTACGAGATAATGGAAAAAGTGAGCGAAGTGAATTACAAGGTCAGACAACCAGGAAGGCGAAAGCCCGAACAGATCTATCACGTTAATCTGTTGAAAGCCTGGAGGGATAGAGAGTCCCTAGTCGCAGACACTTGGTCACCAGCTCAAACTGGTTGCGTGATTCCTGAGGTTGGAATAGCAGCCACCTTGTCACAACCCCAACAACAGGAGGTTAAGGAGTTTGTGCTTCGCAACAAGGAGGTATTCTCTGAGCTGCCGGGACAAACATCTGGGGTAGAGCATGACATCATTACCCCGCCCGGTGAAAGGGTGAAGTTAAAACCCTATCGGATCCCAGAGGCCCGACGGGAGGCAATACGGGAGGAAGTACAGAAAATGCTGAACTTAGGGGTGATAGAGGAGTCCCAAAGTGATTGGTCTAGTCCCATTGTGTTGGTGCCTAAACCGGATGGGAGCTGGCGATTTTGTAACGATTTTCGTCAGTTGAACAAAGTTACAAAATTTGACACCTACCCCATGCCACGTATAGATGAGTTGATCGACCGGCTGGGAACAGCCCGATACATGACGACTCTTGACCTCACAAAAGGGTATTGGCAAATCCCCCTGGCCAAGTCGGCCAAAGAGAAAACCGCATTTGTAACCCCAGACGGGGCGTTCCAATATAAAAGAATGCCGTTCGGGTTACAGAATGCGCCGGCCACATTCCAGCGGAAAATGGACCAGATGCTGAGGCCCCATCGGAAGTATGCTGCGGCTTACCTGGATGACATAATTGTCCATAGCACAGATTGGGCCTCACATCTGCCAAAAGTGCAAGCAGTCCTGGACTCTGTTCGGGAAGCGGGGTTTACGGCTAACCCCAAGAAGTGTACCATTGGGCAGGAGGAGGCCAAATATCTTGGGTACACCATTGGGAGGGGAGTAATAAAACCCCAACTCAACAAAGTCGAGGCCATCCAGAGTTGGCCACGTCCCAACAGCAAGAAGCAGGTACGAGCCTTTCTGGGAATCGCTGGGTATTATCGGCGATTCATTCCCCACTTTGCTTCTAAGGCTGTGCCCCTAACCAACCTGACGAAGGGGAAAGGGTCGGTCATGATTAAATGGACCCCCGAGGCTGAGGCAGCATTCCAATTCTTGAAACAAGCCTTATGTAGCCAGCCAGTGTTGTACTCACCCGACTTCTCTAAAGACTTTGTCGTACAAAGTGATGCGTCAGATGTGGGGTTAGGAGCAGTATTGTCCCAGGTCTGGAACGGGGAAGAGCACCCAGTCATTTACCTCAGCAGGAAGTTGAAGTCCCATGAGGTAAATTACGCCACCGTTGAAAAGGAGTGTTTAGCGGTGAAGTGGGCTCTAGATTCCCTTCGGTACTACCTGCTAGGTAGGCACTTTGACATGGTTACGGATCACGCTCCGTTAAAGTGGATGGCTCAAAACAAGGAAACAAATAGAAGAGTGAATAGGTGGTTCCTGGCCCTCCAGGAATTCAACTTCACAGTAAAGCATCGCCCTGGCGTTCAAATGGGGAATGTGGATGCTTTGTCTCGAGTACATGAATGCCTGATTGCTGGTGTTCCAACCCCGAGGTTAAAACAAGAGGGGGGGGTATGTGACAGCAGGAAGGTAAAGTCACCTGGTTGCATCCAGGGGGGTAGATATATTTCGCCCAGATTCAGGCTTTACGCCGACTTATACAACTAGGTGGAGAGTTGTATAAGGCTAGTGGGCTCATGGATGACTCATACCTCTAGGGAGAGTGTGGGGCGTCGTGCAGACAGAGATGAGGAGACCAGCTGAACCTTGTCAGCTCATTTAGGCCTCTATAAGAACTCCCAGCTTCATTAGATGTTAGCTCATGCCTGGAACCAGACCTGTGTGGACTGTCTAGGGAGAGTGAACCCCTGTGCGGTGAGACAAAGCCTGTGTGGCTATTTGCTTGGACATTTAAAACCAGGGACTTAGGGACTAGGACAGCACTAGGCTGATCCCAGTTGTTAGTTAGAAAACCACAACCTCCGTTTGCTGGGCCTGTTTTTGTGTGGGGAGCCCATCTCGGGGGTCACACACACCCGCTGCCGAGCTAACCCCCTCACAGTCCGTACTTCTTATATGGACTTGTTTCTGATGGAAAAGTTTTTCTGGAACTTTGAGGGCATCGGGGAATCCACAACACAGTGTTACTGGAACCTGAGATGCACATATGGGAGCATTGATGGAACATTTTTTCATATGAGTTTTTTGTGTAAGTTTTTTTGCTGTTTCGCTGTATTCCATATAACAGTTGAAATTAAAGTGGAAATTTATTTTATTGTTTCTGTATTTAATAGAAAATTTATTCTCGTAGAAGTGAATGCATTTGAATTCCCTGAAGAAGGACGTTTACAGTTTGAAACGCGTTGGACAAGCCTCCCTTGATCTGCTTCTGGTTGGAGCGGTCAACTCAGGCTATTGTATTCATCTTCGGAAGATTTGTATCATGTCAGATCTATGTAGTTTCTGTACAATTTTCATATATATGTGCTTTTTTGTACCATTTGTTCTTTTTTCATATATGTGTCCGCGTTACGTGGCATGTGTATAAATAAATATTTCGAAATTTTAATTGAGTTTTTTTCATATTTTTTACATTGCCTCCAAAATCCCACAAACTAGAGGTTTTTTCTCATTTTGTATAAGGGAATGCGTGCCTCTTCCAGATCTATCGGAGCATGGATTGTTCAGGCCATTCAGTGGGCCTATAAAGCCAAGGGCTTGGCGCCTCCAGAAGCGGTGACTGCTCACTCAACTAGAAGTGTCTTCATCATGGGCGGCATCACGTCACGTGCCTCCAGAAGTTATTTGCAAGGTGGCCTTGTGGTCTTCAATTAACACGTTCATGGCACACTACTGCGTAGTGGTTTACGTATCTTGTCTGTTGATGGTGCCAATTAAACCTTTTTTCTTTTGTCCAGCACTCTGCCCACCCGGGTGTGTATGGCTAGTTATTTCCCACACGTAGGCTGCCATGGAGTCTGTCAGGAAAACGGAAAATTTATATCAAATACTTACCGTAATTTTCCTTTCCTGATGGACTCCATGGCAGCAGGAGTTCCCTCCCAGTGGCTGGTGTAGGCTAAATTATGGAACACGGCCTCTGGCCCAGAGCAAAGATTTATGGGAGAAGGGTCCTACACCCACACGTAGGCTGCCATGGAGTCCATCAGGAAAGGAAAATTACGGTAAGTATTTGATATAAATTTTCCGTTTTCTAAACAAACACCTACAGGTAAGCCTAGATTAACCACTTCAATACCATGCACTTATACAGCTTCCTGCCCAAGCCAATTTTGAGCTTTCAGCACTGTCGCAATTTGAATGACAATTGCGCGGTCATGCTACACTGTACCCAAACAAATTTTTTATCATTTTGTTCCCACAAATAGAGCTTTCTTTCGGTGGTATTTGATCGCCTCTGCGATTTTTATTTTTTGCACAACAAATAAAAAAAGAGCGAAAATGTTTAAAAAAACTAAGTTTTTCTTTGTTTCTGTTAATTTTTTTTGTAAACAAGTACCTTTTCTACTTCAATGACGGGCACTGATAAGGTGGCACTAATGGGCACTGATAAGGCGACACTGATGGGCACCGATGAGGTGGCACCAATGAGGTGGCACTGATGAGGTGGCACTGATGGGCACTGATGATGGGCACTGATAGGCGGCACTGATATGTGGCACTGGTATGCGGCACTGATGGGCACTCATAGGTGGCATTGATTGGCACTCATAGGCGGCACTGATTGGCACTCATAGGCGGCACTGATTGGCACTCATAGGCGGCACTGATGGGCACTCATGGGCGGCACTGATGGGCACTTATGGGTGGCACTGATAGGTGGCATGGACGGGCACTGATAGGTGGGCACAGATTGGCACGGATGGGCACAGATGGGCACTGATAGGTGGCACTGATGGACACTAGTAGGTGGCATTGGTGGCACTGGTGCCCAGCAATGCCAGCCACCACACATTGTGAAAGTGCCAGTCAGTGCCCATTTGTGGGCACTGATTGGCATATTTTTTTTAATGTTTTTATTTTATTTATTTGTTTTTACTACATGTGGATGGCCATGGGGGCCATCCACATGATTGGGGCTTCCCTGGTGGTCCTGGGGGGCTTCCCTGGTGGTCTAGTGTGGGTATCCGAGGGGGGGCTGCGCTGATAAACAATCAGCGCGAACCCCCCCTGTCAGGAGAGCCGCCGATCGGCTCTCCTCTACTCGCGTCTGTCAGACGCGAGTGAGGAAGAGACGATCAACGGCTCTTCCTGTTTACATTGTGATCAGCCGTGATTCGACACGGCTGATCACGTGGTAAAAAGCCTCCGACGGAGGCTTCTTACTGAGATCAGTGTAGCGGTGGGTCAGACTGACCCACCGCTCCACCGATCGCCGCGATGCGCGCCCCCCCGGGCGCGCGGCGGCTGTTATCCCGCAGGACGTCATATGACGTCCAGGGTAGATAACAGAACCACTTCCCGGACGTCAATCTGCTATTGACTGGGCGGGAAGTGGTTAAGGCTTACCTGTAGGTGCATGAAATATCTCCTTAACCTACACGGTTAAGGAGATATTTGCATTTAAATGCGGCGACATGACGTCACGCGCATGCGCATGGGGTTAATCCCATTCACAAATTCGGCTAGGTCGCAGTATTCGACGACGTAGCCGAATTCGACGGGTCATGCGCGCATGCGCAGAGTCACGTCTTCGCCGCTCCGGCCAATCACAGCGCCGGAGCGGCGCTGTGATTGGCTGGTGCGGCGATAACCGGAACTAACATTCCGGCTGTTGCCGCAGTGATGTCTGCGGCTGGACAGAGGGACGCGGACTGCTTCGGGGGCCCCGATCTAAGGTAAGTGGTACATAATGAGCTAATATGCTAGTCATACTAGCTCATTATGCCTTTCTCTTGCAGGTGGGGGAAAAAAAAAAAACTAAAAGTGGGTTTACAATAGGGATGAGCTTCGTGTTCGAGTCGAACATACGTTCGACTCGAACATCGGCTGTTCGATCGTTCGACGAAGATCGAACGATTTGGGCCGTTCGCGCCAAATTCGAGTGACGCGAACGGCCCACAATGCACTACGCCATCGCAGTGTCATCCAGGCGCTGTGATTGGCCAAGCATGCACTGTGACCCCGCATGCTTGGCCAATCACAGCGCCGGCAGCGAGGAGAGCAATGATTGGCCACAGGCAGGATGCCTGTGGCCAATTATTGCTGAGGGTGTTTAGTACACGCCCCACACTATAAAAGGCCGCCAGCACGGCGGCCTAGTGTAGTGTGTTCCGGAGCAGGGATAGAGCAGCATAGGCAGGGACAGTGACTTTTATTTCTTTCTTGCCTAACCTGGATTCCTTTAGTTTAGGGAAAGAGAAGGATAGGTAGGGAGAGTGTCAGTGTGTTTTGTGCTTGTGCTATATTGTGCTTAAAAAAAACATTTTTTCTAGGGACAGAAAACTGTAGGTAGGGAGAGTGTGTCAGTTTCTTTCACTGTCAAAGTCCTTGTTTCCAGGGACCTGGAAGGACAGTGAGTGAATTCTCCTTGTGCTAAATTGTGCTTAAAAAAAACATTTTTTCTAGGGACAGAAAACTGTAGGTAGGGAGAGTGTGTCAGTTTCTTTCACTGTCAAAGTCCTTGTTTCCAGGGACCTGGAAGGACAGTGAGTGAATTCTCCTTGTGCTAAATTGTGCTTAAAAAAAACATTTTTTCTAGGGACAGAAAACTGTAGGTAGGGAGAGTGTGTCAGTTTCTTTCACTGTCAAAGTCCTTGTTTCCAGGGACCTGGAAGGACAGTGAGTGAATTCTCCTTGTGCTAAATTGTGCTTAAAAAAAACATTTTTTCTAGGGACAGAAAACTGTAGGTAGGGAGAGTGTGTCAGTTTCTTTCACTGTCAAAGTCCTTGTTTCCAGGGACCTGGAAGGACAGTGAGTGAATTCTCCTTGTGCTAAATTGTGCTTAAAAAAAACATTTTTTCTAGGGACAGAAAACTGTAGGTAGGGAGAGTGTGTCAGTTTCTTTCACTGTCAAAGTCCTTGTTTCCAGGGACCTGGAAGGACAGTGAGTGAATTCTCCTTGTGCTAAATTGTGCTTAAAAAAAACATTTTTTCTAGGGACAGAAAACTGTAGGTAGGGAGAGTGTGTCAGTTTCTTTCACTGTCAAAGTCCTTGTTTCCAGGGACCTGGAAGGACAGTGAGTGAATTCTCCTTGTGCTAAATTGTGCTTAAAAAAAACATTTTTTCTAGGGACAGAAAACTGTAGGTAGGGAGAGTGTGTCAGTTTCTTTCACTGTCAAAGTCCTTGTTTCCAGGGACCTGGAAGGACAGTGAGTGAATTCTCCTTGTGCTAAATTGCGCTTAAAAAAAACATTTTTTCTAGGGACAGAAAACTGTAGGTAGGGAGAGTGTGTCAGTTTCTTTCACTGTCAAAGTCCTTGTTTCCAGGGACCTGGAAGGACAGTGAGTGAATTCTCCTTGTGCTAAATTGCGCTTAAAAAAAACATTTTTTCTAGGGACAGAAAACTGTAGGTAGGGAGAGTGTGTCAGTTTCTTTCACTGTCAAAGTCCTTGTTTCCAGGGACCTGGAAGGACAGTGAGTGAATTCTCCTTGTGCTAAATTGTGCTTAAAAAAAACATTTTTTCTAGGGACAGAAAACTGTAGGTAGGGAGAGTGTGTCAGTTTCTTTCACTGTCAAAGTCCTTGTTTCCAGGGACCTGGAAGGACAGTGAGTGAATTCTCCTTGTGCTAAATTGTGCTTAAAAAAAACATTTTTTCTAGGGACAGAAAACTGTAGGTAGGGAGAGTGTGTCAGTTTCTTTCACTGTCAAAGTCCTTGTTTCCAGGGACCTGGAAGGACAGTGAGTGAATTCTCCTTGTGCTAAATTGTGCTTAAAAAAAACATTTTTTCTAGGGACAGAAAACTGTAGGTAGGGAGAGTGTGTCAGTTTCTTTCACTGTCAAAGTCCTTGTTTCCAGGGACCTGGAAGGACAGTGAGTGAATTCTCCTTGTGCTAAATTGTGCTTAAAAAAAAACATTTTTTCTAGGGACAGAAAACTGTAGGTAGGGAGAGTGTGTCAGTTTCTTTCACTGTCAAAGTCCTTGTTTCCAGGGACCTAGAAGGACAGTGAGTGAATTCTCCTTGTGCTAAATTGTGCTTAAAAAAAACATTTTTTCTAGGGACAGAAAACTGTAGGTAGGGAGAGTGTGTCAGTTTCTTTCACTGTCAAAGTCCTTGTTTCCAGGGACCTGGAAGGACAGTGAGTGAATTCTCCTTGTGCTAAATTGTGCTTAAAAAAAACATTTTTTCTAGGGACAGAAAACTGTAGGTAGGGAGAGTGTGTCAGTTTCTTTCACTGTCAAAGTCCTTGTTTCCAGGGACCTGGAAGGACAGTGAGTGAATTCTCCTTGTGCTAAATTGTGCTTAAAAAAAACATTTTTTCTAGGGACAGAAAACTGTAGGTAGGGAGAGTGTGTCAGTTTCTTTCACTGTCAAAGTCCTTGTTTCCAGGGACCTGGAAGGACAGTGAGTGAATTCTCCTTGTGCTAAATTGTGCTTAAAAAAAACATTTTTTCTAGGGACAGAAAACTGTAGGTAGGGAGAGTGTATCAGTTTCTTTCACTGTCAAAGTCCTTGTTTCCAGGGACCTGGAAGGACAGTGAGTGAATTCTCCTTGTGCTAAATTGTGCTTAAAAAAAACATTTTTTCTAGGGACAGAAAACTGTAGGTAGGGAGAGTGTGTCAGTTTCTTTCACTGTCAAAGTCCTTGTTTCCAGGGACCTGGAAGGACAGTGAGTGAATTCTCCTTGTGCTAAATTGTGCTTAAAAAAAACATTTTTTCTAGGGACAGAAAACTGTAGGTAGGGAGAGTGTGTCAGTTTCTTTCACTGTCAAAGTCCTTGTTTCCAGGGACCTGGAAGGACAGTGAGTGAATTCTCCTTGTGCTAAATTGTGCTTAAAAAAAACATTTTTCTAGGGACAGAAAACTGTAGGTAGGGAGAGTGTGTCAGTTTCTTTCACTGTCAAAGTCCTTGTTTCCAGGGACCTGGAAGGACAGTGAGTGAATTCTCCTTGTGCTAAATTGTGCTTAAAAAAAACATTTTTTCTAGGGACAGAAAACTGTAGGTAGGGAGAGTGTGTCAGTTTCTTTCACTGTCAAAGTCCTTGTTTCCAGGGACCTGGAAGGACAGTGAGTGAATTCTCCTTGTGCTAAATTGTGCTTAAAAAAAACATTTTTTCTAGGGACAGAAAACTGTAGGTAGGGAGAGTGTGTCAGTTTCTTTCACTGTCAAAGTCCTTGTTTCCAGGGACCTGGAAGGACAGTGAGTGAATTCTCCTTGTGCTAAATTGTGCTTAAAAAAAACATTTTTTCTAGGGACAGAAAACTGTAGGTAGGGAGAGTGTGTCAGTTTCTTTCACTGTCAAAGTCCTTGTTTCCAGGGACCTGGAAGGACAGTGAGTGAATTCTCCTTGTGCTAAATTGTGCTTAAAAAAAACATTTTTTCTAGGGACAGAAAACTGTAGGTAGGGAGAGTGTGTCAGTTTCTTTCACTGTCAAAGTCCTTGTTTCAAGGGACAGAGAAGGACACCTGAAGGTAGCCCTTATTGCTTTTTTCCCATCTCCCTGCAGGCCATCTATTAGAATGTCTGGAAGGCAAACAAGGAGAGGCAGACAGTCAGGAGGCAATAAAAGAGGGCAAGCAGGCTCTGTGTCTGGGGGCAACAGTGCTGGTCGTGGACGCGGTGCATTGTCATCAGCACATGGCCATGGGACACGCTTGTCCTTCTTTTCGGCAGCTGGACATGTTGAGCCACATCATGCCGAAGACTTGGTAGAGTGGATGACCAAGCCCTCCTCCTCCTCCTCATCCTCTCTCACCCAGGCTCAGGGTACTGGAAAAGCAGCTGCCAAAGCGTCCTCTTCCCTGGTATCAATGTCAGACTCATCATCAGTCACTCCTTCCCTAGACCCACCATGTCCTCCTCCTGAGGAGTCCCCCGAACTGTTTCAGCACAGTGTTGGGTACATGCTCCAGGAGGATGCCCAGCGTTTCGAAGGGTCTGATGATGAAACCCAGCTAGAGGAAGGCAGTAGCGTGAGAGCAGACAGAGGGGATGCTCAAGAAGGACACCAATCTGGCAGTCATGTTCCAGCAGCTGCAGCATACTGCCAGATTGGCTCCAGTGATGAGGAGGGAGGTGATGATGAGGTCACTGACTCCACGTGGGTGCCTAATAGGAGAGAGGAGGAGGAGGAGGATGAGGAGGAGGCACATCTCCAACGAGGCAGGATGCCCTTTGGTGGCCAGCGTAAGGGCAGTACACCGACGGAATCACACCGCAGAGCTCCGCCTGTGCAGGGCGCTGCCTCTGCCCGTCATTCAAAAAGTTCTTTGGTGTGGGCCTTTTTTGAGGCTAGTGCATCAGATCGCACAGCTGCTGTTTGCAACATATGTCTCAAGCGTATATCGCGTGGCCAAAACATCAGCCGCTTGGGTACCACATGCCTGACCAGACATATGTTGACCTGCCATGCAGCTCGTTGGCAAGCCTACCTGAAAGACCCACACCAAAGAACAAAGCGGACCTCTCCTTGCACCGCATCAGCTGGGATCTCCAACCCCACTATAACTTCAGTCCTCTCTGAAACATGCACTGAGAGGAATGAAGGTGTAGAATTAGGTGTGTCACAGCCAAGTACTTGCGGCCACTCTGCTAGCAGTACACCGACGTCCGATTCTAGCAGGCAAATTTCCCTGCCCCAGCTGCTGGACCGTCGAAAGAAGTTCACTCCCAGCCATCCACATGCCCAGCGGTTGAATGCTAGCTTGGCTAAATTGCTAGCGCTTCAACTGCTGCCTTTTCAGTTGGTAGACTCGGCCCCCTTCCGTGAGTTTGTGCAATGTGCGGTTCCTCAGTGGCAGGTTCCCAAACGCCACTTTTTCTCACGGAAGGCTATTCCGGCTCTCTACCGGCATGTGGAAGGCAATGTCTTGGCCTCGCTGGACAGGGCGGTCAGCGGTAAGGTGCATATTACCGCTGACTCATGGTCCAGCAGGCATGGACAGGGACGTTACCTTTCTTTCACGGCCCATTGGGTCACTCTTTTGGCAGCTGGGAAGGATGCAGGACAAGGTGCAGTAGTGTTGGAGGTTGTCCCACCGCCACGCCTCCAAAATGCTACTACTGGTTGTGACACACCTCTCTCCTCCACCCCCTCCTCTTCTTCTTCCTCCATGGCCTCTTCCTGTGGTTTGTCCTATGAACCAGCGGTGCTCCGTAGCCGTTCACGGGGCTACGCAAGTACGCAGGCAAAAAGATGCCATGCCGTGCTTGCGCTGGTGTGTTTGGGGGACAGAAGCCACACTGGGGCAGAGGTCCTGTCTGCTCTGCAGGGCCAGGCCGAGAGGTGGTTGACGCCACGCCAGCTTAAGCCAGGAATGGTGGTTTGCGACAATGGCACCAACCTCCTCTCCGCCCTCCGACAGGGACAACTGACCCATGTGCCCTGTGTGGCTCACGTCCTTAACCTGGTGGTGCAGCGGTTCTTGGGCAGGTACCCGGGCTTACAGGATGTCCTGAGGCAGGCCAGGAAAGTCTGTGTGCATTTCCGCAGATCTTATAATGCCAGTGCTCGCCTGGCTGAGCTGCAAAAGGAGTTGAACCTGCCCAAGAACCGCCTTATATGTGACATGCCCACCAGGTGGAACTCAACGTTGGCCATGCTGCAGCGGCTGCACACGCAGCAGAGGGCCATCAATGAGTACCTGTGCGACTACGGCACCAGGACAGGGTCAGGGGAGCTTGGTTTTTTTTCTCCACGCCAGTGGGGCATGATCAGGGATGCATGCACTGTCCTGGCACCATTTGAGGAGGCCACGAGGATGGTGAGCAGTGACAGTGCATGCATCAGTGACACTGTACCTCTTGTCCACCTGTTGGAGCACACGCTGCGTGGAATAATGGACAGGGCACTTGAGGCAGAACAGAGGCAGGAAGAGGAGGACTTCCTTGCCTCTCAAGGCCCCCTTTACCCAGACAGTGTTCCTTCTGTCCCACCCATCGCACAGGAAGAGGAGGAGGAGGAGGAGGAGGAGGAGGATTGTGTCAGCATGGAGGTGGAGGCTGGCACTCAGCATCATCAGCAGCAGTCTTTTAGGGATGATTTACAGTCCCAAGAAACCAGTGGACTTGTACGTGGCTGGGAGGAGGTGGCTGCGGATCATGTCGTCCTTAGTGACCCAGAGGACTCCGGAGCGAATGCCTCAGCAAACCTACGCTGCATGGCCTCCCTGATCCTGCAAAGTCTGCGGAAGGATCCTCGTATTCTTCGGATCAAGGAGAGGGACCATTACTGGCTGGCCACTCTCCTTGATCCACGGTACAAGGGTAAGGTTGCGGACCTTATGTTACCGTCGCAGAGGGAGCAGAGGATGAGACAACTCCGGGAGGCCTTGCAGAAAGGTCTGTGCAACGCGTTCCCAGAGACTGGGAGGTTACAAACTCCTGGTCCTGGACAACGAGTTGCTGAGGCTTCGGCCAGTCAAAGAAGGAGCGGTGGGGAAGGTGGCCGTCTGACCGATGCGTTCAGACAATTCTTTAGTCCGCAGCCCCAAAGTATGATCGGTTCCAGCAACCATCGCCAGCGTCTGATAAACATGGTGCAGGAATATCTAGGGGCAAGGTCAGACTTGGACACCTTCCCCACCGAAAATCCTCTGGCTTACTGGGTCTTGAGGATGGATCACTGGCCAGAGCTTGCACAGTATGCAATTGAGCTACTGGCCTGTCCTGCATCCAGCGTTCTTTCGGAACGCACATTCAGTGCTGCTGGAGGATTTGTCACGGATCACAGGGTGCGCCTGTCCACCGACTCGGTTGATCGACTGACTTTCATCAAGATGAACCAGTCTTGGATCACCACCAGCTACCACACACCTGATGCTGATATAACAGACTAATTGATTTTAACATGTCACATCCCTTCAAGACTGATGCTGATGCTGAGTGCCTGTGCTGTTATGTTGACTGGCTATCCTCCTCCTCCGAGTCCTCAATGATACGATTGATGATGATAGCTTGGAAGATCATTTTTGTTTATGGGTGCCGCCACCAGTGGCTAAGGCCCAATTTTTCAGGCCCTGTTTTACAGGGGCGTGTAATTACAATTTTTTTAGCAATAATTTGCCATAGGGCTCATTGCTGTGCTCCAAGTACAGTATCTGTGAGGGGTTGGAGTGTTGTGGCACCAGTGCCTAAGGCCCAATTTTTCAGCCCCTGTTTAACAGGGGCGTGTCATTACAATTTTTGAAGCAATACTTTGCAACAGGGCTCATTGCTGTGCTCCAAGTACAGTATCTGTGAGGGGTTGTAGTGTTGTGCCACCAGTGCCTAAGGCCCAATTTTTCAGCCCCTGTTCAACAGGGGCATGCAATTACAATTCTTGATCTAATAATTCACAGCAGGGTCCATTGCTGCACCCACCAAGAGTAACTCTGAGGGCTTACAGTCTTGTGGCAACGCCACCACCACCACGAAAGGCCCAATTTTTCAGCCCCTGTTCAAAAGGGGCATGTAATTACAATTCTTGATCTAATAATTCACAGCAGGGCCCATTGCTGCACCCACCAAGAGTAACTGTCAGGGCTTACAGTGTTGTGGCACCAGCACCACCATCAAAGCCCCAATTTTTACTACCACTGTTCAACAATTATATGTAATTAAAATTCCTGATATAATAGTTGACAGCAGGGCGTTCCAGCACCAACCAAGAGTAACTGAGTGCTTACAGTGTTGTGCCAACACCAACAACTAAGGGGCCTATTTCTGCAGAGTATATACGGCAGGTCCCTACTTTCAAACATCCAACTTACAAACGACTCCTACTTGCAAACGAAAGAAGACAACAGGAAGTGAGAGGAAATCTACCCCTAGAAAGGAAAATTCTCTCCTGTAAGAATAAATATGGGAGAAAGGGGTCTCATCTGTACTGATGCTTTATCAGCAATCCTTGTTTCAAGAAAAACACCACATTTCAAAAACAGTTGTCATTGGGACGGAAAGTGAGGTGAAATGTTCTGAACAGGGGCACAGACAGCAAAACAAATGTTACAGGGGTGATAACCCTTACCTATGTTTCCCAAAAAGTTTAAAAATAGATTTTTGGGCTGGAGCTACACTTCAACAATGTACCTGTTCAAAATTACAAACAGATTCTACATAAGAACAAACCTACAGTCCCTGTCTTGTATGCACCGCCTGTATACGGCTGTTCAGAGTATATAGGGCCTTTTTTATTTTATGTGCGGGGTTCCCCTTAATATCCATACAAGACCCAAAGGGGCTGGTAATGGGCTGGGGTAGGGGGGGGGGGGTCATGGGGTAGCTATGCCATTTTTCTTAAAGAATTTCATCCATATTACCGGGACCAGACATTACATTAAAGCCGCAAGCAGTTTTAAATGGCTTTTTTTTCCTTTAGAAGTGTCATTTTGTGCAGGGACAGTTCTAAACACGGGAAACACGTGGCACTTCACAGGCATACTTTAGACACCCCCCAGGTACGATATTTAAAGGAATATTTGACTTTTTTTTTTCACTTTATGCATCATTAAAATGACTGCTCCCGAAAAACGACCGTTTTTAAAACTTCTTTTTGCATTGATACATGTCCCCTGGTGCAGAACCCGGGTTCCCAAACCCTATTTATGACAATAACATGCATAATAGTTGTTATAATTAGCACTTTAGAATTCGAACGTTCGCATCCATTGTATTTAATAGGGTTCTAATGTTCGTTCGAACTTTCGGTCCGTTCGCGGGTTCTGGTGCGAACCGAACCCGGGGGTGTTCGGCTCATCACTAGTTTACAACCACTTTAATCCACAGTGTATATAAAACGGCAAACACTGGCCCTCAGTGGACATATTTGGTATTGCAATCTATATATCAAGCAATGGTGACAAAAGACACCATCTCTGGATTGGAAGGATTTAAAAAGAAAATGAGACCTGATAAGGAGGAACTAGGAACAACTAATAATTAAGTGTCTGCATTGTCCCACAAATTAATATTGATATCATTGGGACTAAAAAGATGCGTTGGCATCTCTGTCAAAACATAAATGTAAAAAATAGAAAAAATAAAAAGTACTGGGAATAATTTATATTATGAATATCTATACCCATAGGAAGCAAACCATGGATTTGGAATACACTGGTGGGGAATAAACAGTATACAGTATATGTAAATTCTAATACATGGATGGCTTCTATATTAAAATAAAATAAAAGGAAGAAAATGAATTTAAATTGTGGTATTAATCCACGGTATATATATGTAGCGGGTGTTTGAATTTTAGGGGAGGCATCTGGGTGGTAGTGTAACCCAGATGCACCAATTACTAGGGGTTCCGAGACCCTTTTCTGGTTCTTGGAGAACTCTGGTGGTGTGAGGTTCCTTGCGATCCACAGGTGGCGCTGTTGCCCGGGGTCGGAGCTGAACTCACACCACAAGACTGTACCTTTTTGTCCTCCCCTGGAGCTGGTACAGCGGGGCGGGGAACCCGCTGTGGCGCGAAGGGAGAGGGGATAAAAGGGGCGGACGCCCTTACCACGGGGTTCAGAGTTCGGAGAGAGTTGGAGGATGCGGCCGCACCCAGGCACCTTCAGCTTGGGTGCTGGCGTTCCGGAGTTCCGGGCTCAGGTGCCCTTGACCTGGCCGGAGCGAGAGATGGAGTCCATCCCAGGCACCTTTAGCCTGGGGTGAGGTACTATGGCGGAGGCCTGGGGCTCAGTACCTTCGACTGAGTTCCGCAAGGGTGGAGGAATCCGAGGGGGGCCCTAACTCCTTGGGTGCCCGTGTCTGAGTTCGTGAGGACTGGTGTGCGGAACTTCTCTGAAGAGTCCAGCGCAGCATTGCTGGTGACAGAAAGGCCTCCTGTTTCTCCCTTGGACAGATCTCCTTCCTCTGACAGGGGCCGTGCTAGCGAAGGTAATTCACATTCTACTCAATATAGTCAGCAGGGATGAGCCGAACACCCCCCTGTTCGGTTCGCACCAGAACCTGCGAACAGACAAAATGTTCGTGTAAACTTTAGAACCCTATTAAATACAATGGACTCGAACGTTTGAAATCTAAAGTGTTAATTATAAAGGCTAATATGCAAGTTATTGTCCTAAAAAGTGTTTGGGGACCTGGGTCCTGCCCCAGGGGACATGTATCAATGCAAAAAGAAGTTTTAAAAACGGCCGTTTTTTCGGGAGCAGTGATTTTAATAATGCTTAAAATGAAAAAATAAAAGTGAAATATTCCTTTAAATTTCGTACCTGGGGGGGGGGGGGGGGGTGTATGATATGCATGTAAAGTGGCGCATGTTTCCCGTGCTTAGAACTGTCCCTGCAAAAAATGTCATTTTTGAAAGAAAAAAAATGCATTTAAAACTGACTCGCGGCTATTAATGAATTGTCGGCTCCCGGCAATACATACAAAAGTCATTGAGAAAAAAAAAAAAAAAAAAGCGTGGGGGTTCCCCAGAATTCAATTACCAGGCCCTTCAGATCTGGCATGGATTTTAAGGGGAACTCCACCCCAAGTTTAAAAAAAAAATGGCGTGGAGTCCCCCTAAAAATCCATACCAGACCCCTTATCCGAGCATGCAACCTGGCCGGCCGCAGGGGAAAAGGGGGGGACGAGAGAGCGGCCCCCCCTCCCTCCTGAACCGTACCAAGCCACATGCCCTCAACATGGGGAGGATGTCCCCATGTTGATGGGGACAAGGGCCTCATCCCCACAACCCTTGCCCGGTGGTTGTGGGGGTCTGCGGGCGGGGGGCTTATCGGAATCTGGAAGACCCCTTTAACAAAGGGGACCCCCAGATCCCGCCCCCCCCCTATGTGAATTGGTAACGGGTACATTGTACCCCTACCATTTCACGAAGAAAGCGTAAAAAAAATGTTTAAAAAAACACACAAACACCTTGAAAAAGTCCTTTATTTAAAAAAATAAATAAATAAACATTCCAGCGGTGAAATCCAGTGTCCCGCGGCGATCCCGATGTCCAGCGCTGTCCGTCATTGGTTGTGCCTGAGCGGACCTGATGGGGAACTCCCTCTCAGTATTTTAAATGTATAGACCCGCCCCTTCTAATGTTCCCCATCAGGTCCGCTCAGCGGACGAGATGCAGAACATGAGAAGGGGCGGGTCTATACATGTATTACCAAAGTGAGAGCAGTTCCCCATCAGGTCCGCCCCCTCGGTATGTCGGACCCGCCTACGTCATTGGCTTGAGCGGGGAACTTCCTTCACTATGTAATTTAAATTTACATAGTGAAGGAAGTTCCCCGCTCAAGCCAATGACGTAGGCGGGTCCGACATACCGAGGAGGCGGACCTGATGGGGAACTGCTCTCACTTTGGTAATACAATGTACCCCTTACCAATTCACATAGGGGGGGGGCCGGGATCTGGGGGTCCTCTTTGTTAAAGGGGTCTTCCAGATTCCGATAAGCCCCCCGCCCGCAGACCCCCACAACCACCGGGCAAGGGTTGTGGGGATGAGGCCCTTGTCCCCATCAACATGGAGACATCCTCCCCATGTTGAGGGCATGTGGCCTGGTACGGTTCAGGAGGGAGGGGGGGCCGCTATCTCGTCCCCCCCTTTTCCCCTGCGGCCGGCCAGGTTGCGTGCTCGGATAAGGGGTCTGGTATGGATTTTTAGGGGGACTCCACGCCATTTTTTTTTTAATTTGGGGTGGAGTTCCCCTTAAAATCCATGCCAGATCTGAAGGGCCTGGAATGGATATTTGGGGGAACCCCACGTCAATTTTTTTTTTATTTGCGGCGGGGTTCCCCTTAATATCCATTCCAGACCTGAAGGGCCTGGTAATTGAATTCTGGGGAACCCCCACGCTTTTTTTTTTTTTTTTATCAATGACTTTTGTATGTATTGCCGGGAGCCGACAATTCATTAATAGCCGCGAGTCAGTTTTAAATGCATTTTTTTCTTTCAAAAATGACACTTTTTGCAGGGACAGTTCTAAGCACGGGAAACATGCGCCACTTTACATGCATATCATACACACCCCCCAGGTACGAAATTTAAAGGAATATTTCACTTTTATTTTTTCATTTTAAGCATTATTAAAATCACTGCTCCCGAAAAAACGGCCGTTTTTAAAACTTCTTTTTGCATTGATACATGTCCCCTGGGGCAGGACCCGGGTCCCCAAACACTTTTTAGGACAATAACTTGCATATCAGCCTTTATAATTAGCACTTTAGATTTCTCCCATAGATTTTTCGAATTTGCCGCGAACACCCCAATTTGTTCGCTGTTCGGCACTGGTGATATCACATTGGTTAGCAGGAGAAGGGAAGGGATTGTGCCTCGATCTATTCCCCATTACTACTCAGTAGAAGAAACTGTTTATTGTTTGGCAAGAAAAATAAAACTGAGTTGGACCTATTCACTGTGTGGAACGCTGGTTACCAGGAGCAAAGGAGTCAGGGACGAAGTACTGGACTTGACTCTAGGACACCTACACAAGACCCAATCTTCTGGCCTTCACCTCTTAGCTATGGAGGACATGGGCCGTGGTGTATCTCATCCCTCCCCCCAGCACTGAGACCCCTAGACGAAGAAAGACAAGCCGAGTATGAGAAGGGTAGAGAGGGGTGAGGCCGCTACATATAGCATGACAAACACTGGCCCTCAGTGGACATTATCAGTATTGCAATCTATATATCAAGGAATGGTGATCGAAGATACCATCTCTAGATTAGATGTTTGAAAAGGAATTAACACCTAATGTAGAGGAACTATTAACAACTATGATTAAGTATCTGCATTGTCCCACAGATTAATATTGATATCATTGGGACTAAAATGATGCATTAGCATCTCTATCAAAAGTACAGAGAATATTTTCTACTATGTAAATCAATACCCATAGGAAGAAAACCATGGATTTGACATACATAAATCGGTTAACTGAGTATTAACCTACAAAACGAACCATGCAAATTCGCCTTGGAGAGTAGGGATGAGCTTCGCGTTCGCGTCGAACACACGTTCGACTCGAACATCGGCCGTTCGATCGTTCGACGAAGAACAAACTTTATGGTCCGTTCGCGTTAAATTCGTATTGCGCGACACGGCCCATAATTCACTGCGGCATCGCAGTGCATTGCTGGCTGATGATTGGCCAAGCATGCACTATGACCCGCATGCTTGGCCAATCACAGCGCGGAAAAAACGGAGAGCCGTAATTGGCCAAAGCCAGGGTGGCTTTGGCCAATTATGGCTCAGGGGGTTTAGTACACGCCCCACACTATATAAGGCCGCCTGGAAGTCGGCCTTGTGTAGAGTGTTGGCGTTTTTGAAAGAGGCAGTTTCAGAGAGATAGACAGTGTCATTTATATTGAGTTAGATAGAGCAGGCAGGCGAGTCAGTTAGCTGCTGTTACAGTGTGTAGAGGATATATATGCATCCTAGGTGTTGTATATATATTTATACACTGTATTGAGTTTAGATAGATCCGTTCCTGTTAGTCTCTATACTGTTACAGGCAGGCAGGTGATTGTGCTAGCTGCAGACAGTCAGGCCCCTTTCACACTGGGGCGGTTTGCAGGCGCTATTGTGCTAAAAATAGTGCCTGCAAACCGAGCCTAAACAGCGGCTGCTTTCTCTCCAATGTGAAAGCCCGAGGGCTTTCACACTGGAGCGGTGCGCTAACAGGACGTGAAAAAAAGTCCTGCTAGCCGCATCTTTGGAGCGGTGAGAGGAGCAGTGTGTTTACCGCTCCTACACCGCTCCTTCCCATTGAAAGCAATGGGAAACCGCGGTAATACCGCCGGCAATGCGCCTCTACAGAGGCGCATTGCCGGCGGTATTAACACTTTTTCGGCCGCTAGCGGCCGAATACCTCCGCAATTCAGACGGTATAGTGCCGCTAAAAATAGCGGCGCTATACCGCCACCGCACCCACCGCCTCAGTGTTTCACTGAGGCTGGTTTCACACTGGGGCGGTGGGTGCGATGGCGGTATAGCGGCGCTATTTTTAGCGGCGCTATACCGTCTGAATTGCGGAGGTACTCGGCCGCTAGCGGCCGAAAAAGTGTTAATACCGCCGGCAATGCGCATTGTAGAGGCGCATTGCCGGCGGTATTACCTCGGTTTCCCATTGCTTTCAATGCGAAGCAGCGGTGTAGGAGCGGTAAACACACCGCTCCTCTCACCACTCCAAAGATGCGGCTAGCAGTGTGAAAGGGGCCTTAGTGTACTACTGTGTCCTTTGCATAGCGATCACCTAAAGCTCACCTGGATACAGTTATTCTCTATACTGTGACAGGCAGGCCGGTGATTGTGCTAGCTGCAGACAGACAGTCAGTGTTTCACTTAGTGTACTACTGTGTGCTTTGCATAGCATTCACCTAAAGCCTACATTTTTGATGCAATACTTTGCAACAGGGCTCATTGCTGCGCTCTAAGTACACTATCTGTGAGGGGTTGCAGTGTTGTGGCACCAGCACCAGTGCCTAAGGCCCAATTTTTCAGCCCCTGTTCAACAGTGGCATGCAATTACAATTCTTGATCTAATATTTCACAGCAGGGCCCATTCCTGCACCCACCAAGAGTAACTGTGAGGGCTTACAGGGTTGTGGCACCAGCACCACCACCAAAGGCCCAATTTTTTCTACCACTGTTCAACAGTGGCATGTAAATACAATTCCTGATATAATCGTTGACAGCAGGGCGTTCCAGCGCCCACCAAGAGTAACTGTGAGGGCTTACAGTGTTGTACCAACACCTAAGGGCCAAATTTCTGCAGACTATATATGGCAGGCCCCTACTTTCAAACATCCAACTTACAAACGACTCCTACTTGCAAACGGAAGGAGACAACAGGAAGTGAGAGGAAATCTACCCCTAGGAAGGCAAATTCTCTCCTGTAAGAGTTAATATGTGAAAAAGGTGTCTCCTCTCCACTGATGCTTTATCCCCAATCCTTGTTTCAATAATAAAAAAAAAAAAATCCAAAAACATTTGTCATTGGGATGGAAAGTGAGGTGAAATGTTCTGAACAGGTGCACAGACAGCAAAACAAATGTTACAGGGGTGATAACCCTTCCCTATGTTCTCCAAAAAGCTTAAAAATAGATCTTTTGGCTGGAGCTACACTTAAAAAATGTACCTGTTCCAAATTACAAACAGATTGTACTTAAGAACAAACCTACAGCCCGTGTCTTTTTTGCACCGCCTGTATACTGCTGTTCAGAGTATATAGGGCCTTTTTTTATTTTGGGTGCGGGGTTCCCATTAATATCCATACAAGACCCAAAGGGGCTGGTAATAGGCTGGAGTAGGGGTGGGTGATGGGGTAGCCATGCCATTTTTCTCAATGATTTTCATCCATATTGCCGGGACCAGACATGACATTAAAGCCGCAAGCAGTTTTAAATGGCTTTTTTTCCTTTAGAAATTTCATATTGTGCAGGGACAGTTCTAAACACGGGAAACACATGCCACTTCACCGGCATACTTTAGACACCCCCCAGGTACGATATTTAAAGGAATATTTCACTTTTTTTTTTTTCACTTTATGCATCATTAAAATCACTGCTCCCGAAAAAACGACCATTTTAAAAGATTATTTTTACATTGTGTGAGGGGGTTAGCTCGGCAGCGGGTGTGTGTGACCCCCGAGATGGGCTCCCCACACAAAAACAGGCCCAGCAAACGGAGGTTGTGGTTTTCAAAATCAAAAAGGTGTGGTTTATTTTCTATTTACAGTGACAAAACACAGCAAAGCAAAAGAAACATAAACAAAATAAATCCTGGTCAACTTGACCTCTGACTAAACATACAGGTTTCCTAACTAACAACTGGGATCAGCCTAGTGCTGTCCTAGTCCCTAAGTCCCTGGTTTTAAATGTCCAAGCAAATAGCCACACAGGCTTTGTCTCACCGCACAGGGGTTCACTCTCCCTAGACAGTCCACACAGGTCTGGTTCCAGGCATGAGCTAACATCTAATGAAGCTGGGAGTTCTTATAGAGGCCTAAATGAGCTGACAAGCTTCAGCTGGTCTCATCAACTCCCTGTCTGCACGACGCCCCACACTCTCCCTAGACAGTATGAGTCATCCATGAGCCCACTAGCCTTATACAACTCTCCACCTAGTTGTATAAGTCGGCGTAAAGCCTGAATCTGGGCGAAATATATCTACCCCCCTGGATGCAACCAGGTGACTTTACCTTCCTGCTGTCACATACCCCCCCCTCTTGTTTTAACCTCGGGGTTGGAACACCAGCAATCAGGCATTCATGTACTCGAGACAAAGCATCCACATTCCCCATTTGAACGCCAGGGCGATGCTTTACTGTGAAGTTGAATTCCTGGAGGGCCAGGAACCACCTATTCACTCTTCTATTTGTTTCCTTGTTTTGAGCCATCCACTTTAACGGAGCGTGATCCGTAACCATGTCAAAGTGCCTACCTAGCAGGTAGTACCGAAGGGAATCTAGAGCCCACTTCACCGCTAAACACTCCTTTTCAACGGTGGCGTAATTTACCTCATGGGACTTCAACTTCCTGCTGAGGTAAATGACTGGGTGCTCTTCCCCGTTCCAGACCTGGGACAATACTGCTCCTAACCCCACATCTGACGCATCACTTTGTACGACAAAGTCTTTAGAGAAGTCGGGTGAGTACAACACTGGCTGGCTACATAAGGCTTGTTTCAAGAATTGGAATGCTGCCTCAGCCTCGGGGGTCCATTTAATCATGACCGACCCTTTCCCCTTCATCAGGTTGGTTAGGGGCACAGCCTTAGAAGCAAAGTGGGGAATGAATCGCCGATAATACCCAGCGATTCCCAGAAAGGCTCGTACCTGCTTCTTGCTGTTGGGACGTGGCCAACTCTGGATGGCCTCGACTTTGTTGAGTTGGGGTTTTATTACTCCCCTCCCAATGGTGTACCCAAGATATTTGGCCTCCTCCTGCCCAATGGTACACTTCTTGGGGTTAGCCGTAAACCCCGCTTCCCGAACAGAGTCCAGGACTGCTTGCACTTTTGGCAGATGTGAGGCCCAATCTGTGCTATGGACAATTATGTCATCCAGGTAAGCCGCAGCATACTTCCGATGGGGCCTCAGCATCTGGTCCATTTTCCGCTGGAATGTGGCCGGCGCATTCTGTAACCCGAACGGCATTCTTTTATATTGGAACGCCCCGTCTGGGGTTACAAATGCGGTTTTCTCTTTGGCCGACTTGGCCAGGGGGATTTGCCAATACCCTTTTGTGAGGTCAAGAGTCGTCATGTATCGGGCTGTTCCCAGCCGGTCGATCAACTCATCTATACGTGGCATGGGGTAGGTGTCAAATTTTGTAACTTTGTTCAACTGACGAAAATCGTTACAAAATCGCCAGCTCCCATCCGGTTTAGGCACCAACACAATGGGACTAGACCAATCACTTTGGGACTCCTCTATCACCCCTAAGTTCAGCATTTTCTGTACTTCCTCCCGTATTGCCTCCCGTCGGGCCTCTGGGATCCGATAGGGTTTTAACTTCACCCTTTCACCGGGCGGGGTAATGATGTCATGCTCTACCCCAGATGTTTGTCCTGGCAGCTCAGAGAATACCTCCTTGTTGCGAAGCACAAACTCCTTAACCTCCTGTTGTTGGGGTTGTGACAAGGTGGCTGCTATTCCAACCTCAGGAATCACGCAACCAGTTTGAGCTGGTGACCAAGTGTCTGCGACTAGGGACTCTCTATCCCTCCAGGCTTTCAACAGATTAACGTGATAGATCTGTTCGGGCTTTCGCCTTCCTGGTTGTCTGACCTTGTAATTCACTTCGCTCACTTTTTCCATTATCTCGTAGGGGCCTTGCCATTTGGCAAGGAATTTACTTTCAACCGTAGGGACAAGTACCAGTATCCTATCCCCCGGGGAAAAGGTACGGGTCTTGGCTCCACGGTTGTACACTCTCTGCTGTGCTAACTGCGCTTGGGCCAAATGTTCCTTCACGATGGGCATTACCTGTGCAATTCGGTCTTGCATCAGGGCGACATGCTCAATCACACTCCTGTGGGGAGAACTCTCACTTTCCCAAGTTTCCTTGGCAATATCCAACAGCCCTCTTGGGTGTCTCCCATACAGTAACTCAAAGGGGGAGAATCCCGTAGAGGATTGGGGCACCTCCCTAATAGCAAACATCAGATAAGGAAGTAGACAGTCCCAATCCTTTCCATCTCTATCCACCACTTTCTTCAACATTTGTTTTAGGGTTTTGTTGAACCTTTCAACCAGCCCATCGGTTTGGGGGTGATACACAGATGTACGTAATTGCGTCACTTTGAACAATTTACACAGCTCCTTCATAACCCGGGACATAAAGGGTGTACCTTGGTCCGTAAGCAGTTCTTTACAAATACCCACCCGGCTAAACACAAGAGATAGCTCTTTGGCTATGGTTTTGGCCGAGGTATTTCGGAGAGGGATCGCTTCTGGATAACGGGTGGCATAGTCCATTATAACTAATATGTACTGGTGCCCCCTAGCGGACTTGATTATAGGACCTACCAAATCCATGGCGATCCTCTCAAACGGGACCTCAATGATGGGTAGAGGGACCAGCGGGCTACGGAAATGTGGCATCGGGGCCGACCTCTGACACACAGGGCAGGAGGAACAATAATTTTCTATGTCCTTCATCACCCCCGGCCAATAGAATCTCTGTAATACCCTCTCTCAGGTTTTCTCTGTCCCCAGATGACCTCCAAGAATGTGCCCATGGGCCAACTCCAACACCAACTTCCTGTAAGGTTTGGGCACCACAAGCTGCTCAACGGTTTCTTCTGCCCTTTTTGCCACCCGATACAGTAGGTCCTTCTCTACGCTGAAGTATGGGTAAGTGCAGGTATTATCTGGGTTCACTAACTCGCCATCTATTTTCACTACGTTTTCCCGTGCCTTTATTAGGGCGGGGTCTTTCAACTGTTCTGTGGCAAAGTTTTCCCTGTGAACCTCAAGATCAGAAAACTCCACAGACGGTAGGTTTTCGTCTGAGGAGGTGGGCTCCTCTCCAGTTTCTTGAGTCTCCCCTGCCAATACTGATAAGGGAAATTCCGGAGAGTCCTCACCACTCTCAGGGGAGTTCTGGCTATCACATTCCTGGTACATAGGGGCACCAGTGGGGGGCTCAGGATCATCCCACAGTTCCCAGAACTTCGGAAAATCCCTTCCCACAATGGCGTCATGCGGTAACTGAGATACTAAGCCCACTGGATGAGAGAGGGTACCTTTGGGGGTCTCGAAACACACTGTAGTCACTGGATACTCTCGGGTGTCCCCATGCACACAAATAACAGCTACCTTGCTATTCCCAGAGACCTCTGTTTTAACTAACTCAGCCTTTATCAGGGTCACAAGGCTACCTGAATCCAACAATACCACAACATTTCTACCATTAACACACATTTTGCATAAATGTTTCTCAGTTCCTCGAATGGCAGTGCATGCGACTGTCGCACACAGCGACTGACGTCTGCCCGTCAGAAAGTCACACTGCATGGGTTCCTCCACAACCGGGCAATTGGCTGCAATATGTCCCGCTTGCCGGCAGCGGTAGCAAATGATCCTTCTTGCGGCCTCTTGAGCCGCTGATTTCCCAGGCTGTTCTCGCCAAACTTGGGGTAGAGCTCCCACCCTCTCACTCTCTCCACCCTCACCCCTTGGAATCCTCTTATCCACCCCTGGGGATGGTCTGGTCTTAGGGTGGAAAGTCCGAGTGTCTCTGGAAGAGGCCGTCAGGTTCTCTGTAGCCAAGTATTTCTCCACACGATCCACAAGACCATCGGCCGTCTCTGGGTCTCCATGGCTTACCCACTTTTGGATGGCAGTAGGAAGAGCTCTCAAAAACCGATCCATTACAACACGTTCCACAATCTTTGGTGCGGACAAAGTCTCTGGCTGTAGCCACTTTCTGCTCAGGTGAATGAGATCATACATTTGAGACCTGGGGGGTTTTCCAAGCTGGAAAGTCCAGTTATGCACACGCTGAGCCCGGACAGCCTGGGTGACACCCAGCCTTGCCAATATTTCAGCTTTTAGCATCACATAGTCTTTTGCTTGGTTAGGCTCTAGGTCATAGTAAGCTTTCTGCGATTCACCAGTTAACAGAGGAGCCACCAGTCCAGCCCACTGCTCCTCAGGCCACTTTTCTCTTTCAGCGGTCCTTTCAAATGTGGTCAAAAATACCTCTGGATCATCCTCTCCAGTCATTTTTGTCAATAAACGACTCACCCCAAAGGACGCGGTATTAGTGGGACGGCTTTCCTCACTGGTCTGCGGACGTTGCTGCATTACTGCTTCCATCTGTTGTTGTAGTCTCTGCTCTTGCTTCTGCAACAGGTCTATGAAGCGGGCCTCAGATTGCTGCTGGGCTTGTTGCTGAGCCTCCAGACTCTGTTGCAAAGTTGCGTTTGTCTGCTGCTGGGCTGCAAGGCTCTGTTGATGAGCTTGCTGCTGGGCTGCGAAGTTCTTTTGCAAACCTGCATTTGTCTGCTGTTGATTGGCATTTGCTAGAGCCAGCTGCTTCAGTATCTCCTCCATGCTGGCTTAAAAAAAAAACTGCCACTGATTCTCCACCAACTGTGAGGGGGTTAGCTCGGCAGCGGGTGTGTGTGACCCCCGAGATGGGCTCCCCACACAAAAACAGGCCCAGCAAACGGAGGTTGTGGTTTTCAAAATCAAAAAGGTGTGGTTTATTTTCTATTTACAGTGACAAAACACAGCAAAGCAAAAGAAACATAAACAAAATAAATCCTGGTCAACTTGACCTCTGACTAAACATACAGGTTTCCTAACTAACAACTGGGATCAGCCTAGTGCTGTCCTAGTCCCTAAGTCCCTGGTTTTAAATGTCCAAGCAAATAGCCACACAGGCTTTGTCTCACCGCACAGGGGTTCACTCTCCCTAGACAGTATGAGTCATCCATGAGCCCACTAGCCTTATACAACTCTCCACCTAGTTGTATAAGTCGGCGTAAAGCCTGAATCTGGGCGAAATATATCTACCCCCCTGGATGCAACCAGGTGACTTTACCTTCCTGCTGTCACAATTGATACATGTCCCCTCGGGCAGGACCCGGGTCCCCAAACCTTTTTTAGGACAATAACATGCATATTAGGCATTATAATTAGCACTTTAGATTTCGAACGTTCGCGTCCATTGTATTTAATAGGGTTCTAAAGTTCGTGCGAACGTTCGGTCCGTTCGAAGGTTCTGGTGCGAACCGAACGGGGGGGTTTCGGCTCATCCCTATTGGAGAGCATATAACCAATATTAAAAGCAGCTTTCAGTACCATTCAGTACTTTCCATTTTTTCTATTTTTTTACATTTATGTTTTGACAGAGATGCCAACGCATCTTTTTAGTCCCAATGATATCAATATTAATTTGTGGGACAATGCAGACACTTAATTATTAGTTGTTCCTAGTTCCTCCTTATCAGGTCTCATTTCCTTTTTAAATCCTTCCAATCCAGAGATGGTGTCTTTTGTCACCATTGCTTGATATATAGATTGCAATACAAAATATGTCCACTGAGGGCCAGTGTTTGTCATTTTATATACACTGTGGATTAAATCGATTTTGCTGGATATATGGATTGCAATACTGAATATGTCCACAGAGGGCCAGTGTTTGCCATTTTATATATACTGTGGATCAAATCGATTTTTTCTTTTCTTTAATTCATAGTTTAATTTAACATAGAAGCCATCTATGTATTAGAATTCTGATATATTGCGTATTGTTTATTCCCTATGTGTATTCACATCCTTTAGCAAGGGTCTGTTTAGCACATATAATATGCAGGCATAGCTAACTAATCGTTCATTTTGGCGCGCCCCTTGGATAGATGACCATAGGTTGGTCAGACGCTGAGTGAGCGTTTTACGATTTTTAGCCCACAGATTGTCTAGGTTGCCATTAGGGAATCAAGTATGGGCAGTTTGCCCATCTTCAAGATGGTGAACGGTGCAGCAGGGATGCCGAGAGGTCAGATCAGGGCGGATCCCATTGCTGTACACAGGCTATTTAGTGCGGTGAGTCAGCACGCTGCCCGTGCCCCTGGATGACGACACCTTTGTCGAAATGACGTAGGGAGGAGTGGCGTGCTGACGGCACCACACTTTACTATCGCACGAGTCTCGGAAGAGACGGGCAGTGAGAGCCGGCCGGCTTTGTAACATACCACCCGCTTATATACCTGATGTACATTGTAAGTGCATTTTTTAAATTATTTGAATAAAAAGTCCTATACTGGATTACGCTATGGAATGTCTTTTCTGTCTTATCATGGTCCGTTGGGACACCGGGAGTTCACCTATTTAAACATCAGAGGAACCAGGAGAGCTGATTTAAAGAGCCCTTGGCAGGGATAACAGCCGCATGCGTGCACTCATCTCATACCGGGATCAATACTTTCGGTAAGCGGTCAGTTTAAATAGAGGTGGTGGATTCTTCACTATTGCAAATCAGCACTGTTCTGTGATGTTCCAGTTTGATGTCACGGATGCATGTTTAGAAGATTGGACATGCGTTTTTATCATACATGTTTTATATTATTTGTATTATAAGACTTTCTATGCTATCCACACCAGTAATTTTTTAGATAGCCCTACAGGAGAAGTATATTGTGGACATTACTTTGGACCTAACCTTTTTTTCTTTTAGATGTGGGATCAAACCTACAGAGATTATTGGAAGTTCTGTTCATTTTAGCATTCATTGTCACTATCATGTTTTTTTATCTTTGCGCAGCATATTTTTTATTACTTCTGATAGGAGGTCCGAAGCAGTGAGCCGCTCCATGTTCACCATGCTGGGGTCAGCATTGCGGCCTATATTGGCTGCTACCTTGGTGTCCCAGACACTCACTGAGTGAGCTAAAGTATTGCACCAGACTGTGGAGGAGCATCAGCTCCCTCCAGAATGCGTGTCACTGACTGTACAGTTGGTACAGGGACTTCTGTGTTGCAACCCTGGATGCGGCCCCTTTAATCTCCAGGGCCTCCGCATCTGCGGTGGTCTTGCGTCGCTTGATATGGCTGAAATGCTGGTCCGCTGATCAAGCTTCCATGTAAACTCTGGCAGATTTACCTTTCTAAGGTGGTGGCTTTTTTGGTGCCTCACTGGACAACATCATTAACCACTTAAGCCCCGGACCATTTGGTAGCTAAAGGACCAGAGGTGAATTCAGAATTTTGCACTGCGCTGCTTTAACTGTAAATTGTGCGGACATGCAATGTTGTACCCAAACGAAATTTGCGTCCTTTTCTTCCCACAAATAGAGCTTTCTTTTAATGGTATTTGATTGCCTCTGCGATTTTTATTTTTTGCGATATAAATGGAAAAAGACCGAAAATTTTGAAAAAAAATGATATTTTCTACTTTTTGTTATAAGAAAAATCGAATAAACTCAATTTTAGTCATACATTTAGGCCAAAATGTATTCAGCCACATGTCTTTAGTAAAAAAAATGTCAATAAGCGTATATTTATTGGTTTGCGCAAAAGTTATAGCGTTTACAAACTAGGGTACATTTTCTGGAATTTACACAGCTTTAAATTTATGACTGCCTATCTCATTTCTTGAGGTGCTAAAATGGCAGGGCAGTACAAAACCCCCCCAAATGACCCCATTTTAGAAAGTAGACACCCCAAGGAAATTGCTGAGAGGCCTGTTGAGCCCATTGAATATTTTTCTTTTTTTGTCCCAAGTGATTGAATAATGACAAAAAAAATAAAAAATTACAAAAAGTTGTCACTAAATGATATATTGCTCACACATGCCATGGTTATATGTGGAATTGCACCCCAAAATAAATTTTGCTGCTTCTCCTGAGTACGGGGATACCACATGTGTGGGACTTTTTAGGAGCCTAGCCGCGTACGGGACCCCGAAAACCAATCACCGCCTTTTAGGATTTCTAGGCACAAATTTTTGATTTGACTCCTCACTACCTATCACAGTTTCGAAGGCCATAAAATGCCAAAATAGCACATTAGGAGCAAAATCGCTCCTCCGCCCCTGCTGCCCCAATGCTTCGGCATATATGCTTTTTTTTTTTTTTAACTGTGGTGGTGAAATCACCTCCTACAGCACTGGAGTCGCAGGGATCAGGCCTGTCTCTGCGAACGCTGCAGTTATGTGTGTTGTGTTTTGCAAGTGACAGTGATCGATCAATACTGCACTTGGGTGGCCTGGGCTGGACGGAGGGGCAAAACGCAGGTGCTAGCAGGTATCTGGGCTGATCCCGCTAACACTGCGTTTTTGGGAACCCTAAACTGCTGGGGACGCTAGTATAGATCTGATCAGATCAGATATTGATCTGTTCAGATACTATACCACTAAGGGGGGTGTATGCTTAACGCGTGGGTGTTAGCGCTACTGGCACTAACCTGACGCTGCCTGGGGTGTGACGCAGACCCTCTCTGACGCTAAAACCTAATTGATATCACCCGCCGGGCGATCAGGGGGTTAAACCTTTATTGGGTTATATACGGCGGGTGCCCTGACACTATAAAAAGCAAACTAACTAACCAGCGTCACCCGTAACACTTATATAATGATCACTGGTGAAAGGGTTAACTAGGGGCAATTAGGGGGTTAAAACCTTTATTAGGTAATATATGGGGGTACCTGACGCTATATAAAAACCTGACGGCGAACCTAAAAAAAAATTACTGGCTACCTATCGGCATCACCGACACTAAGACAACGATCATAAAAACGATCGCTTAGCGACAGTGGTGATAGGGGTGAAAGGGTTACCTGGGGGGCGATCAGGGGGTTAAACCTTTATTAGATAATATATGGGGGTACCTGACGCTATAAAAACCTGCGGCGAACCTAAAAAAAATTACTGGCTACCGATCTGCATCACCGACGCTAAGACAGCGATCAGAAAAATGATCGCTTAGCGACAGTGGTGATAGGGGGTGAAAGGGTTACCTGGGGGGTGATCAAGGGGGTTAAACCTTTATTAGGTAATGGGGTACCTGACGCTATAAAAACCTGCGGCGAACCTAAAAAAAATGACTGGCTACCGATCTGCATCACCGACGCTAAGACAGCGATCAGAAAAATGATCGCTTAGTGACAGTGGTGATAGGGGGTGAAAGGGTTACCTGGGGGGCGATCAAGGGGGTTAAACCTTTATTAGGTAATATATGGGGGTACCCGACGCTATAAAAACCTGCGGCGAACCTAAAAAAAATTACTGGCTACCGATCAGCATCACCGACGCTAAGACATCGATCAGAAAAATGATCGCTTAGCGACAGCGGTGCTAGGGGGTGAAAGGGTTACCTGGGGGGTGATTAAGGGGGTTAAACCTTTATTAGGTAATATATGGGGGTACCCGACGCTATAAAAACCTGCGGCGAACCTAAAAAAAATTACTGGCTACCGATCAGCATCGCCGACGCTAAGACATCGATCAGAAAAATTATCGCTTAGTGACAGTGGTGATAGGGGGTGAAAGGGTTACCTGGGGGGCAATCAAGGGGGTTAAACCTTTATTAGGTAATATATGGGGGTACCCGACACTATAAAAACCTGCGGCGAACCTAAAAAAAATTACTGGCTACCGATCAGCATCACCGACGCTAAGACATCGATCAGAAAAATGATCGCTTAGCGACGGCGGTGCTAGGGGGTGAAAGGGTTATCTGGGGGGTGATCAGGGGGTTAAACCTTTATTAGGGGGGGTTAGGGGGCTTACACTGGACCTAAAACTAAATGTAGTGACACTTTTACAGTCACAAATGTCACTGATTGCAGTGATCACTAAATAAATGGTCACTGCAATCAGTGACACTGTGACTGGGGGCTGGGGGGTGATCTGGGGGTGTCTGGGGGGGCGATTTATGTGCCTATGTGTCCTGGTGTCAGTGTGCTGTTTTGTGCACTAACCTGCATCTTCTTCTGTACGGCGCTCGGTATATGTGAGCGCCGCGGGAGAGATGACATCACTTCCTCCTGCCTGTGTAAACAGTACACAGGCAGGGGAAGCTCTCTCATTCGCCGGGAGCGATCGAGAGGGGGGGCCGGAATCGAACGGCCGTCCCCTCATGCCGGATTGCTCCCGAAGGTAAAACGACCACCCACTGTAAAGAAGGGGGGTCCGATCGGACCCCCCAACTATACAAAGGCAATCATGTATAAGTACGTGATTCTGCCTGTCGGTGCCATTCTGCCGACGTATATTTACAGTGGGCGGTCGTTAAGTGGTTAAGGATGTCACTGGAGGTAAGAGCATACTTCTCCCTCAGTCCACTAAAGGGAAGGAGCCGAGCCGTAAGCCGGGGCCCTCCTTTCCCACACGGAAGCAGTATTTTCGTCAGGACCTGCTGACAGACCCTCCCAAGCGGACAAAGGTCCAGCTGGGGGACGGAAGCGTCCCTGGGTGCGCTAGCCCACATAGCCAGCAAACAAACCAGCTACCGCATAAAGTTTTGTCCCCGCCCGACTCCTGGGTGGGGGGCGGCTTCGTGGGTTTTCAGCTCGGTGGATCTCCCTACTCTCCGACCAGTGGGTCTGCGAGGTAGTCACCTTGGGGTACAAGATCGAGTTTCTTTCTTGTCCACCAAACAGGTTCTTTCCCTCAAATCTGCCTTTCCTTCTGGCTCGTCGGACTGCCCTGCAGGGGGCAGTGCAGAACTTGTTGAGGTGCTGGGTGATCATACCCGTACCACCGCAGGACAGGTTTCAGGGATTCTACTCTAATCTGTTTGTGGTCCCAAAGAGGGACGGAGTCCGTCCAATCTTGGACCTCAAGGCCCTCAATGCCTTTATAAAGATTCAAAAATTCCGGATGGAATCTATTCGTTCGGTGGTGGCTGCGCTCCATCCGGGGGACTTCCTGGTATCCTTGGATATCAAGGACGCATACTTGCATGTCCCCATCTGCGTCAGGCATCAGAGGTTCCTGCGCTTTGCGATCGGCGAAGACCACTATCAGTTTGTGGCTCTTCCCTTTGGCCTAGCATCGGCACCAAGAGTTTTTACCAAGGTGCTCGCCCTGATTCTAGCTTTGCTGAGACAGCGCGGCATTGCTATCGTAGGCTACTTGGATGACCTTCTTCTGAGAGCTGCTTCAAACTCAGAATTAGAGGAGGACGTGTCTATAGCCAGTCAGACCCTCCGGGAGTTTGGTTGGATACTGAACCTCCAGAAGTCGGTGTTAGTACCGACCCAGCGCCTAGAGTACCTGGGGTTGATTCTGGACTCCTCGGAGGCCAGAGTCTTTCTCCCCTTGGAGAAGTTGCAGACACTACAGACTGCAGTGAGGTTGTTGACATCCCGTAAATGGTCGTCTCTCCGTTTTTGCATGCAAGTCCTGGGCCTCATGGTAGCCTTTTTCGAGGCAGTACCATATGCCCAATTCCACACTCGGGTCTTGCAGAAGGAGATTCTCTCCAAATGGAACAGATCTCCGTTGTCTCTGGATCGTCAGATTCAGATAAGTCATCTTGTCAGGTCCTCTCTGAGTTGGTGGCTGAGATCCCCAGCTCTTCGTTCCGGGAAGTCCTTCCTTCCCTCTCATTGGACTGTGATCACGACGGACACCAGTCTGACCGGTTGGGGGGGAGTCTGGGGGGTT